>AP025053.1:32577199-32772150 GCA_036186865.1 Eustoma russellianum | reverse complement strand
ACCTCAGAGTCTAGTCTAATGCCACTATCTAGCAGACAGCGAAAAGAACCTTCTTTCGGATGATAAACGTAGAATTCATTTCATGAGCGGGTTTAGTAATCATGTATAGATGCTGGCCATTCCATAGCCGAAACCCGCTCCTATTTTAATGCTTAAATAGAGGCAAGAGGCCTAGCGAGCAGTCTAGCTAGATCTGAGCTACTCATACGCTCATTCCACTCGCTTTAAACAAAAAAAACCTAAGAGAAGAAAGTACAATTCATATGTACTAACACCTCCCACCCCCTGGAAACGAAGGGAGAAAAGAAACGCGTTCTAGCATTATACTATCGCGTTTACTTTTTTTTTTTTGTTTTTAGTTTTTTTTTTCCGAAGGAGGCAAGAAATTTGTGAAATGGTACAACCGTACAAAGATTCTAAAACTTGTTCGAGATAATATTTAACTACAAAAAGTAAGCCAATAATTTATCAAATTTATCTAGAAGATTAAATTAAAATAAAAGGGTTATTTGTTGATTTGTACGTAATAATATACATGGTTATCGTCCTACACATGTTAGAGACCTAAGTCAAAATGATTAATGAGAATAACTTCATTATGAAAAAGATAATCTATAAATTAACTATTAGATTGAGTTGTTCGTTATTATGATCATATAACTAATATTAAATTTACTATGATAAAATTATAGAGTAACTCGTCTACTCTCAATTCCCCATCTATAAAGTTGCATTGTCAATTCGCATTAAATTTATTTACATCTATAAATTTACATCTAGACTTTTCTATATTTTATACAACATATGCATAATAAACTTAAGCATGTTAAAACAACGTTATTGTAGGTTCCTTTATTTGTATTTCTGAAAAGTATATTCATTAATTTATACTTCTGTTATACGCATGTGTATATGCGTATGTTTTTGTCAATGTGCATCCTCAATTAGTAAATTTAAATCTCTGTCCACATATTACATATATATATATATATATATATATATATATATATATATATATATATATGTATTGTATGTGTGTATATATGTGTATATATACTTATCCCTGTATGTATAAAAAAATTGTTACAATTATATAGAATATTTAACAATGTGAAAATAATAAACCCTACTACAAGTAAACAAACACTGCTTAGATTCGAATCCAATAACTATGGTCTTAGAGTTTGAACTCTAACGGCTTGAGCTAGGCTTTCTCACACACTATTATTTATTTAAATGTTAATATATTGATATAATCAAATCTACCCTTATGTTAAATCTCATTTATCGATTATACTATTTGTGAATTCCGTACTAATAAAAAAAATTAATTGTGATCCCGGTACTTAGGAAAAAAAAACCACTTTGGTGTAAGAAAAAAAGAAACTATTTCTGGAGGAGGGAAAAGAACGGTGGGAAAACTGAGGAATACGACAGATGAGCATGATACCATAATTCCGGCGACGAACGATTTAACAAGAGAAAGTAGAGCAAGAGGACTATCAAGGAGAATCAAGAGAAAGCGGTCGATTTGCATCTTTGATCTGTCACGTTTCTAGTTGAGGTAACCGAACTTATATAGAGTAGGATTTGTATGCTCTGAAACTGCGGGAGCGAGTGGTATAGAAAACCTAGTAGTCATCTTGGCATCTATTTCCGTATACATACTTGTCAATGGATTGATGTACTTGATTGTTTGCATATTGTGTTTCTGGTTTAGGATAGAATGTAAAGTTATGGATTTGATTTCAGAACTGAAAATCAAGGTCGGAATAAATGCCGGAGATTTTTGTATTATGCTATGCCCTAATTTCCTTTTTCCGTGGGAATTAGAGATCTTTCTTACTCGTCAGGATCTGCCTTACAAGGATGGTGAATCAATAGAGACGAATTTGGTAGAGTTTCTAAATCGAAAGCAACCTACTTGATGTTCATGTGGTTTTCTCCAGCTACAAGAATATGAAAGCTCAGAACCAGTAATGCGTTGATACTGTAGTCCTGTTAATGTTTATAACCTCTGCCTTGAAGTACTTTAACTGTTTGAGGAAAATGAAAAGGTTGAATTAGTTTCAATATGTGATTGGATTGGAAGTAAAGCCAACTATAACGAGTATTCCCACTACGTGCAGTCGGCTAGTTGGATCTTCCGTCTCCAGTGCGCTACATCATACAATCAAAGCCAACTGAAAAAAAGAAAAAAGAAAAGAAACGAGAGAACTGTTTATTCATTTATCAATAGCAATTGCCTCTTTGTAGATGTCTCCCTGTGCTGTGCTGTTTCCTTTCTTGCAAGGCCTTCTTATGCTTCCTAAAGTTGCCTAGAACCAAGAGACCAACACTAAGAACATTAGTACATTCTTTCTTCTGGTTTCTAAAGAATTCCTTTGGCTATTCTTCAACATGTGTGATTGCATTATTCTTCACATTGCTAATAGTTGTAGAAATATACATTGTACAATACATGTACATATACACATATACTTTAAACAAATTAGATGTGTTGTAGTACATCTACTATTAAGTCTAGAATTGTAAATAGCTTAGAAGAGTTTGGTCATTAATAGCCGTTTGCCAAACTTACCGTTGGACACATTTTTATAGCCGTTAGTTGGCTTTCTGCCTTATATAAGGCCTTCCATTGTACATTCAAAATAAGACTGAATTACACTTTGATTCAGCCTCCAATTTATTCTTCAATATTTCTATATGGTATCAGAGCCATGAACATCCTAGAAGAAGAAGCTGCTACCTGTGAAGAAGACATACTAAGGTTCAAATGCTTCCACTTGTTGTCGTGCGGATTATCTGGAAAAGAGATGATCCAATGACGGCAAAAATGAAAAATTCAAGTAAAATAGGACCAACAGGGTAGCTGCTTCCCTTAACAGTAGTTTCCGGAACAGCTCCACTCTTGGCGACCAAAAAACATCCCTGCCTCAACTTCTTCTTCCAGGCAACTCTTCAAGGGCCAGTGTAAACGCACAGGTATCCTATGTGACTTCTCTATTGATATCATCAAAACCTCGTAGCTTCTTCTTCTCAGGAAAATGGCAAACAAAAAAAAATATCATTAATTCATATCAAGGCCATAGAGCCTCGAATATTTCAAAGGCCATAGAGCCATAAAATCTTCAAGGCCATAGAGCCTCAAATGTTTCAAAGGCCATAGAGCCATAAATTCTTCAAGGCCATAGAGCCTATTCTTCTTTTAATAGGCCACAGAGCCTTGGCCAAGAGCCTGAAAAATCAAGAAAATTTCAAGAGGTCACAGAACATTGGCCATAAAGCCGGGAAAAAAAATTCAAAGAGGTAATATAGCCTCCAAGAGACCATCGAGTCTTGAATTAGTTCATGAAGTCAAACAGCTTCCAAGACTGTTCACTATTTTTCAAAGACCATTATGTCTATAAACTTCCAAGAGGCTATGAAGAGCCTTGGTCATAAACCGAAATCTTCTCATTGAATGGGCTATGAAGAGCCTTGGCTATAAAGAGAAATCTTTGATAGCTGAAATCTTTGTGTGGAAGAGCTATGAAGAGCCAAAGGCCAGAGAGCCAGGATCTGAAAAAAATTAAATAAAAAAAAGGGGTCATAGAGCCTTTCACTACCTAGGGGACTTGTAGTTGTCTCTCCAATGTTTCTTGATATGGCTCCAAACGTATCTTACCAAAACTTTTCTTCAAGGCCTCACGGCCACAACTTGTTTCAAGTGAAGACACCAACAAGGATTTCTTCTTGCACCTCTGTTGTCTTTAAATCTTCATGAATGAAGATGATTGCCCCACTCATGACACCAACATTTTCTTGTGCTCATTCTTCTCTTGGGCAGAATGAGCTTAGGTCTAGAAGGCATTATGTAAAAGACAAGTCTTGGCAATTTGGTCAAGAGTTAGGAATTTAAGGGAGATTTAGCTGAAGTTTTCCTGGATTCGGAGAGGAGCTGCTCAGGATTGTATAAAGAAGAAGGAATGAATCTTCAGAGGAGTGGGTAAAAGGACAGTCTGATGGGGAAAAGTGATTATGACTGATAGAAGAAAATTGGTGTACATCAATTAATGAGACTTGTCGTGTAAGAGGAAAAGAAGAAAAACAGAGAGAGTAATAATGGGTAATGCGTTGGAAATAAGAATTGAGAACTTTAAAATAAAATTGATGAATTCATAACCAGCTGGCACGCACGTTTTCCTTTTTTTTGTTTTTTTTTGAAAAAAAATAATAAATATAAAAAATTTATGTTAATTTGTTTGCCACGTGAGATAGTATAGCCACCTGGAATGTTAGAAGGTGGCATGTGGGACACGTATTACTCTATTAGACACGTTAATTCCTTTTTTTTTTGAGATTTAATGGAGAAATTTGCCCTTAAATATTGGGATTTGACAGAATTGCCCTTGAACACTTCTTCTTTTCTTACCACTTCTTCCTTCACGATAGCAGCTGTTTTTCTTCTTCTCCCTGCAACTGAAGCTGGGAGAGAAGACTTGATGGATGGATCATCAGTAATGTAGACTATAAGGCCAAGCTCTCCTCTAACCCGAGAAAAGATACCACGCTCCATATAGGATCTAAATCCTCTTCCTTCATAGTGGTGCGAAATCTTTGATCATCAAAACATAATTCTATAGAAGCACTTGACGAACCTTGCCCATCTTTGGGAAGAAGATTGTGGGCACTGACCACCTCAACCCCTAACTTGAGGTTGTTCATTGCCTTTTTTCTCCCACACAATTATCACGAAATACAAACTTTGTCAAGACGATTCAAAACAAAAAAAAAACTGCCTCTTCTTCGCTAAAACTTCAAGCTTGTGCTAGTACTTATTATATTTCTTCAATTTTTCGCGTTCTTTTGTGACGATCCAATGCCAAATACTGATGCAACTTCTTCCATAGTTACGGATTTCTCACTCTGCGTTAGTTTGTCCTTTATATATGGGGCTTCTTTTCTCTGCTGCAACTTCAGGATGAAGGGAGTCAAAAGGAGGAAAGAGTTAAGAAGGGAAAGAGAAAATTTTCGATTGATAGAGAGAAAGGAGGAAAAAAGGCTCCAAAGCTTCTTCATTTGTAAGTAGAAATATCATCTCTGGCTCTATCCCATTTTCAGCAGACCTAGTTTTGCCATTATCATCTTTCAAAGTTGCTTCTCTGAGGATTACGAGAAACTTTATTCACAACTGAATTGTCAAGACATTTTTTTTATTAAATCTATCTTCAGAGAAATCAATATTTCCTCGTTATTGTGAACCCACAAGTCTGCATAATCCATACATGGAAAAGAATTCAATTTTCATTACCAGAATACTTTCTTTCTTGTACAAGCAGTTTTGTAAAATACTTCACCATTAAAATCTGTTTAACAAAGTACTCATTTTTTTTTCCAAAGGATTGAAGTCTTCAAAGCACGTGCTAACGTGTTCAACAAGAGAAAAAATTTACTGGTCACATGTCTACTTGCATGCAAAGGGTAGTGCATGTGAAGAATATATAATAAACAAATAATAAAGAAAGGCATGTCTTCTGGCTATAGTTTGGAATTTCTGCCTGCCTTTATTTTTTGCTTTCACAATTTTTCGTTTGCAGAAATTTTTTACTTCACAATTCATAGTTTCCAAGGAAGGAACATGTGCAGAATGTGATAGCAACTTGACACTGTAGTTCAAATTATTACACTGTCTTCTTTTCCTACACGTCTAAGCTCATTAATACTATCCACCTACTTTTCCCACTTCAGTCTCATTCAGCCCATTCCCGCAGTCTGTCTAACTCAACCATCTCCTTTACAGTTTTTCTCTTCTATATAAAAAAAATCATTTTTTCCCTCCTTGCCAAAATCTTGAGGCAGTCTTAGAAACGCTGAATAAAGTAAAGATTCACAAACTGTCATTTGGGGCTTCCTGGAATAAGCAGATTGTCAACGGAACAGAGGAAGAGATTGACCATAGCAGTTGAGCTTCTTGCCAATCCTTCGATTATATTTATGGATGAGCCGACATGTGGCCTTGATGCGAGAGCAGCAGCAATTGTGATGAGAATTTGGTGTAAACTCAAAATGACCCCTTGTGTGTAAGGAATGATGGCAAAAAACTTTCTTTCAATTTACATCTTTACATCTTGTATACACTCCGATTAACTTTAGTGAAAAACTTTCTAGATGAACTTCTTTCCCTAAACTCAGATTCATTTGACAAATAATTTCTTTCAAAAATTTATTTTCTTTCAATTTACATCCATATATTGACTGAGAATCTAAATGGTTATGAACCAAGGAAATTTTTCCAAAAAACCTTTTCCACCTGGGAAGAGGCCATTTTTCATTTATTTCTTGCTTCAATAAAGCAAGAATATTTGCTGCTTAAAAATTCAGCTGGGCGTGAATCTTGCATGTCATCCACATTGCTTGTCGGAGAACAGAAGTCAAGAAAACAAAAGACCTTTTCTATATCGTCCCTCCAGGTTACTTGAGCGGTATAGGTAATTGTCTTTACAGTTCAACAACATTGACTCAGGTACATCAACTCCTATGATTTAATGCTGGTAGACTTACTCAGGTATTAGTCTTATCCTATTCTCATAATGCATTATGAAGTAAAATCACTAAATTAAAGAGTTATTTGTTATTATCTTTTACACAAAATAGTCTGGGATATATATTATTGGACATGTGTCGTGGTGTTAGCATGAATTGTTTTCCAAATACTTGTCTGTCTCTGTTAGGTTCATATTTACTGCGAACTTTTAAGTCCATTTGAGCTTGCATTAGCAACAATTGTTGGTCATCTTAGCGATGCTGAATATTCTATCCTATATTCATGAGAATTTTATCTTGTTTAGCTTTATTAGAAAATTCTAGTACAAATTGTTGATAAAAGTTTTTAGTAGTTTTGCAAGGACATATGTGTTCTGTGCAGTGATTGTGTCATGCTTAATATTTGTGGAGATAAATTGATAATCAATATCATGAGGTATTTGTAAAATCAACGTGTATTCTATTGAGTATGGTCCACTTAAGTATGTGTATTAATTTGTGCATAGTTACTATACTATACTAAGGTTCCAGAAATTGAACAGGCTACGTATATTTAATTGTCTTGTTGAAAAATCAACTGATTTATTTACCTCACACTACCCTCGATAAATGTTATTGCGGGATAATTTACGCATGATTATACTAACAAACACTTCAAGTCTGCTTTAAGGTTTCTTTTAGGTACTTGGAGAAAGCATCAAGTCAAGAAATATATCAGAAAAAACAAAGGCAAAAGCATACAAACGATGAAACCAGACTCAGGGAAAATCCGGACCAACAACATGAAGATAGAAGACGACGCTATCAAGATTAAACATATCTCATGCAGTATAATTACACTTGCAGATATTTTTTCACCAAGCTAGTGATTACAAGAATAGTTGAAACTCTTGCCAAACACTTGTCGTCAAGCTTTGCTGTATAAACATATACACCAAGCTTGAGGGGGAGTGTAGAAATATACATTGTACAATACATGTACATATACACATATACTTTAAACAAATTAGATGTGTTGTAGTACATCTACTATTAAGTCTAGAATTGTAAATAGCTTAGAAGAGTTTGGTCATTAATAGCCGTTTGCCAAACTTACCGTTGGACACATTTTTATAGCCGTTAGTTGGCTTTCTGCCTTATATAAGGCCTTCCATTGTACATTCAAAATAAGACTGAATTACACTTTGATTCAGCCTCCAATTTATTCTTCAATATTTCTATAATAGTTTTTGTAATTTTTGTACTTCGTAGGCAGCAAGAGGTTTCCATATATGGTAAGTGGATTTGAATACTAGGAAAGTCTTTGCTTTGCTTTGGTAATCTATACGATATTTTGAAGCCTTGGCGTGTTTATTGAATTTGCATTCTGTATCTGGGAATTTGTACGTGCACTTTTATCAAGATGCAATTTCCAGCTCTTCTCGAACAGAGGACCGGGTAAGCCCTTTGTTCTATGTGAGCCCATTCCCTTTTCTACTTTTATTTATTTATTATAATATGGGAATAAACTACCATTTCTGAGATGCATTTTTATATTTTAACGGCCGTGCACATGTCTGTTTGACAAGTCTTAGCAACAGGTCAACATTTTCAGCCGAGATTTTCCCCCGGCTCGTTTTTCTTGCTTTTGCACTTGCAAAAACTGTAAATATGTCTTTCTCTGACTAAAATACTAAATTATTTGGATTTAGATGCTTACCCTTAGACTTGTATGTATCTAGTTTAGTGTGTTTTCCTGATCTTATGTCATTGATTATTACTAACATCTGGTGTGAGAGAGTAGGTGATACTGATGATAGATAAACATTTGAAAAGAAACATCCTGCATTAGCTCGGGATTATTTATCTTCTCTTTTTTTTTTTTGACTTTGCATGGTGTTCTTTTGGTATTGATACTAATGTACATGTCAGATTCTGCGGTTCTTCTGGAAAGCTGCTAGAATAGGGGAGTTTTGTTTTACTACCTGAACAGTATATCAATTTTTATTTATTTATTTATTTTAATATGGATCGCTGAAATCTGATTTGTGTCCACATCTCTGTTGAAGTAGTGTTCACTTACAAAAAAAAAAAAAAAAAAAAGAAAGTAGTGTTCATGATATGTGTTTAGTTCCTGATTCATCTTTCATTAATCAGTCAATATTTTGAAAATTGTTGAGTCATGCCTATGAATGATGTCGATAAGCTATGCGTATCTTTTCGTTGAAAGTTTCAACATTCAATTATTGCTTTGTAAATTTTGATTGTGGTCTGTAGTTGGATTCCATAGGGTATCCATCAAGGATATTCCTGCTACGTTAGGGAAAAAACTGGGTCAATTAGGGATGTCAATTATTAATGCAAGCAGATGCTAATTAGGTATGCCGATAGGCAAAAAAGGAGGAGGAAAAATCCATTAAGGAGATTCCTGATAGAAAGTGGTGGGCAAGCTTTATAGGGTCATACCATTTGATGGAAGAGTATGTTTTACTTCAAAGCAATCAAAAATATATGGATAAGTTGATGATTTGTTTAAAACTTTAGCATTTCCAGAAAAATAGGTAGTTATTTAGGAGATTTCTGCCAAGACATAGTTGGGACGCTCGCCTTGTTTTGTAGGATCATGAGGCCTGACAGCTTTAGAAAACAGTGGGAAAACTTGCGTTGTTTTATAGGATCATATCAATTCAGGGATGGTCCTTTTGACCTAGCGGCTAAAGTGAGAGCTTGCAACCATGCCCTTAACGATAGGTTATATGCGCATCTTAGAGTCGGCCGACTTCTTTTGTATTTCGGCAGTCAAAATTTCTTTTATATGTTATAAAAGAGGACGTGCAACATTGGAGCACCTCTGATTGTTTAAAATTAAATGGGACGTGCAACAACTTCTCGTCAACCCCACGGAAATGATAAAGTAGTTAAATAATTTGGAGAGTGATTTTGAAACACTTCTTTTGTATTTTTAGTTGTTCTTCGTGTCTTTTCGTGAGTTATTAAATTTCTTGTTATCAAGAGGTCTTTTGGAACCGTGTATTTTTGAGTTATTAAATTTCTTATTATCAAGAGGTATTTGAATCATATGATTCTGCTGTGGCTGTGGGAGGCTTTACAATGGGAGTATCTGTAATTTTCTTCGGAAGAGCCACTGCTGATACAGATGAACTTTTGTCTGTTGACCAAGCATTATTTTGTACCTTGTTTAGCATTTTATTCATCGTTTCTGTTGCGTGTTCATGTTCTGGATGCTGAGTATTTATGTCATTAAAAAGATTCTCATGATGTATTTATCACTGGATTCTCATTATTCCTTATACTCTATGGCAACGTCTCATGTTAATTAGATAAAGTCTCTTTTCTACTCGTTCGTTTTCATCTGAGCTGTATAACAGAGATTAATTTTTTTCAACCGTAATATTCGGTGGAACTTTTTTTTTCCCTTTATTCATACCACAGAGAATTTGCTCCATAACAGGGAATTGAACCCAGACCTTCTGTCTTGGGCCAGTGGAGCTTGTTATAACAACTCAATTGAGTGTTCATGAAAGCTTATATTTCTCAAGTAAAGGACTGTTCTACTTGAGTTCAAACTGTGTATAAAGTAATAGCTACCTGACACAGCAAGGTTACTTGCCTGGAGCTTAAACATCAAGTCGATAAAAATGGTATTGTGAGAAATGAAAATACAACAACATTACCCTATTACTATAGAGGATCTGTCTATGACGGGGTATGGAGGTCGGATGTACGCAACCATACCCGAAAAAAAAATGTCGATGATACATACTTACCCTTTATGAAAGCGCCACTCAAAGTAATAACAACATATAAAGGAAGAAGCAAAAAAACATACCCCAAAATTGAAGAGAAAACAGACAAGCTTCATTGGTTCATAAAAATAGTTCGAGCAAATGCAAAGAAAACAGAAACGAACTGAATGATCATGTAGCAACTATTCTCCATGCACAAGAGAAGACAGAAGCCTGTGGTTGATGATGTAGAACACATAAGCACGATATATGAATCTCTTGGCTGCTTCTTCAGGCAGAGGGATGGCCTCCCAGTTCATGTCACCTTCATATAAATAATCAGTTTCCATTGCTTCATTTTCTTGAACTTCTTGCAAGACCTCATGTTTATCCTGTTTCAACAGCTCTTCTACTATATCTCCCAATTCAATCGCATAATTTCCGAATTCAGGAAATACCTTCTCCAAGTTGTTGGTTGTAGCTTGCACAAAGCAAACCTCATGAGGGCTAGCCAGAAATCTAGCCAGTGAGTCTGGAGCTGCTTCGCCGTTCCGCCGTTGAACTATCATGGAGTATTTAGTTGTGGTAAGCTGAACAGTCCATTCTTCTTCGTTCTGCCTACCGGTTACCACAACTAGAGCTGGTTTCTTGTTGCAAAGTCTTCTCAATTCATTCACACCACTGTCAACTTGAGTGTCATCAGTTGCTATCCTCACAATCACATCGTCATTCTGTATTTTGATCTTTTGAATGTCCATCCCATTTGGCTGCAACTTTAGCGGTTTCTCCATGTATTTCCTTGTGGCCAAGTTTGCTCCCTTTCTCCTGCAGATTACAACATAATCAAGTTTATTATTGATCACAGTTATCAACTGACTATAGCTATCATGTATGTACTGTTCTAACGGTGTTGCTAATTTAGGCCTAACATGTCAAACAAAAATAGCACTATGTCAAGCTCTCTTTTATTACAAAATTAGAAACAGTTCAGGGTACAAAAGAAAGTTTGCAGGTGGTAATTTATGAGGCGAGCTTAAAAAGGGAAGATTGTAAGTCTAAATAAAGCATATCTTGATTTGTCGATATCATTCTTTTGCTTACTACTTTTAGACTTTCTTTTCATGTCATAAAGGCTATGAATTCTTGCAAAATACATCGAGGATAACTGAAAGGGCAAAAGAAATTATCAGTCAACTTACTCTCTGCATGCAGAAATGACAAGACCGTCGACAAAAGCAGCATCTACATGAAAATCAGAAGGATTATGAACCTTCTCATACTTCACTGAGTTTTCTTCGGGATCCCAACAAGCCATCTGCCTGTCATCCATTATCAGTAAAAGTTTTCCACCACTTGTAAATCCAATCGCTTTGGTGATGATATTGATTGTTTCAATCGAGTAAACTTGAGACCATGAGCTAGTGTCATTACTTTTTTCCATCACCCATATGGTGTAGCAGTTCCACACATTATTCTCAACTCGGGAAAAAAGAGCAAGCAAACCATTGTACACCAATATAGTTCCATCAAGAACAGGATTACAGACAGGTGGTAATTCAATCTCATTGAACTCTTCATTAGTAACATCAAATGACAATAAATTATCATCACCACTCCCATAAATTCGATTGTCACAACTCTTTGTAGCCAGCCAGTAGATATATCCGTTGCAATAAACCGTTTCAGAGCTCACTAAACACTTAATTTCTGCAATAAATTGTCTCCAGCAGCCAACACCTGAACTATAGACCTCCACTCGAGGCGGCACAGTTCCAATCATCCTAAGCTTCTCGTCCTCAATGTAATGAATCCTCACAACTTTAAATTCTCCTGAACTTTCACAATACCCAAACCCAAGTTTTGTATGCACGTTGTGACCATCATATATTTCATCAACAATGCTATTATGGGATATGAGTTCTATTTTCCTAAAGGAAGGGTTAAACAAGAACACCATTCTTCCATAAAGTTCTCCTTTATATGCAAAACAAAATACTCCATTGCAAGAATTCCCAATGAAGCAAAGTTTGAGCCTTGCATATACTACAGGGATGTCAAATGTTTCATTCTCAGTAAACTCGTCCTCATCGAGTAGAGTGTAGGAGTGATTTTGGAATGGGATTAATTTTGTGGGCATCTGAAAGATATAAGAGCACACAGCATTCTTACTGTTATCTTTTGAATCAATGCTTTGATTATCCATCTGAGTTTTGATGAAATTTGGGATCCTAATGAAAGAATACCACAGTTTGCTGACTATGGTAAATGGTAATTTTGACAGGACCCCAGTTATGATGCAAAATGGCAAACACTTGTTATCACTGGTACTGGACTTGGATGTAATTGCCTTTGATTCCTCCATGAAATTCAACTTCAAGATTCTGCCTCAGATTCTGCAAAACTAAGAAACATAGCAGCCAATGAAACTGTAATACAATTGAAAAGAAATACAATAAATATTGAGAAGCCTAGCAAAAGTTCTCCATTCCCTAAATTCAATTACAGATTGCCTTGAAACAACAACAGCATTACCCCATTGCTTTAGAGGCTCCCGGTTATGACGGAGTATGGAGGGTCATATGTACGTAACCATACCTATGTGTTATAAACACACAGAGGTTGTTTTTCGATGACCCAAAATAATGCATCAAACTGTGTCGATCAACTGCTACTTTACAGTATAAGAAGCGCAACCAATTTAGTGAGTCATTTGACTTTATTCTATCATATTAAATTCAAGTAAGAGTGTGTCATTGATTTCATTAGAAATGAAAAGTAAAGCCCTCAGTTATGCTTTTTCTGATTAGTAGTCCCACTCTATCAAACCTATGGTTGCATGGTAATATTGTTCTACAAAATTTTAAAATCTTATAAAAAATAACTTCTCATCAATCAAATCATAAAAATTTGATGTACACAAAATGCTATGCGTTCGTAAAGTTATGTACAATTCAGATCAAACTAAAACAACCCCTTTGAATGTGATTTCATGCTTACAAGTTCATTCTGTCATCATGATTTTTATTTCTTAAAAGGTACATTCTTTTTCAACTATTAGACCAATCTTATCTTTTTCATCTTGTTTCCATTTCCAATGGAGTCAACGACACATTCTTCCTTGACTTTGGAATATGATAGAATAAAACAAAATGAATCACTAAATTGGCTTCGCTTTTTGTATTGTGAAGTAGCAGTTGATCGACACACGCAATTTTCGTTATAGGTCATCGGAAAATAACCTCTGCGTGTTCTAACACATGGTTGCGTACATCCGACCATCTATACCCCAGCATGGTAATGTTGTTGTTGTTGTTATCTTTTTCAACTATTAGTCCAATCTTATGCAAGGAGAAAGGAGAAAACTTACGAGGGTTTCTTCTTCTTTAGCATAAACTTGTCTCAGAAACTGCATGAGAATGCCCATGAAAAAAAGTAATCGATTAGATGGATGGATTCACGAACTTGAAGACATGAGAACCATTCTGTGGATGAAAGAGAAGACAAAAGAATTATGGTACCTCTTACTTGCATGAAACCTGTAATAATCACAACTTCCTTTTGATCCTAGCTAAACCCAGAACAATCAGCAATTTAGCAAAATCAGAAATGGATAAAGTTTATGAAAAGAGCGGGTCTCACTGGAATCAAACTCAGTGGAAGCAAACTCTCTGTCCCAAGGGATAGAGGTACAAAAACTCAGATTTATTAGAAAACGAAACTGACATTCTGTAAAGCACAGGGATGAGCCGAGATAAAGGGCCGATGTCGCTCAAAGTATGTTGCTCACCAACTTTGGACAAACCCATTTACAAATTTTTCTCTAACATTATCCTCCCCAGATCCTAGCGATAACTTTTGTTGTCATTCGGATATAGATGATGATGATAAAGTTTATGAAGCAGAATAAAATTAAACCAAAACCCAAAAACTCTAACGTAATGCTTGTAAAGATCGCAACTTTTTTTTTTCAAGAACCATCATGCAGAGCTCTTTAAAGGGTTTCTTTAAACCCTAACCCTCCCTCTCTACTTCCCAAAACAAGCACTTTTGATAATCTGAAACAGCTGATTTGAGACACTTACCTGCAAGCATGAGGAGGAGAAGAAGATGTGTAGATGCTTCAAGTTCCAATGTGCTCAGTGATTAAGCAGTGATAGTAATACTTATAGGTGGGTACTTCAGGTGATGTTTCTCGTTTCTCCTGTCTTATTACAAGAACAACGTGAAACAGTATATGATTACCGTTTTTTTGGTTTATGAGTCATCTTTTCCTCGTTTCCAAGATTTATATGGAAAAAGCTATCACATTACCTGCACATATGGTAATGAATAAGTAATTAACATACATTTATTAGCACAAATAATACCGAGAATAATTGATATGTTACACTGATAAATATGAAAAATCAAAAAACCATAACAAAAAACCATTTATATGATCATATATTTTATTTGTTGATAAGTAATTAATAAAATTTACTTATTGGCTAAATTAAAATTTAGCAAGTAGATAAGCTGCCCACATCTTTTCCGTGAGGTTTTTAAGTTTAGATAAAGGGAGGTTTACTTGAGTTTAAAATTTTAAAATTAAAAAAAAAAGTTATAGTATAAACTAAAAACGGGTGAGATCAGAGGAGGTTGGAAAGGAAACAAAATATGAGGCCTCCAATCACGTCCTGCCACGTGTAAAAAAGTTGTCTTTTTTTAAAAAAATTTGAATGTGGTGGGACCACTGACAATGTTTTTTACACGTGGCGGGACGTGATTGGAGACCTCATATTTTGCCTCCTTTCCAACCTCCTCAGATCTCACCCCAAACTAAAAAGGGGGTGTTGGTGTAATTTTCGAACCTAAGACAATTTTGATCCTGGTCCATAGTTAGATCCCTTTTTAATATTTTTTTAATGTTAAAATGATTTTCGAAAGAACCTTATCCGATATATATTTGAAACAATTATAATTTTCATCAAAAATGATTATTTGAATGTCAATTTATTTACAAAATAAAGGACATACATTAGATTTTACTATGAGACGTTTGCTCAAGATAACTCTGGCAAATATAAACTTATATAATCATAGTCATTTTATTATGACATAGATAATACACTATAAACCATAAGTTGTCCCCTTTCTTTAATTTATAGGAGAAAGATTTAAATTCTATCATATTCGTTCCAATTAATGAGACTATGGCGGAGTATATTAGTTTATAAATCTTCACTACACGGTAGGGGTGTTAACGAACCAAGCCGAATCAAATACTAGGTTTTCGAATTCGGATTTGTTTAGCTAAATGAATTGTTCGCCTTGATTCATTTAGCTAAACGAGCTTTAAAATTGGTTTGAGTTCAGTTCAAATAGTTTGGCTCGTTTAACTAAACAAACCCAAACAGTTGTACGAATTCGGCTCGTTTAAGTAAAATTAACGAACAAACTCGAACCGAATACGAATCAAACTTGAACCGTTCGCAAACCGTTCGCTTAGATTAACAGCCCTCCAGTGATATTGAAAGTATGTAAGACAAGATCATTTGTCCCTTTTCTCCTAAGCTTCCGTTGATTGAACTAATTAATTCCTACATATTTATAATATATTTAAAAAATTCTTATCCTACATATTTATAATATATTTAAAAAATTCTTATCCTACATATTTGTAATATATTTAAAAAATTCTTATGCAACATTGACTGTATTTTGCGTGATTATAATTAAGTCTCAATTACACACAATACATATCCCTTTTTTATCACACATTTTTTAGTATTTATATAGTGCATATAAATATGCACTTCCAGCTTACATAAATTTGTTAGAATATGTTGAGTTTTGATGATTTGCACAATTTGGCACATTGAACAACCCATTAGGTGCTTAATGTATCTTGGTGGAGTCCAGTACACTTCGAACGCCTAGATTAGGCGCTTTATGTGAAGTGTCTGGATCTGCGAACACTTCGAACACCTAGATTAGGCGCTTCATGTGTGTGTTTGAAAAACAGGATACTTTGAACGCCTAATTAGGCGCTTTATGTGATCTGTTGAAAAGTGCGAACACTTTGAACGCCTCTTTAGGCGCTTTATGCAGTCCACTATGCCAAAAGTACTTTTCCCCTGGTTGGGCACGTACTCCTAAGTACTTTCTCTGAGTAAAAGTCAGAGTTAGTTCGAACAAGCATGAAGTGCCACATTAAGCACTTCATGTGACTTCGAACGACTTAAGAAGCCCACATTAGGCGCTTGATGTGACTTCGAACGACTGTTTATTTTCACATCAAGCGCTCAATGTCACTTCGAACGCCTGTGCTTTTGCACATTAGGCGCTTCATGTGACTAACGTTACAAAAGTCTTGAACTTCACTTTTTAACATCAGTTGACTCTTTGTATCCTCTCTTTTTAGCGTCTTTTTTGCAGGCTCCTCTCTGTTGAGTTTTTCAGGTTTCCTTTCTTGGCATTCACTTTGAAATCTCAAGAATGTTGCTACATGCCAAAGGGAGATCTCCAATGATGAGGACTCACCAACACATGATGCCAAAACCCATTAATGTCAGTGCAGAGGGTTTCAAACGGGAAGAAACTTTGATGTTGATAAAAATAGGGTTTCTTCCACTTGCTTCCCTAACTTTCTACATTGCAAGCTCTCAAGTTCTCTCAAGCTCAAGCTCTCAAAATATTTGTAATCTTTGTACATCTTTACTTTATTATTGAGAGTGATTATTGTAAGAAGAAGAGTCTTCTTCTTAGTGAGATTATTTTGTGAGAGATTGGGTAGATTGTTGGTCAAGGAGCAAGGGTGCTCTTTGTTTGAGTTTTCTAGACTTTGAAGGGTTAGTTGATAGTGTGTGGTGCACTATTCTCCCTACAAGATTTCTTTGAGGGCAAAGAAGATCTTTGGAGGCTAAACTTCAAACGGTTAGAATTCTTGGTTGTGGTCTAGGCAAGGTGCCTAGTTTTTGTAATTTTTGGATTTTTGTTTTTGATTGTTGTTTCCCCCAAACGAAATAACAATCCCCATTTCAAAATCCTTCTTGTGAAACATCAAGAAGGTAGAGGAGTAGAGTCATTTGACTTGAACCTCTATGCATACTTGTGTTCTTTACTTTCCTTCAAGTCTTCATTCATTCTAAAGAACACTCCCAAGTATTGGTTGCACTTGAAAACGAAAAATAACCATAAAATATCCGTACTTGGTGAACACACTATTCAACCCCCCTTCTAGTGTGTTCTAAGGGACCTAACAAAATTGAAGTTATATAATCAAACATTTGCACGTATAAACTATTAGAAACGTATATCATGATAATTTTTTCTTATTCACACTTGTCTATTAAACTAAGTTGAATTGCTTTATGAATTAGATCCGAGAGCGTAACAGGAGTGAATGCTAGAATGTATTATAAAGTGTGATGTTAATTATAAAGCTTCTACTTGTTGCAATTATGATAGAATATGTGACTGATTCTATAGAAAATTGAATCAACGCATGTATATTTGGAAAATATTTTGTATTTACTAGTTACTATATTTAGTTTTCTGAATGATATTATAAATAGGGGTTGATGTAAAACATTCTTGAGACTTAATATTGTATTAGAGCATTATTGATTGGGACTCAGAACAAATTAATCATTGTCTCAATTAGGGGTGGCAATTTCAGACACGACACGAAACACGACCCGAACCTGACACGAATTTTTGCGGGTATGGGTATGACCTTGGCGGGTTTCGTGTACAAATCGGGTAAGACCTGAAAGATACCCGCCAATGGCGGGTCGTGTCCGGGTATACCCGCGGGTACCCGTTTATACACGTTTATACACGAAATTAAAAAATGTATTTTAAATAAAATTTATAATTAATAAAATAAAAAAATAAATTTTTCAAAAAAAAAAAGACTACCGTGCTACTAAGTAAACCCTGTTCAATTCCCCCTTCCTCCATTCCCAAATCTCATTTCTTTAATCTATTATTGCAGAGTCAAGTGATTTGAGTTTAAATGACCTCACTTATTTTAATATTTAACATTTGGTTGTGTACTTATTGTTGTTTCATACATTGTATCAATAGTCGTTTAAGTACATGAAACCTGAAAAAAATACACGAAACCTGAAAATACCTGAAAAGTACATGAAATGACATGTACATGACTTGAAATATTTGTACTTGTCAAGTTCGTAGGTATACCCGATACACGACACGAAACCTGACATGTACGAGTTTGGGTATCTACATCCATACACGCGAAGCAAACGGGTAAGGTATGGGTATGACATTTTGATACACGAAACCTGAAAAACACGAAACACAAAACACGATACACGACCTGTTTGACACCCCTAGTCTCAATTATTTCTCTCGGTCTAGTGACAAAAAAACAGGTCCAACAAACAAAATCTAACAGCCTCAGCCACCACATACGTTAAACAACCCCAAAAACAGCACACCGAGAGCCACAAACAGACCCAATCAAATAAAAATTCAACAAGAAAACACAACTCAGAAAAAAAACAGAAAGCTACAAATCCGACCACAAACATCCACCAACAGCCATGAACTAATCAAACACAGTTCAGCTAAACTCAAATTACAATGACAGAAAGAGATTCAAGCAGTGCAAAACCCAACACCCGAATGATCCCTGACGAATTAATATTACAGACTGCTAACTTACTCAAAAATAGACTCGCAATCTAGACTGAATCCAACAGAAGGGGATGCCTCTGCTAGAATCCAATTGAAAGTAGTGAAAATCATCATCCCGAGAAGACAATGCAAATGTATATTGCACGCATTGTAGTGTACACATACATATAAAGAGCAATGCTTCGAATTAGTGGGGTACCTGAAATGGTGGAAAGACCACCATAAGCCACCACGAAATCAGACAGAACAAGGGAGAGAGCTGCCGTTGTAGGTATCTCGCAGGCCACCTGCAAAGGCGGCGGCCATCAGACAATCGAAGAAAACAACGATGGTTTGGACTTCTAAGAGACACTATCTCACCTCTTCTTCTCCTGCTCGGCCACCATGCAGGTTTGGATATCCATCTCGGCCTGACTTGGACTTCCACGGGGACTTAATACAGTCCACAAATTACTGATCTAGAGCTCATGCAAACTAAAAGGGAAGGCACTTAAAGCCCAGGCAGCAAAAATTGCCTTGGTAGCTACGATATACCACATATGGCAGCACGGAATAGATACATTTTTTCTTTATTTAATTTTGATATTTGATAGAATGTCTGCACACGTGGCATACTACAACAATTCAGACTTGTTTAGCATATTCCAAACCGTTATTATAGACTTGGCTAGTGACTAAATCGTACTTTCGTCTTTCCTGTCACAAAAAGGATAAGTGTTCATTAACATTTACTATTTAGACTCATTCATATAACTATGTTACAATTTTTGTATTATCTAATATGAGATCGTGGATATTTACATATACAACCTGTGGTGGAGAATATACTATTAGGTCCCTTGGAACACACTAGAAAGGGGGTTGAATAGTGTGTTCACCAAGTATGTATATTTTCTTGGATGTTTTTCATTTTTGAGTGAAAACCAATACTTGGTTGTGTTCTTGAAATGAATGAAACTTGCGGAAGAGTAAAGAACACAATATGTATAGATGTTCAAGTCAAAGTGACTCTACTCCTCTACCTTCTTGATTTTTCACAAGAAGGATTTTGAATGGAGGATTGTTATTTCTTTAAAGGGGAAACAATAATCCTAACAGAATGAAAAATAAAAACTAGGACACTTGCCTAGACCACAACCAAGAAAGCCAACCCCTTGAAGTCTAGCCTCCAAAGAACTTCTTTGCCCTCAAAGAATTCTTGGAGGGAGTATGGTGCACCACCACACTATCAATTAACCCTCCAAGGTTTGGATTTCTTCAAACAAGAAGCACCCTTGCTTCTTGACCAACAATCTACACTTGGCATCTCACAATCTTCACTCAATAAGAAGAAGACTCTTCTGCTTCTTTACAATATACTCTCACAAATAAAGTAAAATATACAATTGTACAACTATTTTGAGAGCTTTACAACTTGAGAGAAATTGAGAGCTTGTTAGTAGAAAGTTGGAGAAGAAAGAGATGAAGCTCTTATTTTATCTCCTTCAAACTTTTCAGCCGTTTGAAACCCTGCAGGAGCCAATAATGAGTTTTGTCTTCTAGTGATGACATGTCTTCATCCTTGGAGATCTTCCCTTGGCAGATTGCAAGCTTCTTGGAGAGGCTTCTTCTTGAAAGCTTGAAGAGGAAAGATGACTTCTCCAAGAGAGACCTGTGAAATTTCACTAAACAGGATGGTACAAATGTCAAGTAAGCATTTGAAAACAAGGCATAAGACATTTGCAACGTTGGTCACATGAAGCGCCTCAAGTGTTTATTGAACAGGCGTTCGATATGACATGGAGCGCCTAAAGTGGTTTTGAACAGGCGTTTGACATGACATAAAGCGCCTTAAGTGGCCAGCAGAACTCGTTCGAAGTCCTATGAAGCGCCTTATCTCAGCCTTCATACTTGTTCGAAGTGATTTTGATTTTTTACTCAAAAAGCAACTTGATGTATGTGCTCATTTTGGGGGAAAAAGTACATTTGACTTTGTAATACATATGAAGTGCTCGTTCAAACGTCCAAAGTGTACTATTTTTCTTTTCTGACACATGAAGCGCCTTATGTAGTCGTTCGAAGTGTACTGGTCTCCAGAACCTTTACATTAGGCGCCTTATGTAGTCGTTCGAAGTGTACTGGTATCCAGAACCTTTACATTAGGCGTCTTATGTAGGCGTTCGAAGTGTACTTACTTTCAGACACTTCACATTAGGCGCCCTATATAGGTGTTCGAAATATCAAATGTGCAAATCATCAAAACTTAACATATTCCAACATATACTCGCATACAATGGATACATGCATGCTTAGAGCTATCTTCCCTCCTAAGTTGTGCGCATGCATATTTCTAATAGCGGGATTGAACTTAAATTTGCAGTTACTAGACATTGATCCATATCTCCTAATTATATAGGCATATCTATAGTTTTCTTTTGAAAAGCTGTTCATAATTCGGGAAAAAAATTGTAGGGTTGATAAATTTCAAATTTGGACCTTGTTTAGGGTTTTTTCATTCTTTTCGCGTTCATTTTTTTGGACGTCAAAAATTATTATAATGATATAGATTTATCACCTGATTTGAAGTGGTGCGTATATCCGTGATGAAAGTTGAGTTGTTATAAGAAGTAATTTGTTTTAAGTAACTTTCCAATTATATTATCTACTAAATTAACCAAATACGACCAAAAATAATATGTATTATGTATTTGATAAATCAGTCTGTTTGTACTTATAAATAAATGTATATTTGTATTATGAGATTGTATATGTATTTGACCAATATGAGATTGATTATGTTATGTATTTGATAAATCAGTTTGTTTATATTTGTAAGTAAATGTATATTTGTTGGATTTACGTCAAGATAGTCAGAGATTGTATAAAATATGTATAAAGATAAATAGAATTGAAGGAAAGTTAGAATTCAAGACTCGAGATAGTTGACCAAGTCAATAACCAAAAAAGTGGAAAATTCAAAAAAAAAAAAACTTCAAAAAGGACGAAAAAAGTAACAGATTTAGAAATCTTATGTGTCTATGCAGGTACATATAGAGTCGGAGGTCTTCCTGGAAACAAATTTTTCTATCTTTTAAGATGGAGGTATTGTTTACCTGTCTTTCACCATTCTCAGACTCTAGAAATAGTTTTTAATGTTGGTGGGATATGGTGTGTTGTTGAAAAACTCGTGGGAGAGGCTACTTTGATTTTTAACTTTGGCTAGCGGAATGAGTCCGCTTGTTTGGAACGATATTACACGGTTCCGAGAAATGCATTACACTTGCCCCAGGGGCATAGTCTAGTGGTAAGTGGTAAAGGTGATTGGGGCTAGAACTCCGACGTCCCGAATTCGAGTCCGTGTGGAGACAATCCTTGTTGAAATATTACAAGGGTTGTCTCTGGGCTGGCTGAGTCTCGTGTGTCCTCTCCCTTTGCAGGACTGCCGGTGGAGCACATCCCTCGATTTACATCCCACCTGGCTAAGGGACCTCTGGTACAGGTGGGGGAGAACCCACTCCCTCATCAAAGAGAAATGCATTACACTTTCTTGATTTGACAGTTGAAAACTTGATGAAATTGACACTGCAAACGGATCTAAAACTTAAGGCAAATTTTTGTTCCAAAAGATGCGGATAATGAACTAATACCTTAAATTGGAAAAAGAGCCCAACAATAAACTATTATTACATAATGAATCCGATAAATACGTGGTCGGTGAGACATGATATTACAACAACAACATCATCTTACAGAATTCCGCTTATGGTGGAGTATTAGAGGTCTTATTTATGCAACTATACTATGTGCTAAAAACACGTAGAGGTTATTTTCAGATAACCCATAATGAAAATTGCGTCAAGCTGTGTCGATGAACTGCTACTTCACAATATAAGAAACGTAGCCAATTTAGTGAGTCATTTTGTTTTATTCTATCATATTCCAAATTCAAGAAAGAGTGTCCTTGACTATATTAGACATGATATTGTTATGTTGTATTTGTTCTACATAGTACATACGTCACATTTTTATTAATATGGTGCATTACGTACTTCTTAATTAATTATAGCTCGTAGACCAATAAAATCTGCAAACGGCGATACTAAATATAACTTTGCTTTTATGACATTAGAGCCCGATATCATAAACAAAAGGTTTTATTAGTTTATCTTTTTTTCTTGCTTAATCTTGCACTAACTTTCTAGATTAAGAAATGAATTGAAAGGAGGCTAACCCAAGATAAATTTTGGGTAACACTTTCGAAGTACCTTTTCTACTTGATAATGTATGTGTTTGGTGATATTGTAGTATAGTTTATACATTTGGACTTTTAAACCACGAAACACGACTGTCTTAAAAACAGATACCACTGCATAAAGTAAGCTGTCTGAAAATATGGAGCTCAGGTGTGAGAGCCTGAGAGGAGACAGAGAAGCCCTACATTGGAGGAATAAAACAGTGTTTTATACACGGTGATCTAGGTTGTAAGAAATGAGTGGTCTAATTAAGGGAAATAAAGTTATCACAAAAATGATTGTATTGTTTGCCCGTTTCTCTATCTTTTATGAGTGACTTATTGTTTGCATGTTTTTCATTCTATCTAAATTTTAACGATAGTTTTTATTGTCGTTGAGATGCAGTGGGTATGTGTTGTTATTGTTGATTGAATAGGAAAGAAGACAAAAAAAAAAATCACACCGAGGTAAAAAAAATGGAAGCAAAAGATGCCTATCCTGGAAGGGGATGAGATCTCCTCATCCCTAAATCCTTCACCTCCTTCTCATCGCTCGTCACGTGGCGGCAGGAGTGGTGAGACTAAATGAGGAGGTGGAGAAAAAAAGTGTATGAAAAGGAATGAATGCAGGGTAATAGATTTGAGGGCGAGGGAGATCTGGAAGAGCTATATGTTAAAGGAATGGATGAGCTCAGAAAGCTAAGTACATGTGTTGTCGTCGCACAAAAAGCAAGAACACTGAGAAGGACGCTTCACGGAAAAAGAAACTAAACTTTGCTTGGTAAAGACATGTTCCAAAGGTCCAAAATACTTTTTATCCTATTTATATTAAATTTATTATTCAATCAACTATTAAAGTAACAAGTTTACGAGTCATCATGTGAAAATAAGTCAAATCAAAATAATATTTGAATAAGGATGTAAGTGCAAAATGAACAAATGATTCAACAGTTGTTTACAACTAGTTTTCCTTAAATATTTTGAAGGGACTCAAATATTATAAGTTTTATTAAAATCGTATAAACATTATACATAATAATGATCGTGCATGTATAATTTTAAGAAGGGACTCCCTCACAAAGGCCAAATTAAACTCGTTTACAGCTGTCAAAAAGTTATGAAACCTCTACTTGTCAAACACATACGCACACTCCACATAACAGCCCCACTTACCCATACATTAGGCATAGGCTTGTGAAAAGCCTCCAAGACTAGATATTAGGCCATATATTTGTTCTACCAAAAGTCATACTCTAACCCTAGATCTCTACTGTCTTAGTCTTAAAGAACATTGTGGATGATGTAAATAAGTATCTCAGCAATTTTTGGGTTGGTAAAGACTTTACGCAAAGACCCGCACAAGGTTTCCTCCCGTAAACTAGGCTTTCGGCCTAGCAGCAATGAAACACTCACATTGTACGTGTTCCTAGATCGAAATATTAATCTCTCGAAACAAATATAATACGAGTATCAACTGAGCTATATATGTCCTAGAGTTAGGCCATACATTTGTAGTACAACTGTTGATGCCATTTTTAGAAAGAATGAATCCTAACTAATAGGGTCTCACCATAATCTCTGTAAACTTTATAAAGTTTCGTAAATACATTAATAGAGCGATGAAACATCCCTTCGTAAAGGTTAAAATTGAAGTCAAGATATTGACAGGATTAAAACATTTACACTACCGATCATCAGACAGACTAGTGTGTTTTTAAGTACACCTGTTTTCTTTTTTTCTCACTCGCTTATACCGTTGCGGCTGATTAATATAGTTCTTTAGTCTACCTTAGACAACTCTAAAACTCAAACTTTACGATAACATAATGTTGGAAACTGCATATCCTAGTGATCTCGCTCCAGTTTCTTCTTGTACATGTTACGTTCGCCTAGACACTGAATCTTCCCATATGGAGAAAACGAAGCCTGCTTTTTCCTCTTGGTATGATGCAATAAATATAGTTTCGCTACTCAAATAATACATATGCTATATAAGTATATATATATACTCTATGGTGAAGCTGAGTTGCCTTTTAGATTGAAAGATGATCCAGACAAGAAATACGTAGAACTTGTCGCTGTAAACCTGTGACAATCAATAACGTTAGAGGCCTAGGAATTGTTACTTTAGAAAAAACCATCTGAGAATCAAGTTACATATTTGACATTTAATGTATGATGAACATTAGAAAAACATGTCTCTTTATTGGAATATTGAGTGGTTTTGAAAAGAATGTTCTATATGTGATATCTAAATGTTTCAAAGATACCTTCTGTTTGACGACGTTCATTCCTTTTGCATGTTTTAACTGGCCAATGCATGTTTAGAGCTGTTAGGTGCTGCCAAGTGTCTTATCCCGCGTGTGCATGCTGACCATGTGATAGTGAGCTGGTGCTATGTGTCGCAATGCATGGTGAAGCTGCTCATGTGGCGTGAGTTACCTTGCCGACCTAACGACCAGGACTAAGGTGAAGACGAAGGCCTAAGTGATAAATGTGGCCGAGGTGATTGGCCTTGGCATAGGTTGCCAAGTATGACTTGCTGAGGCCGACCTGATAGCTGAAGACGACTTAAGGTCCGTGTCGACATCGAGGGGACGCATGGCGGCACCAACTTGACTGTGTATTTGGACCTAAGTAGCTGACATGTCCTTTTAAGTGGTGAGATAGCATTGACGAAGAGATACTGTGTTAATTGTACTTGTAGCTTTTTGAAGCGTGTTGGTTTTGTCTTCGCTACTCTACCACTCAAGAAGGAATAACATTATAAGGTTTTACTCAAGTCTGGTGTATTGGACTCACCTAGGTTTTATGCACCATAAGATGCTCTACAATTTTCCAGAGGTAATAATGTCATAGGGTTTTACTCAAGTGCAGTCCAAAGTATTGACTCCCCTATGCTTTATGCGCTGTAAGATATAATGAATGAAAACATGCTTAAGCTTGTCTAACATCTTGAATGGATGAAAACTCCAACCCTAAACATCTGGAGAACTGCCAAATTAAAATGAAGGTATGCAATGGTGAATTGAAAGATTAGAAACCCTTGTTTCAAGAAAACTGATTTTACTTGATATAGTTGATAGAGGCCTAAAAGAGCTTCTTTCTTTAAATCCATCCTTCCATTGGTCTAGGCACTGGTTCTTGTGATCTTTCGTTCTTGGCCAAAAAATACATTATTACAATCATTTCAATCAAATTCGGCCTCTACCAGGAATCTGTAACTTACAAACTTACTGGAATTAAATTACACTCTCCTCATTTGGACTATCAAGGTCCCAAATCAAAAGAACTAGCTCACTGAAAAGAAACTCAAAACTCAAAGCATGAGAAGTAAACCAGCTAATTTCACAAACGAGAGAGAGAGCAGCTATGGAAACCAGGTATTGAGCCATTATGGTACTTGAGATGAGAGTTGCTCTAAGAAGTACAAGGTTCGATTCCAAGAACACGTGCAGTGTGGATGTTTCACTGCTATCTGTGCCAAATACCCAGTTTGCAGTGGACACCTTATATGTGCTCTTTGCGTATGACCTTCTCCAACCTAGTAGACTGCTGAGCTCTTAATTTACATCTTCCACGATGTTTCTTGGAGCTGGGACGGTATAACGTAGAGCGACCACTAGCCTATTAGGCCTGAGTAGATGTTAAGATATTTTAGGAGATATATCCAAAGACATCCTAACATTGAACAACCAGACTGGACAACAAATTTAGAGACGACTTCTTTGGTTCAGTCATCAGAATGAAAAGAAAAATACCAGTTTAAAAAGGAGAGCGACCAGTGGCCCAATAGCCCTCATTGGGCAATTGAACAGAGTTAAGAAGATGATGTGGTGGCATGCCATGAAACAAAGAAGGATCACCAAGCATCTGATTCGGCGACGAAAACGGCTGCTGTTGACCACCGTCGCCGCCTCCAGGAGATCCCAATCCACCACCACCACAACCACCTTGCATCGGAACCGAATTATTGTCATCCTCATCCAAAGGCAGTCTTTCATAAGCAGCGTTACTAAACGACGCCGCTATAACAACCACTGGTCCACACGCAACAAGTGCACCAGCCACACTACCCCCAACCACCTGACCTTGTCTGCCAGCCAAATATATAGTCAACGTGGTGGCGGCTGGCGGAGCAGGTGGCGGTAAAAAGGATCCAGCTAATGATAAGATCTCGAATCGACCTTGTAAAGTAACGATTGAAGTTGGTGATGAAGGTTGTTTTAAGCTCACATCAATTACGGTTCCATTTCCACTCATTATGCAAATTCCTCTTTGGCGTTTTCTCGCGAAATTAGCTACGCTTTCCATTATATCGCATCCGTCGTGGATTTCCATTACATGAGTTCGGAGAGCATTGGCGCTGTCGCGTGTGATGATAATTGGGGGTTTTGGTTTGTTTTTAGATCCAGAAGGTCTTCCTCTAGGTCTTCTATTCATGTTTTCTCCACTTGCGGTTCCTCCATCTTTTTCGTCGCTGATATTGTCCATGGTTTCGTTGTTTTCTTCTCGGTCTCGCTTTGAGGCGCTGGTACCGCTGTGTTCGTCGGAGAAGTGGTGGAAGGGGTGGTGTTGCTGGAGAGTGAAATCTCTGGTGAAAGGAGGGAGAGTAGAAGATATTTTTGAAGGAGGATCCATGGTAAGACCTTGAAATCTAGTTGGTTGATTTAGTTAAAGGGGATAAACCTGGATATGTGATGTGAGTAGATGGTGTGTATATGATAATTTTGATTGGAAAGGCCAAATTCTTACCGTTCTCCGGGAGGCAAAAAGGTGATTCCAAATATGAGCTATCTAATCACGTATCGCTATGTGTAAAATAATTTTTTTTAAAAAAAATTATCATCGCTTATTTAAAAAACTGCTTTTTTACACGCGGCGAAGCGTATTGTAGTTCTCATACTTTACTTCACCTTTAACCTCCCCAGTTCTGAACCAATGCTATTGTCTTTTCTATTTTCATGTAGCTGTGTGTGTAAATAACTTATCAGAAGCCTCATAGATTAGTAAGACATTATTAGATAACATATACAGAGAGCTTACTACAAATTGGCTTGTAATCCAACATCTAACTAGATCGGATTCAGACTTTTAGTTTTCAGATACAGAAATCGTATTATTTGTCCTGATTTAAACTACATAGTTTTAAAATAATGTTCTAACCTTAATATTAACTGAGCTAAACCATGGTGGGTTCTATTGTTTTTTTGCTTGTGCTGCTAGACTGCCTTTATTTGTTGGATTTTGGGCTTTAGAAGGATTTTTCTTAAATTCAGAAGAAGTTTCCGTTCATGAAACTTTAGTTGTAGTTTTCGTTTTTGGTTTTTTAAATTTTTTATCGTTTACTTGTATCTTTTAATTATTTACTTGTATTTTTCATGTTTATCTTGTAAAAACATTTGATAAAAGAACATATGAAATAATGAACAATCAAAACATTTGAAATAAGGAAAAAAAAAGTTGGGTTTTAACAAGCAAAAAGGATCTAGCTAAATATGGTCAATAATTATTTCCAAAAGGCTCGACCTTCCTAATAATGTACTTTTGTTTAATTGTCTTTTCCCTTCAATATTCTCAAGGCCTGGGGTATTATATTCCTAGGCCTGCAGTTAATAATTATATCTGATTTGGATGTTTGACAATGATTGAAGGACAGCAAGTCTTGTTTTGCCTCTACTTATCCCTGTCACATATGATACAAATTTTATGGATAATGACATCCTAAAAGTAGTAAATATATAAAACCCAAGAGTCCCACATGGTAATCAGAATGTCCAATGTGATGTTGATTTATTTTGGAAATTAAAATCATTAGTTTACTCATAAAACATTGGCATTGAGGGATAGGATCTCCTCACCGCAAGAGGGTGCGGTGACGCGTGACCGCAAGACACGTGGCAGCAAGGGGGTGGTGAGGCTAGATGTAGGTGACCCTCATCTAGCCTCACCACCTCCTCTTGCTGCCACGTGTCGCGCGGTCACAAAAAGAGTGAGGAAAGTGGGGGTGAGAAGATCTCAACCCTGGGGTTTTAACTGTAAGTACCCAATTTTAGATTGAATTTGTTGCATGACAATTTTACTCTGTAAATAGTAAATATAATATATCTCCTGATTTTATGAAGATATGCATGCAAGTGGGATCATTACTTGTTGTCAATGATGAAGGAATAGTTTGGAGAGACATCTTGTGTGATTCCTTGCTTAATGTTCTCACCAATCCAAAAGGTCGCTAAGTTCCTGATTTGCATCTTTCATAATGCTCTTTGAGGCTGAAACGATAGGGACTCTCAGAGCCATGGTATGGCATGTTTGACGCCAAGAAATTGTTTTCCATACATGAGTCTAAAGAACTTTCATTCAGATCTAACAAATGATTTTAATCTTCGTTTTGCACTCAATTATTAAAGCTGTTAGCCCCATTTGCCCCAATCCCCATAAGAAACAAAGGAAGGAGGAAATAAAAATGGTTTCACGAATAAAAAATGTATAAAATGTATGTGTTTTGTGTCAATCTATTATCGTACCTCTTGTTCCACATTTTCTTTCTATGTACACATAAATATTAATTCTTTTACTTATTCATATAACAACATCAATCCTGATAGTCATACCTAATCAAACTGACAACTCATAACCCGACTTGGTATGTTCAAACACCATGGTTCATAAGACTAATATTTGTTTTTAGTTTTTATATCTCAGTTAATACCTGGGTTAAAACCATTGAAAGAGGATTAATCCCGTAGGCATGATTCGAGTCCTGCAACTTGCAGTGTAAGGACAAAATCTTCAGACTCCAATGAAAGGTCTTGAAGATGGGTTCTTTATAGGTCTATATGCATTGTGCTTGTCTTTTAGCGGATCGCTGAATACCTGATTTACATATTTCTAACTACCTGGCCGGACCGGGGTGTGAAGGGCCCTTTGGGTTGAGGAAACTAACCTTTGTGCTACAACATTGAAAGAGGGTTAAGTACCGACACGCTACATTGTTTACGATCTGTTCTCAAATTTCAATTTTAGTTACACTAGAATAATAAAAGCAAAATTGAGTTTAGGTAACATGGGGTCCATTGTCATTTAGTGCGACACGTGTCTTATCCCGCGCGTTCTATTGCTTTCTTTCAGACAACTGCTTGCCATTTTCTTCATGGTCCCCCTTGGCCTTCTTGTCTTTTTCTTTCTTTGTTTTTTCCCTTGTTTCGGGTGGGGAAAGAATCGCGAGATTCTACAATCACAAATATATAAATATGTGACTTTATAAATACACACATATATAATAATATATGTGTATGTATGTATATATTTTGTACATACATATATATATATAACTTGTGAGATTTGTTGTGATACTTAAGAAAATTATCTGTTACTAAAAATACCACATTATCTTAATCTATAGAATAAAATGGCAATGTCTTTCTTCACTTAACTTGTAGAACTTTAAGCAAATTTCTAGTTTTTATCAAGCTTAATTAATGATATGAAGATCATTATTTAGGTGGCAAAGTTTTTAGTGTTTAAAGCGATTATACTAATTAATTACTTAAATGACTAGAAATCAAAGAGAATAAGATTTGAAATACCAATTATATACATGAATGATAAAGAAACTAAGTGAAGGAATGACGCCTAAATTTTCTTTGCTTGACAGTGAAAAGTGAGTAGTAGGCCCCTTGATGTTAATGAAATGGGTGAATGCAAGAAACTTCTAAGTTATAGTGACTACTAGTTGTCGTAACTAAGATGAATTTTCGGGAGGGAAAAAGGGGAGGGCGGGGGGGGGGGGGCTTTGAAAGAAATGATTTATAAAGGGCCTATACATTATCATTTGCTAATGTATAATAAGGAAAAGAATTATTATAAGCCAACGATATATATATGTGTGTGTATTGGTGCGCGAGAGAGAGGGGGGGAGAGAGAGCGATTATAGACAACTAACAAAAATATCCTTTTTGGATGAAAGGCCTTGGATTCTTTTTTTTTTTTGTTTTTTGCAGCAAACATATTTTTTCATGTTATCTAATATTGATTTTCTTGACTTTGTAGTATAACTTTAGGCATTTCAATTTTTTCCTTGGTAACCAAGATTCTGTAACCTTTTGCATTTTATACAGTACGTAAATTTCTGTATGTTGATGAGAATGACTTTTATATTCTCTGATGCATCAGGTTAAAAGAGAGAGAGAGAAAGTACATCATGACGGAGGCTTTGTCCGAACTCTGCACTTAATTTATGTAGGAGGTATTGTGAAGTAGATTGACAAGATTGATCCAAATCATATTGTTTGATGATGATCGTATGATAACATTTGGAATATTGAGAGATGAACCACACGTTCATTTGTTTTCAGGTGACCCTCATCTAGCCTCACCACCCTTCTCGACTGCCACGTGTCATGTGATGGGGAGAGGGGTGAGAGATTTTGAGGTGAGATGATCCAAACCCTTGTTTCTAGTGTATTTAAGTAATGATAATGGAAATGGGATCTCCCCACCCCCAAACCCTTCACTCCCTTCCCTACCGTCCGTCACGTGGAAGCAGCCCCCTCTTCATACGCCTCTTCCTCCTCACCCTCTCATCTAGTCTCACTATTCTTTCCTTCTGCCACGTGTCGGACGGTGGAGAAGGAGGTGAGGGGTGATAAGATCCCGTAGCATGATAATGTCAGTGAAAATGCTGGCAATGCATTTGATACTTATCTTGGAATATATTTTGATTATGCGTGAATTTGCAATCATGCTTTATATATACATACACACACGGTCAGATTGCTTTTACTGCCCGTGCGTGTCATTTATACAGGTACATATAGAATCGGGGGTCTCACTGAAAGCAAACTCTCTATCTCTTGGAAAAGAGGTATTGTCTGCCTACCATTTACCCTCTCAGACCCTAACGATAGCTTTTGCTGTCGTTGCTGGGTCCAGATGATGATGATTTTTGTGTGTTCTACGTAATGAATTATCTATAATAGCATAAGTTTTAAAACAATTGACTTTATGTAAAACAACAACAACAACAACAACATTACCCCATTGCCTAAGAGGCTCTCGCCTATGACGGGGTATGGAGGGTCGGATGTATGCAACCATACCCATGTTTTAGAAACACATAGAGGTTGTTTCCCGATGACCCATAATGAAAATTGCGTGTCGATCAACTGCTACTTCATAATATAAGAAACGCAACCAATTTAGAGAGTTATTTTGCTTTATTCCATTATATTTCAAAGTCAAGGAAGAGTGTGTTCTTTAACTCTATTGGAAATTGACTTCATATAAAAAAGGGGGCAAAATGCCAACATAATTTGTTTAGAGGGTAATGAGCCAAAAAATACCTCCCGTTAGTCAATAACGGTCAACGCTGAAGTAAGGCGTAAAAATGGTTAAGTATGGCGGGTCGGCCTGGAGGTTGACAAGGTCAAATACGGACAAACAGTCCATCTCGGCCACAGGGCCCCACCGCCATCTCGCCCCCAGGACCTCTCGGCCATCTCGGCCATATAACCTCAGTGCCCCCCTGGGGGCTAAGGATCTCGCCTCGGTCTAAAGGCCTCACGCAGGCCTAAGGGTTTCATCTCGGCCTCAAGGCCTCACCTCGGTCCGCAGTTCCATTTCGGCCAAAGAGTTGTACTCGGCCTCGGATCCGATCTACTCACTGATCTCGGACCACTTTCTACGGCGTCAGCTACGAGCATCATGAAAAGGCCCAATAATGCTCTTTGAAGTCAGCCACTTTCATCTCGGCAGGCTGACCCCACATCATCAGCCATCTCGGGCACTTCTGAGTGCTTCTAGAGGATTTCATCTCGGTCCTAAGAGTTTACCCTGGGTAATTCTCCCAGGTGAAACACCCCGCCAGGTGTCTCAAGCAAGCTTATTCAGCTCAGCAACGAGCCACGTGGTGAGCATGCAAGAGCAAGAGTCATCCAACTGACCTCCTTGCCTGCCACTATATCCGAGCTCTGCCCATGCATTGGCCCAAGCCGCCATATAAAAAGGCCGAGCAGTAGGAGAGAGGAGGACAAGTAACAACGAGCTCTGAAAAACTACACACCAGTAACCCATCTTCTCCACAGTGAAAACGCAGGTTTAACAGAAAACCTCAATTTACTTAACATTCATCATATATAAACCTCTCCTTAACAATGGCCTTGACTGACTTAAGCGTCGGAGGGTATTACCCGGGGCCATAGATCCCGGGTCCCCTGACCCTTTCTCTTTGTGCAGGTCAGCAACTCGCTCACTAAGGACAACTGACGGAGTTCTAACGGCACCACATCAATCAAATACTTAGGGGAACTTGCCTATATGAATAAAGTTGATAGGGACAGTCTGCATTTTACCCTAATATATATTATGCAGTCTGTAAATCAACCAGGTGAGTAATTTTATGCATTTGTTTGCATAACTTAAGTTCGGATTTTTAAAAGCCCCTTCTTCTTGTGTTAAAAAGTACAGCTCGATTTGTGATAAAGTTCAACGGCTTAGGCATGGTTTGACCGCATAATCCAGCGCAAAAGAACGTGGTTCTTGTCCTATTGGGAGTCCGCGATTGAAAGAAAAGACGCACTCTTCACGCTGACATACACTAACACAAGTAGACAAACCATTATTCTTGGAGTCCTCATGACATATCTCAATGATTTTAGATAGAGGGTTTCGAAAGGAACGTTACGGGTTTGAACTTTACCGAAGGCAAGAATGTTTGAACCCCCTCCAAGCTAGCTGTATGGTGTGGGAGCACTATCAGCCGTGGAATGAGTTGATAGATTGACTGGTTGTTCCTTCGGTGCAAAGATGCTCCTTGTGCTGTCCCTGTGCTATGACAAACATCTACTAATAGATCTTGACAATCTGATTTACATCCCTACACACCCTGTGGGACCAGGGGTGGCATGGACCCTTACTGGTTGGGGTTCAACCTTTTTCTTCTTGGAGCAATAAGGTGAAATCCCTCACTTTAGAGTTCTCACCATCTAAGCCCCGAGGAGCATGTGCAAAGGATGCAAATCAGGAGTCCAGCGGCCTCCTAAATTGGGTGAGATCTTACGTAGTGATCCATACAAGGTGTCCACTGCAAACCAAGTCTTCGGCCTAGCAGCAGAAAAATACTCACACTTTGTGTCACTGGAATCAAATTTTTGACCTCTTAGAACAAATATCAACCCAAATACCAACTGGACAATGCTTTCAGAGCATAGACAAACTATTCTTCGAAAGGGGAATGGATAGCCTAGTCAGAGAAATAGATAAGAAAATAATTGGACGATATGTGGTAGTAAAAAAGCTATAAGACTAAATGAAAAATAATTAACAAAAAGTATGAAGTTAGATGAAAGGCACATATAGACCTATTTTACTCATCTAAAGGATATACATATGTGTTTTAATAAACAAATTTAACTGGTTTTGATTATCAGTTTCATTAATAATTCAAATCAAATTCATCAGTAAAATTAGAATTCTCACACCGTGAGTCGCTTATCTAGATGTCACAATATCAAGATAATTAGAACAATATAACTAAAAACACAAGGAAAAATGTAATTCATGTGTGGTTAACTTCTATCGTTACTATCATTTTTCATCAAATGGGCTGTGCTATACAATTTAATTCTAAAAAATCTATCGAGTCCCGTCAAAAGTTGCACGTGCGATATTAAGATAATTAAATATTGGTAAATCTCGGTCCACGAATAGTTACTGAACGACGAACCCCATGCACCAATCGTACAAGACACCTACCAATAGAAATTACTTGAATTGAAAACAATAAAATATCAACTATAATTATTGAGGTACACGCGTATATATGTATCGGCGTATTTAGACACCTGTAGTATGTACCGGCGTATGTATGTATCTATAATATTCTTTTCCATTGTAGATATACATTGTTGAGTTGGGATTCCATATTTTTTCCGAAGTATACATTTTTGAGAGTAACACGAACTGCATTAACGTAAAATTATAATTATTTCCTATACTATTATAATCACACAAAAAAATTTCTATGTTAACGAATTAAGTACTCCCTTCGTCCTAAAAAGAATGTCCATCTTTTGGTTTTCAGGTATCCCAAAATATTAGTTCACATCTCATAAATAGTAAAAGAAAAGTTGTTAAATGACTAAAATATCTTTATTAGTTGTGTGCATTCGGTAAAATTAAAGATTATTTTTAATGAAAAATAAAAAGTATATATATTAAATTAATGATTCAATTAACTTTTATAAAGTTGTATGCAAGTCCACTTTGAAGAGAGTAATAATTACAATTAAGAGGCTCTAAACTGATCCAAACTTCCAAACAGTGGGGGTGAAAAGTCCACACAACCACACACTGACCAATGACAACCACTATCTACAATCTCTCCAAATGCCTACTCGGATAGGATTCCGTCACCGCAAAGGAATGAGGTAACGCGTGACCGCACGACACGTGGCATCAAGAAGGAGTGGTGAGGCTAGATGTAGGTGACTTTCATCTAGCCTCAACATTCACCTTTGCTGCCACGTGTCGTACGGTCACAAAGAGGATGAAGAAAATGAAGGTGAGGAGATCTCAACCCGTGCCTACTCCCCCGCCGGGGCTCCCTTGACCTGTCCGATGCACACACGACAACACCCTAATTGTCAGATCTATCCATATTGTCCACGTGGGAGTGGAGGGCATATTTGCATCCTTCATTGACTTGTGTCACTTTAGTTTTTGCTGCTTCAGCTTTAATTCCAATTATGTATTTCTTTTTATTTGCTTTTAAATACAAGCTCATAAAGCTATTATGACCGATCTCGAATGGTAGTCACAAACGGTTATTGTAAGTGTACGTATTATCAAATGCCCATGATATATACAAGTATATTGATGATTTTGGTCAATTTCACTCTTGCATTTAGGTACTACATTGAGCAACTAAAGAGGAAGAAAACGAACTGCATGTAAAGTTTCTGGTGCATTAGGATTCCGCGTTTGAGCAATGTTCGGAGATGAACTGGATCGCTTCGCGATTTGATGTACGCAGTCTTACCCTAAACTTTGTGGAAGAGGCTGTTTCCGTGGTTCGAACCCGTAACATCAAGGTACAAAACAACAAACTTACCAGTTGCGCTAATCCCCGCCCTTAAAGTACTTTTACTTAATTAATAAACTTAGGTTATGACAACTAATAAATCAATTTGATAAGATTCAATTAGATAAATATGTTCCAAATACAGCCAGCCCTCGTGATATGATCTAATTTATCAATTGTCTAACTTGTTTACATTCATTATTGACCAAGTGAGTATAGACACACATACTAGAGTCATTTTTATGATTTATCAATGACTCAATATCATTTCGCTTGAGTGATTCATACTCAGCTAGCCAAATCAACTTGATAAAAGCTCTAGGCTTCATTGATTTGATAATTTCTAGGATTAATCGAGGTTGGCCTCAATATTCGTATTAAAATTGTGGTACCTCTAAGTAACACTCACGTATTCATATATATACATCCCTTTAATAAAAAAAATAAAGAAAGAAAAAATGTCATTCATGGACGATTATAAATCTATAAGTCTTATTAAACTTCCAGTTATTCAGAATTAAAGTTCAAGGATTACTAATAGCACTTAAAAACCAAACAAGTATAATTCGTCGTATATAAATTCCATAGAATAAAATTTATTTTCTTGCTCTGATTTACCAATAAAAGCAGCAGCAGCAATTTTTTTCTTGCTGCAATGACTTCTCTTTTTGCTTGAATTTGCAGGGCAGCTGCGTCTGACCATAAATCAGTAGCGCAGGGTCTAAGAAGAGGCCATATCGTTTAGTAATCTGATGTATGCGGCTTTATTCTACACTTTATGCAATAGTTTGTTTCTGCGGTTCGAACTTGTGACTTCAAAATCACAAAACAATAACTTTACCAGTTTATCTAAAGTCAGCCCTCTGTTTTTTACACGTTCTAGTAACAAAACAAAATAAATGATAATTTTATAGATGAGCAACTTGAACAAAGCAAATGAAAATTTTATTCTTATTCTTTGAACAAACTTATAGGACTGTCATGTTTTGACTGTTTACACATACAGGTGTGCACACGCACACAGACAACTGCACTTGTCATTTCGGTAAAAGACGCAACTTTTTTTTAATACCGTAAACTCTACACAAACCTCATGGTATTAAATTTATACTGGATAAGGTTTTATTGAGAAAAAAATCAATTCATAAACATGAGATGGGGTGCTTTATTATCTTAAATAAAAAAGCATTTACGAAGAAAATCTTCTTAAACTATTTCTTAGGTTTCCTCAAAATAAAAACTATTTAATAGGTAAATTTACCAATTGGCACCATAAATCTCTCTCCGTTTACCATCTTTTTCATTAGTGGAAAAAGCTGCGCAGTCCATATCTGTTAGCACCCCGTATGGACAAAGACAGGTCGAGAAATAGTGATTCCAAGTTGGGCTGAAAGCCCAACACTTGATGATGGAGAATGTAATGGGCTATCTTTTCTTCCTAAGATAATTGGCTCTATTGTATCTGCTGGATCTTGATGGGCCTAGTTTTGTTTTGTGTTTAACGCCTTAGGATGAAATATCTCAAGCTACATACCAATATCAAGAGGGACTAAGAGATTGTAGATGGTCGAAGGAAGTATGGTACCATTTGGTCGACTGAGACCGCTGGGAGGACTTTTTCCATAGCGCATCTCCGAAACAGTGGGTGGATTGCAATTTTGCGCCAAATAGGGTCCAAGTACCAGGATGGATGTATGTCTTTAGAGAAGCAGCGTATAGCATATGGAGGAGCCGAAATGAAATCATTCATAATCAGAAATAAAAAAGGGCCCCACCGTAGATTTTTGTCTCGGAAGTCTTGACACGTACATGTTTGACATTAATAGCTGTGGGGATAGATACAAGTCCTCCTGATATACATACCACGTAGTTAGGAGATAGCGTTGTTTTTTCTTGTAAATTACACTTTTGCAGATTAATGGAAAATCGATCATTCTTCGGAAAAAAAAAGAGGGACTCGCGTCCAACTATACAAAGAATGATCGAAATTATTAGAAGAATATGAAAATTTTCGCACTTTTTAAGGTACGGTATGTTTCATAACTGAGTGATATGAGATAATAAGAAAAATCTTTGTATAGTTGTGTGGTCAAATCTTTTAAAAACATTATGCATTACCTGATCAATTTGAACACTTATGATATGCTCGTTCTGAAAAGAAAAAAAACACTTATGATATGCTCGTTCTGAAAAGAAAAAAAACACTTATGATATGCTCGTTCTTAGCACCACAAAACACAAGAACATAAACAGCGGTTGATTGCTAACATCTTGAATGAAACATATATTTCTCTTTATGATTATAAAGGACCATATAACGTTTTGTTTTTGCATGCTATATGGGACATTTGAAGGGGTGGGGGGGGGGGGGGGAAGAAATGTGCGCGTTATAGAAAGAATTGAGAATTCTATACATGCTACTAAAAATATACTCTAGCAAACACAGGAATGTGCAAATATCATGTGACAGACTGGTTATAAGAGTCAGAAATTAAGGGCTATGTAAACATATTGGAAATACCCAAACTCAAAATTTTTGGATCTCTTTATCGTCCTATCAATACTGACTATCTGTTACTTTCTTTTTTCAATTTTCTACAAATAAAAAATGGGAGAGGTCGGGGATTGAAGCAATTAAGATAACTGTATATGTCAAATAGCAAAACGATTCGGCCTTTCTTCGAATCCCCGCGCAAATGTGGGACCTAATATACGAAGAAACGCTTTTTTTTTTTTTAAGGAAAAAATGGCATGAGTCCAACGTCGGTTAATTTTCAGCTTGTTACCACTTCGCTTTCAAAGCCATCGACTCCTCATCCTCAAACCAAAACGAAAAACATCACCGACGAAGCCACCGTCTTCCTAAGAAATTGATCTGGTGGAAATGGCGGTAAATCCCAAAGTCCTAATGGTGGGTCTGTCGCTGATGGCCTTCTGCTTGCTATCCTATATTGTAGGTCCCCCATTGTATTGGCATTTGGTAGAAGGCTTAGCTACAGCGGATCGTTCTTCATCTTCTTCCTCAGCATCTTCAATTACTTCCCGATCCCGTGCTGTTCTTTCTTGCCCTCCTTGCAATTGTGACTGCAGTTCCCAGTCACTTCCTACAATACCCATAGGTATGTAAATTTTGTTTATCTTTTTTGTATGCATAAAGTTTTTATTTTTAGTTTGACAAATTGATGAACCCTTATGAAATTTTGCTAGATCTTCTTAAATCTACATGTGGGTGCTGCTTTTGTTTGTATTGTGAATTGTGTTTGTGATTTTAGGTTTTAGGGTTCTGTGATCTTTGCTGGAGTAGATAACAAAGTCCTGTTGGCAGTGTTTCTTGTGGTAGTTTAATTTTCCGTTTCATAACTTTTCTTAGTGAAGAAATCTCAATTAGTGAACTTCACTAAACTTGTGTGTATTTTTTTGGCTCATAGGTCCTTTTATTGGGTCTAAACTTTGACCTTGGGCAATTGAGTAAAACGGTGATTTTTGCATTCAGTACTTTTCTGGAATATGTACGGAATATACTTCCTGTTTGTATGACGAGCCAGATTTTCTGAAGAAATAGGTTTTTGATTCCTAATATATGTAGATATATTTTTCGCCCATTCAGTCTAATAGCAGAGGCCTGTAGTATAAAGAATCGTTGTTCTCGTTGTTATGGTGCTTACATTCGGCTTGTTTGCATTCTGCTTAACTCGTTGTATGTATTTGTCTTAATTCTTTTTGACTGGTTTCTCTGATAAAATGTAAAACATGAAATTAATATTAAGTTAGGACCGTTTCTTATGATAATTGGGGAGGATTTTTGGAGGCCCAGTTCTCTGTTTGGTCGGAATGTGTGGTCGCTGGACTGCTTGCCTGTTTCTTGCATCGGTTCTTATGCGGAGTGCTTTTGTTGTCGTGTCAATTTTCCCATCTATTCAGATTAACAACTTCTAGTGCTATGCTTGATATGATTTGCTCAGGTTTCGTGGAACCGGGTTAAAATTTTGTATTCTATTTTCTCTTTTCTAATTTATTTTTATATAAACAATGGTGAATACATTTATGCGCATGCACTTATAGGCTGGATAATTGTAATCATTGCATGCCCCATAGGGTCTGCAGTATATATTATTGTGAATGCAACTTCGCTTAGATACATGTTGATAAATCGCTTCTACGTTTATCTGGTGATGCCTGTTGCTTTAGGTATATCCTTCTACTACAACCTGCAATTTGTGACAACCTTGGTCCAAAACTCGTGCTCTTTTAAAGTATGGAACTTTCTACATGCATTTGGTTGGTGTCCTGTAGTTTGAATGCTGCTATGGATTTTTTTATGTAGTAAACTTCCAACAACAAAATGATTAAACAATAGACTTGAATGTTCGATTGGGCTAGATTATGCCTTTGTCTTTATAATCTTGTTTTCACACTAAAACTTCAGTCCTTTCATATTTGCTGGCAACAAACTTCTCACAGAAATCTTTGTGTTTGTGTTTCTCCTTTTCCAGGATTGAAGAATTCTTCATTTGGAGGTCAGCTGATACTTTATTGTTCTTGTTTACCGACGTATTGTTAGCTTCACTTGTTGCTTGCTGTAGTTAGATTTTCTTTGTTGAACATGACAAGATTGCTTCTGGATTGTACCTGTTCTATAATCATTGGAGGAAAAGGGGACATTTAGAACTCTTGCCTGTCTTTGTTTAATCAATTTTGGGCATGACGCTGTCAGTTGATACTTTAAATCAGAGGTTCTCTAAAACTATTTGTTGGAAAGCCAGTCTTTCTTGCAAAGCATTGTAAGCTGTCAGTTTATGATGTTGAATCCAAGATTCTTGCACTTAGATAGGCAGTATGACAATTGTCCCAAGAAAAATATCCCTCTCAGGATGATTCCATCATAAGCATACATTACTTTTTCGTATGCCATCAGCGTTCCACTGCTTCTACATAGGTCCTTACACAAACTTTATCTGAACCAGGATCTCTTTGCAAAAAAAAAAAAAAATGCACATGCGGGATAAAAAAATTTTGTTAATTACCATTTGCATATTTTCGTACCAAGCCAGTTCTGAAACTAAAATTGGGATGGCGATGTGGTGTAAACATATTTTTTGTAGGTTGTTTGGATAAATGATGTGATTAAGCATGGCTGTTGATAGTTGCTTTTGCTTGGTACTATTTCTTTACAGACTGTGGGAAGCATGATCCAGATGTTGCTGAAGGGAATGAAAAGAATTTTGTGGAACTCTTGTCTGAAGAGTTAAAGATGCGAGAAGCTGAAGCTGTGGAGACTCAGCAACGGATAGATAGTCAATTGCTCGAGGCCAAGAAAATGACTTCCCAGTATCAGAAAGAAGCTGATAAGTGCAATGCTGGAATGGAAACATGTGAAGTGGCCAGGGAAAAGGCTGAATCAGCTTTATTGGAACAGAAAAAACTGACTGCTACATGGGAATCAAGGGCACGACAAAGAGGATGGACAGAAGGGGCTCTCAAGTCTAAGACTCGTTCTCAGGGAGACACACAGAGTGTGTAAAAAAGCTGATATACAGATTCATCAGTTAGGTAATACTATTATCATGCTGCTGTTTTGGCTGGGAAGTCTTGTTTTCGATCCCGGCCTCAAGTGGGATTATTATGCTATTGGATTTCTTTAAAGATGAGAATCATAGCATGTTGGTTCTTTCTCACGATCAATGCCGCCCATTCTGAAGCTGGCTGTCTAGAGAAGTCTTAAGAGATGCTGTATATGGCTCTCAATCTGAAGTTAACTTTTGAGGTCTGTTGACGTATAAATTAGGCAGAAACTTGTGAGATTGTTTACCAATTCTTCCTACAAATTGGAATACTGAAAGTTGTAATTTGCTTGAGTGCATCGAAGATGATGTTGTATCTAGTGTGGATTGAAGATGATGTTGTATCTAGTGTGGATTGAAGATGTTGTATCAGAGTGTGTGTGTGTGTGTGTGTGTGTGTGTGTGTGTGTGTGTGTGTGTGTGTGTGCATCATGATACTTTAACCTGATGAGGCAATATGGTTTAGTGTAGCAAGATGCTACTGTAAAACCCAAGGCAATATGGTAAACGTGCATAGTATGGGGATATGCTGGTAAAACGTCTGATATGGTAAACGTACATAGTATGGCAATATGACGACTTAACATATCTATTTAATTCATCCTAACATAATATCATAGCATAGTGTGATTGTGTACGTGTATTTAATTAATCTAACATAAGATAATAGTATGATCTGATTAGTAGGTTAAAAGACGTGACAAAATGAATGAGGGCTTAAGAGATCTTCTCCCTATTTTTTAGCCATTAATCACCGCAACTCAATTTTCCGCCATCTCTTACACCTTTCATGATAGATGAGAGAAAAGATATAACAAAAACAAAACACAAGGCCGTTCTCTACGGGGGTAAAAGCAGAAGTGCAAAGAGTTCTTGAAATTATCCCTGGAAACAAGGCCAGGATATGCACCCAGTACAACTTGTATTTGATCGGGGAGCAAAACGACCGCAGTTGCTTCCATTTTTGTTCAGATACAGAAAGGAAGTCAAGTTAAAGCAAAATACAAGTTCGTTCTGATACAAAAAAGACAAACAGACTGAAGAGTGAAGTACGTAAACCACGTAAACCGTCGTACAGACAACATATTGATGTCTATGCCTTAATTGTGACACTACAGATGCACAAGCCAGAGGGCTTTATCCCACAAGTCTGCCACTCTGAACCTGAAGCTGCATTTGGATCATAAACAAGAGTGCTGTAATAAGGATCCTCCTCCTGTGAAAACAGCAGCAGTTTTCCATCCAAGATACCCAGTTGGAATCGAGTTCTTGAACTACCAGCCACTGGAACCGCTATCATCTGCCATGAGTTGTCATCGCAATCAAATATAGCCATCTTACGCTGGTTTTTCCACTCGATGCAGAACAGCTTCTTCCCCAGAGTTGCATGCGCGGTGACCATCACACAGCCATTTTTCATCTCGCACCATGTCTGAATCTCGGTGTTATACACATCAACAAACCTGCAGTTGCCAATAGTGAAGCTCGATCTGCCTCCCATTACATAAAGCTTCCCTTCAAGACCACAGGCAAAGCAGCCCCACCTTGGGCGGTGGAGACTCTCAATGAGAGTCCACTTGTCTGAGTTAGGGTCATACACTTCTGCACATGCAAGGGATTCGCTGTCCTTCCCATAACCTCCAACAGCATAAACCATTCCATTTACTTCTGCACAAGCAAAGTCATATCTTCCCACCTTCATGCTTGCTAATTGGCTCCAGCTGCAACAAACTAGTTCAGTTGATTGAGAAGATGAGCAAGAAAAGAAACATTAGATAACCTAGGGCTATTTAAAATGCAGTGCGGCAATGTCCCAGAACTAAATACATGCTCCACATTACTGCAGTTTCAGTGCAAGTGTGGTTGAAGAAACAGTTAAGCCAGCTGGCCCAACTTTCATGCCCTCGTCCAGCAAAAGAAGAAGTTAGTAATCAATAAATTAAACATAAAAAATTTCTAAAGAGAAAAGGCTTTGAAAAGATTCCTAGATCATTTTAGCAGGACTAAAGCAGGGCGCACAGTTTTTCAGGTGGCTTTAACAGACATTTCCGAACCCAGGGAGATCAGACTAGTAAAATTTGCGAAGATCAACCAGGATTTCCCAGGGACTAACAGCAGTTTCAACGTGAAAGGAAAATCAGGCTAAACTCCAGAAATATATGAATTTGCATTTACTAGAAAACCACAAGCCAAGCATGGGCGGATGCAATCTTGCATTCTTATCGACACTCTAGATTTGCTCAAAATTAGGCCAAATGACAAGAATCAAGTCAGGTAGTGAAAGAAAAAAATAATAATAATAATAACTTGCATGAAATTATTCCCAGCCACTTTCACGACGTCTGTCACAAGCGTAGGATGGATCCATCAAGTAAACTGAAAACACAGTCACATGACCTGGAAACTGTTCAACTAGAACCTTCCAGGGCTAAAGCATCTCAAATATATACATATGTGTGTGTGCGCGTGCACGCGTGTGTGTGTGCGGAGTTTACCCACCAGGGGTTAGCAGGAAGGCAATGCCGTTTTTCTTTTTTCTTTTTTTTTGGGTGGGGGAGGGAGGAGGGGGAGGGAAGAACGCCTCAGACAAACCTGTTGAGGCAAGAATCATACTGGTAGACATCAGCTGAAGGAGACCTAGTTCCATCATGCATAACACAGCCAGACATTACTAAAATCTTCGCATTCAGAACAACTACACCAAAACCAACTCTGGCAGGACCAGGCATCAAGGGAAGTTCATGAGACTTTTGTCCCAAACAATCAAAGACCTCCCAGTGGCTTCCATTTCCCTTGGTGTCCAAAGTCAGCACATAAAGCCACTCTTCAAGCAAACTAGCTAATTTCCTGACCACCAGGAACTCCTTGCTTTGGATGAAGGACCTCCAACGCTTGCAAACACTACCCATTTGAGGGAAACTAGAGTGAGGAACTAGAGCAAGACAGTATTTTGCCACATCATCAGGCAATCCAGGCAATATGGAGCCAAGGAAATCATCAGCAATGTCACAAGCTAAACATGGAGTCCCTTTTGTATGACAAATTGTACAATGCTTGGTAGAGGTGGAGAAACACATTCTTGATTCCCTAGCACTCTCTTTCCGCGAACAAAAGCATTAAATATCAAATATGCCAATAGATTGCTGAAGCACCATCATTGACACACACAAAATGTAAACATCAATGTAATAGAGTGATTTAAATTTAAAGAAGTTCGTGAAATCCTTCGCGTAATGAAACATTACATAACCAAAGCATAAAAGGACTGGAAGAAAGAATGTCTAGAGTTGTGAAGGGTGAAGATTTCCAATGCCTTGTCCAGTCAGAGCCAAATTCCATACCAACTTGTTGCTTCTTACTAATTTGCTTGGATATAAAACTCAAGTTAGCGTCACACTCCTGCTTTCCTGAACTGCTCTTTTCCCCACACGTTGCCTGAGTTCCTGCAGATAACCATGCAAGTTCTTGTAAGTATATAGCCTCTTTTCTTCCCTCTTAACAAAAAGAGAGAAGTGGAAAAGCGAAGTAGACAAGGAAAACTAGAAGTCAAGGTTATCATAGAGAAAGAGTACCAGCCAAGGCCATAGAACACTATATGCTTAGCCTCCTCTTACTTCCATTTCGCTTTAGCGGATACTATCTGCATTTACCAGGAAAATTAACAGCTATAACTTGATCAAAGACAGAATTCACCATCGATTTAGCACATAAAATAAATCAACAATTTATTCAAATGACCCAACAGTCAGATGCATAAATACATCTTCAAAAGCACAGAAAGTACGTGTCTTGGACCTGAAAATCAAAGTACATGACATAAGAAATCTCAAGGCCGCAGAAAAACCACTGAAGACTAAATCATCTGTTACTTCAGCCAGCTGCCAAGCAGGTAAAGTTAATCCACAAGCTAGGAGATCCATCAACCATGGCCAACTTTCTTGACTTCAAAGTAGTAAATACTAAAGTCAGACCTACTTGACCTACTTCCCACTCTACACCGACAAGAATGATAAATTAAGCACCTACTACCACATTCCAGGAAACTAGAACAACAAACCAAAAAAAATGAGAATTTAAGCGAGGATCTACTTCCTTAGTCATACATCAATCTAATTAATTTTCCCCGGTGAAGATAAAGAGGTCAATCCCATCAAACACCAACTCAGATTGATGAACAAGAATTAACGCGTTATAGTGCTAAAATCAGCTCCAATTCAGGAAGCACATAAAATGCATAAAGCAGCGGCTATAGGTGCCAAAATTTGAACTTTCTTCCAAAAGCAAACTACCCAGAAAGCATTTTTGCCGGAAATTGCTGTAACAGTATGCAAGTATTGAAAAAAAAAATTAAAAGAGCAGACAAGATAAGAAAAAAGATTACCAGAAATTTAGGGGAAACGGCAGAACAACGATAGCGTTGAATATGAATATAGATTTGGATAAGAATGCGGCAACGAATGAGAGTAAGGGATATAGAAAGGGAAGTCGCTATAAATGGAATGGGGCGGGAGGCAGGCGTCGTATGGGGAAGGTGATGGGCGTGTGGAAGAATGACGTAGCAGAAATTCTGGTAACTTGGATACAAAAGTTAAATATTCCGATCTGACGGCTCTTATCATTTCACAACAACCAACCTTAACCATTGTCTTAAAAGCTCTTGTCTATGACAAAGTATTAAGTGATCGATATACGCAATTATGCATATGTGTTAAAAACACACAGAGGTTGTTTCTCAATGACCCATAATGAAAAACGTCAAACTGTATCGATTAGCTGCTACTTCACAATATAAGAAGCTCAGCCAATATAGTGAATCATTTTACTTTATTACATCATATTTCAATGTCAAAGAAAAGTGTGTCCTTTAGAATATAGTAGAATAAAGTAAAATGACTCATTATATTGTCTACCAATCATTATTAAAGATATAAATTACAATACTCAACACCTTTTAGATTAAAAGTTCTAGATATATTATTCACAATATGTTCATCTTCAAATCCGTTATAGTATAAGAAACTAATATACTTAGAAAATCCAAAACATGTCTAAACACAAATCTGCTCTGAAATTTTCTTAGGACAACGCAGTCCATAAGTGTTTTCTTTTTGGAACCATGAATACTATTTCGGATACATATTTCTCAAGGAACGACACCACAAATTTTCGTTTTGCTTTTATGTAAATTATGAATCATTCTACATGAGTTGTTAACTAATAAGAACATATCAAAGAAAACTATCTCCGGCGATCTAGGGTTCCCAAATTCGATTTTGGCCATCCCGGCCGATTCAAGCAGTAAATTTCCACGAATTAATCTCAGAATATGGAGCTGGACTCAGAATCTCCAGGCGGCGAACGATCAACGGAGGAAAGCGATTTACTGCAGAGAAGTATCAAAAAATATAAGAGACATTCCAACGGGGAAATTATCTCGCAAGGAGAACCATCACCGATGCAACCGGGAGCATGGGCAGGAAGAAGCTTCACTGAAGTGCTTAGGGGACCTCCGATTGAACGAGTTCCATACGAATCTGACGGGGAGGACAGTGCTGATGAAATGGCGTCTGAAGAGGAGGAAGGGGCAGGGTATGCCAGGGAACGCCGCCCTGGAAGGGTGTATATCCGAGTTACCCTAGCAGAACGAAGGGAGCTATGCAAACCATGGCGACGAGCCCTGATTATTAAATTACTAGGTCGCACGATGTCATTTAGGGCGTTGGAGCAAATGCTAAAGACACTGTGGGGGCTGAAGGAGGGATGCATATTGACCGACCTAGAGGAGGGATACTATGTGGTCCGATTCTACTCTAAGGATGACTATAATTATGTCCTAGAAGGAGGCCCCTGGCTCATCCAAGGTCACTACCTCACAGTGACGAAGTGGCGTCCCTTTTTCCAGCCAGATAAGAATCCAATCACTTCTACCATGGCATGTGTAAGAATTTCAAAAATCCCTCTTGAGTTTTACAATGAACGCATGCTATTATCCATTGGGAATGAGTTGGGGAAGACAGTGAAAGTAGATATTACTACGTTACGAGCATAGCGGGGTAGATATGCTCGGGTGTGCATAGAGATTGACTTGACTAGACCATTGGCGTCTATCGTGGATCTTCATGGTTACGAATTTAAGGTGGAATATGAGGGATTATATTTGATTGATATGTTTTGATTGCGGCCGCTATGGTCATCGAAATGAGGATTGCGGACGCGCAACCCCCCCAGATTCATCGAGTAAGTCCAAGGAAGCACAACCGAAGGGACCACAGGAGGAGAGTTTTGGACCGTGGATGGTGGCTGTCAACAATCGGCGTCGAAACATGAACAGTCGAACAGTGCAACCCTCAGTTCAATCAAATCCTATGCCGCGTAAAGGACATCAGCAAAATTGGAATAGAGAAAACGCTCCAGGCAAACAGCATCTCAAATCCGGGAGTATACAAGGATCAAGGTTTGGTGCACTTACAGTGGAAGAGTATGACTGTGATGAGGAGGTTGTTCTTGGCGTGGAGGAGTTACGCCAACAGGTTGGAAAACTGCATGACATCAGTGATGAGGTGGTGTTTTCTACTATGACTAAGCCTAAGGGAGATGCAACAAGGGGTAAGGCTAAGAAAGGGCTGCAGGTTAAATCATCTATCAAGGTTAGACCATTGGCAAAGGGGCTGACAGTGCCCCAATTTGATATAGCATCAGGTCATACCCAGGCCAGACGGAGCGAGAGCAGGGAGGCTGCGCGGGTGTCCCTGCAGGATCTCACTAACATCGACTACTCCTCCCAACAGGGGCAACAGCCGCTCGTCTCAATATGTCCGTCCTTTCGGGAAATGCAAGGGCAGACGCATACATTAGACCGAGTTGGGGATTGTGTAAAAGACCACCCTCCGGACAGTGCACAACCAGAAGGGCCTAAACAAATTGGATTAGGAAATGAGGAACAAGGCGTGGATACGGAGATGATGCCCTGCCACCAGCCTTGTCCAAGAACTGTTATTGTTTCGGCGAATGCAGCCATTCATCAGGAGCAGGAGTCTCCACCTCCCGTCTGAATATTGATTATGCAGATCCTCTCATGGAACTGTAGAGGGGCGAAATCCCCGAAATTCTATGCGTGTCTAAGAGATATTGTTCGTGTTTATCGTCCGGAAGTCTTGTTTTTGATGGAGCCCCGTGTACATAGTGGCAAGGGGAGAAGGATTCTTCGGAATTTCTCATATGACCGGTTTATAGCAGTTGAAGCAGAAGGGTTCTCGGGAGGTTTATGGTGTTTGTGGAATTCTAACGCGGTTACGATGGAGATCCTAAACTATTCGGATCAATATATCAACTTGGTTGTTAGGGACCATATGACCACTTATTGGATTTTGACGTTGGTGTATGCCTCTCCAAATGATACATTGAGACACACATCATGGGATGAACTGACGCAGCTGTGCCACCTATTCAATTGTCCATGGAGTTTAATAGGTGATTTCAATGAAGTTGTGTCCCAACAGGATAAACTGGGGGGCAGTCGGGTGATGGGTCTTACCCCGATTAATAGCTTGGTGAGTCGTTGTAATTTGATGGAGATGCCGTACTCCGGACCAAAGTTTACATGGTCGAACGGTAGGACAGGAACAGAGCGAATATATCAGAGGCTCGATTACAATTTCTGTAACGAGCAGTGGAGCCGGAGATTTCCCCATGCGGTGCTACACCATCTCCCAATGACAAGCTCAGACCACCACCCTTTACTCCTGCAGCTCTGTCCAAAACATCAAACGGTACGGGAGCCACCACGATTTCGGTTCCAGGCCTGCTGGATGGAGCATAGTGGCTTCAAAGAATTTATGGCTCAAACGTGGGTGAACGCAGAACGACCACTCCATAGTTTACTGGACGATTTGGCAGGACACCTACAGGTTTGGACCCGTGAGGTATTCGGCAGTATCAGTTATAAGAAGAAACGCATTGTGGCTCGGCTCACAGGAATACAAAAGGCACTCTATGAACGGTCATCCAAGTACTTATCTCACCTAGACAGACAGCTTAAGGATGAGCTACATGAAGTGCTTCATCAAGAAGAAGTGTATTGGATGCAGAAAGCACGACTGGATTGGTTGGTTCAAGGTGAACGAAATACCAAATACTTCCACGCCACAGCAGTGATGAGGCAGAGGAGAAAGCAAGTTACCAGGCTGCTAAATGAGCGTGGCGAGTGGGTTGAGTATCCAGGGGAGCTCCACAAGATGATCACGACTTTCTACCGTGAACTATATAGCGCGCCAGACATAGTCGGACCGAGTGAGTATTGTTTTACATTTCCAATGCTATCGGATGTGGAAAAGGAGATGCTAAATAGCGCAGTCAGCGAAAGAGAAATACATAATGCAGTTTTCCACATGGGAGCTTATAAGAGTCCAGGGCCAGACGGTTTTACACCTATCTTTTTCCAAAGCAATTGGGATTTGGTAGGCCAGTCGGTTGTAAGTTTCGTGACGGACGCATTCACGGCAGGACGCTTCCCGGAACATATGAATCACTCATTCATTACGTTGGTGCCTAAGACAGAGAAGCCTGAAAAAGTCTCTCAATTCCGTCCGATCTCCCTGACGAACGTGGCAGTGAAGATCATCTCAAAAGTAAGAGCAAATAGACTGAAGCTCGTGGTGGACAAACTGGTAAGTGAAACGCAGTGTAGCTTCATCCCAGGTAGGCAAGCTAGTGACAACATTATAGTGGTCCAGGAGGTACTTCATACTATGCGCAGGACTACGGGACGAAATGGAATGATGGCAGTGAAAATTGACTTCGAGAAGGCATATGATCGCATCAGTTGGGTCTTCCTCCGCAATGTGCTGGAGCAGGTGGGATTTGATGAACGTATGGTGGACTTGATCATGTTTCTTAGTACTTCGGTTACGATGAGTGTATTATGGAGTGGTAAAGTACTGCAATCATTTCAGCCAAGACGGGGACTACGGCAGGGGGACCCCCTCGCGCCGTACCTATTTGTGCTTTGTATGGATGTCCTCAGCCAGAAGATTAAGCAGGCTGTGAGCGACAAGCGATGGAAACCAATTCGAGCATCCAGATTCGGTCCAGAGATATCTCACTTATTGTTCGCGGACGACTTGATTTTATTCGGCTTGGCCACAGAAGCTCAAGGTGTGATTATGTCAGATATAATGGAAGAATTTTGTCAGGTATCAAGCCAAAAGGTCAGTATTGCAAAATCTCAGATATATGTCAGTCCAAATATGCAGCACGACCGAGCTATAAGAATAAGCAGTAGGTTTGGCATCCCCATTACACAGAATCTTGGACGGTACCTGGGAGTTCCTTTACTCCATGGCAGGGTTTCAACTGACACGTATACCTATTTAGTGGACAAAATTAAAGGGAAGCTTGCAACCTGAAAGGGTAGACTGCTTTCTAAAGCATCCCGCAATGTACTCATCCAGTCTGTGGCGTCCACCATTCCATATTATTCCATGCAAACGTCTCTCATACCCAGGGGGACTATCGATAGGGTTGACAAACTTATCCGGACGTTCTTTTGGGGAGAGTTCAATGAAAATCGCAAGCTACACACTGTCGCTTGGTCCTCGGTGTGCCGATCGAAGATCAGTGGGGGTTGGGTATCAAAGACTTACGGCTCATGAATTTAGCTTTGCTTGCTAAGTTACTATGGCGACTTATAATGGATCAGGAGGTGTTATGGGTTAAGGTTTTGAGATCGAAGTATGGGGACCCTCTCCGACTATCCCCACCTCGGCAGGCCACAACACACACGTGGAGAAGCATTTTGGCAGCGATACCTGTGGTCCTCCTTGGTCTGACGGATGAAAGCCGAGCCACAGTACAGCAGATAGATGGGAGGCGTCAATTTGTGTGGCAGAGGACGCCGAATGGGCTTTTCACGGTGGCCATGGCTTACGACATTCAGAAGGAGGAGACTGAGACGGGGCCGCCCCAGAGATGGCGGCGGATTTGGGAGTTCAAAGGGCCACAACGAGGAAGTTTTCTTCTTTGGCAGGCACGCCTTGATAGATTACCCACCAATGAGTTATTGTATCGACGTAAACTAAGAGATTCACCGAGCTGTGACCAATGCCCAAACACTTAGGAGACTGCATTACATGCATTGCGCGACTGCCCACGAACCAGACGTCTATGGTACCGCATAATTCCTGTGGGGAGTTCTAGCACTTTCTTTGACAACCAAGGGGGCATAGCTAGATGGATTGATCAAAATTTGGATCGTCGGGACACATGTCAGCTTGTTGGCGACAATTGGCAGTATGTCTTTCGAGAGACGCTTCATACAGTATGGACACAACGAAACAAACAGTTATTTGAAGAGGAATACATATATCCGGATATAGGCAGTATGGTGCGAAATGTATATGATAGAGTGAGAAATATTCGTATAGCCTGGGGTTTAGATTTGCATACGGTTAGTTAGGTCTTTGGTCATTCGTTTTTTGATGAGATGTACTGTTTTTCAGTTGTGATTACATAAATAAAGATCCTCCTTCTCCGAACTAATAAGAACATATTTTTATGAACCGCTAAATTATTTTTAAAAGAATATTTTAGTAGTTAATTTTTTTAAAATTTCATTTACTCGTATTTTAAAAAATGTAACAAACAAAACAACTTCTACTATTTTTTTCTGTCAAGTAACTAGAATTCAAAAGTGAGTGCGTCTTTTCAAAGTTTTTAAAGATGAATTAAACAATTTTGCCTTTCTTTATTAATTTTTCAACATTTTTATCTGCATCTTTTTTATTTAACACCACCACCTCCACCTCCACCGCCGTAACCTCAAGACCGCTGTGATCCCATCTTCACCTCTCTTCTATTTCTCCACCTTTAACCATACCACTATTTCCAACCACCATCTCCACCTCCCTTTCCCGTTTCCTCTTCCCACCATAACTGGTGGTCATCTTCTCCAATTCCACTGTCATTTTCATCAAAGTTGAATTTTCATCATAGTTGAGCAAAGAAATCTCAGCTGCCTTCTGACTCGATTCAAAATTGCAATCTACAAGTCGGAAGGGAGCTCATAGCTTTGCTTATAGAATTTCTGGTCTAATTCTTTTTTGTCTAGGCTAATTTTTGATCAAATATTTCTCTCTAATTTCTGAATTCAAGTCGCTCACCTGCTGGCATCATCGAGTTTTTCATAGTACAAATCGAAATGGGACGATATTAGAGAGATGCGACGCACAGCTTGGTGGAGATAAGAATTAGCATCGTGAGCATTTTCTCCACAGTGGCGTGCCAGGAGATTAGCCTGTGCTTTCTTGCTTTTGCAGAAAAATAGTGGTTGGAGGGGAAGGAAGGAGGGAAATGTCGCATAGAGATGGGAGTGGGTATGAAGGACAGAAGTGAAATTTGCAAACATTATTATGGTTTTGTACTTTCACAGAGAATACAGAGAAAATGTAACGAAAATTGCAGAAATGGTGAAGAAGGGAAATGAGGAGGGAGCTAAGGAAGAAGATCAGTCGGAGAGGATGAAACATTAAAAGGGCTAAACTAATCTTGAAATCTGGTTACTTTGCCAGAAAAGTCGCCTATGTTGCATGTTTATTGCGTTTTTTAAAAGATGAGTGACATTCACCGTATTTTGGTCGACCTCTACCAGAAGTACAAGGCGTCGATACCATATATATTTCTACTATAATACAAGACGTCGATACCATATACATGCTCTTCGCCCGTTCAATGTTGCAGGCATCAACTGACGGATACCTAACTAAAGATTGGTTCTAATGCTAATACATTCGAAAGAAGTTTGACCTTTAATGTTGTCACAACCTATTCTGATTGCCATTAGAATAACTCACACGCAAAAACTCAGGCGGTTAACGAAAAAGCCTAATTTGTACGAGTAGACACTCAATAATGCATAAAGATGGCAGTGTAAACATTTCGAAGCGTGTTGAGATTTCAATCTAGTAGATACACCATCAATAGCTCAAGATTCCCAGTTAAACACACACCCCAGCAACTGCTGGTTCTTCTTTGGCTCACAACGATTGAATACTGTATCCTAATCTACACTACGCAGTTTGAACAGCAAGCACAGTTATGAAACAACAAAAAGAGAATTACACATTGAAATTGAATATGCTTTTGTGGAACTCATCACACCAGGGTTTTTTTTTTTTTTTTTGGGGGGGGGGGGGGGGGTGGGGGGACAAGGTCTGGAATTTACATATGGTGACTTTATTTGTTTGGCTGATTCACTCTAACTGCAATAAGTTTCGTAGATGATGTAAAACATAAACTCCACATGCTCCTATAACGTAAGAACAATACGTTATTGACGAGAAAATGAGCAGCAAAATTACCCAAAAACTCAAAAGATATGCAAGAACAATAATCACCACGGATACGGTGGATTTCACCATGTCATGTTCATGGTTTCATATTCAACTGTTCCACAATCATTCAACTAAGAAAGGTCACAATGATGAGTACAACTGAGTATAGTTCATGAATGTATATTTACTAATTACTAGTTGCCACACAGGATTAATTGTAAACGGCCACAGGTAGAGCCAATCACAGATAAATATCAAAGAAAAATGAGTTTGCTTAAGCCTTCCGAGGTTTGCCGGTAGCTAACTGCGACTCAGACTGAAAGAAAAGGAAGGAAAAAAGATGATCAAGACACGAGCGCAACAAGGACCAAAAACATTTTCAGTTAATAGTGTACATAAAGAATAAAAAAAAGTTACCTCTTTTTTTACTGCCTCTTCCTTCTCAGACAATATTAACTCAATATGACAGGGGGATGACATATAGGCTGCCAAAAAAATCAATTCTTAATTAAAGGAAGATCCAATGAAAATAAAATACTCTCTTGGGATATAGTCTTTGACATACGATTTATCCTTCCATGGGCACGGTATGTCCTGCGTCTTTGCTTCTGTGCTTGGTTCACCTGAATGTGAGAAATGAACAGTGAATCGACATCCAAGCCTTTCACCTGCAATGTACCCAAACAGAAATCAGAACCTCCACAATCAAAAAGTAGCAGGAGAAAACTTAGGGAATATGCTTTTAAGCAATAAGAATACCTCAGCATTGCTCTCTGCATTTTTAAGCAGGTCCAGAATGAACTTGGCAGACTTGACAGGCCATCGTCCTTGCCCGTTAGAATGCCTATTCTTTGCCTGCGCGGTACGTCCAACACCCCTACAAAAGCGAGTGAAAGGAATGGCCTGCTTATGAGCAAGAACGTCCTCCAGGTAGTTTTTGGCCTTGACTAAATGGAGCTTCCTGACGGCATGGGCAGTTTCCCTTGTATTCTGCAGAGGCGTAAACAGTGAATCAGTTTTGAGTACAACAATTAATTATTCTTCCAATTTAAATTCTCAAAAAAAAAAACCAAAGAATCATAATCCCTTCAGAAAAAATTTCAACAAGATACAAGGAACCACAGTTGATAAATTCTGAAAAATTAGCCATGAAAGATGATGCGTCATTTGACGAGATGCACATAGACCAAAACAGAGCAACACAATGCATGAAAAAAAAAAATTCTCAAGTGACTTGCAATATCATCAACAAAGATTGAGTATTTTCCTTCACAAAAATCACGGTATACAAGCCCAGAGTGACCTTGTCCAAAGGAGAAGAATTTTTTTTCCCTCAAACAACAAAAATAGCGGATGATATCCCCTCACCCCCTTCCCCCTCACACACCTACCACCGTCAGCCATGTGTCCTCCACCCACCCTTATACACCCCTTGCTGGCCACCCCTCATTTAGCCTCACCAATACGTGTCTTTTTTCTCACCCCTCCATTGGCGGTGAGGGGATCCGGACCCCACAAATAGCTAGTTACATTTTGTGTCCTACTATGACTTCTTAGTTCTTAAACTCTTCGTACAATAAGCTGAATTCGTGTTCCACAAAATTAAATTGCACTCATCGATGTCATTTCCTTCTTTGTTCCATGATAAGACACAAGTGGAGAAGAAAAAGATTTGAAATGATTGTGGGGAAGATGATTGTTGAGACTTTTCAACCAATATAATGAAACACAACTGCCCATCTTCCCACAAAGTCAATGTTGCAGAGAACACTTTCGAGCAAAGCGCACAACACGAAGTAGCACAATGCCGATACACACATCCCTGCTTTTAAGTAAGGTGAATAGGGTCTTAAAACAAATTATACAACAGTATGAAATAAAGCAAAGATGATATGGGGAACGAACTATTCTAAAACATACAAGAAACACAAGCCTACAATAGCAGATAAAATTTGATGAGCGTCCTACCATTGTAGGATCTATGTCAAAAATGCAACATATGTTAAGAGTTCATTATCCATGAACTAAGCACAACCATATTCCGCACTTTCGAACTAGTCACTTTAACAAAATTAGAATAAAAATTAGCCTAAAGATTGTGAATACTAAACAGATCTCAGATGACGCTTCGATACATGTAATATATGCATAATGCCTACTTGAGCATCATGTGTGCCTCTTAACAAATTAATCACATAGGTAAAAATATAGCACCGTTTACTGAACTTTTCCATCACGAAAACTCAAGAAGTTCACCCAATAACAGTGCACGATTAATTTCCCTGAAATCTACGAGAAGCCTGTTCAGAAATTGAAGGCAACAGGCTCCTGCTTTTCATCAGGTTAGCAACTAAACTTCCAGATCCAACTTAAGCACTGGACAAGAATAAATAAAAGAAAAACACATGGGGAGAAGACCACTCGATAAACAAAAGAAGAATCTAATTCGAATAAATCAATGAGAAAACAATGAAGATTAAAAAGACAAAACATACTTTGAAATGAACACGGAGACTGGACCCCCTAGCCTTGCAAGCTGCAAATGAAAACACAACAGAAGTATTAAAAACAACTGAAGTAATGACAAAAGTGAGGTGCCCTTTAATGCAAATAGAAAATAGATTTAGTTACACTTTGTTGGATTATCTGGCTCCCTGGAGTACTTCCCCTGAAGAGAAAAATAAACACTAACAAATTTCAGTCAACATGGAGAGAGACTCAATCGCGATGCATTGGCAGAGAGCAAGAATAAAAGAGATGAAGAACTACCATTTTATGCTTCAGCAGCTAACAGGGTTTTGCAACAGAAGGATCAGATTGTAGCAGCTGAAGATGGATTTATTGGAGAAGATGGAAAACCCTAATTATAGAGCTGAAGATTGGGCGTGAGGCTTCGATTAGGGTTTATTGGCCCAAGTAACAACCAATTCTTGGGCCAGAAGTGGCACGATCATATAAATAGGTCTCATGGGCTATTTTATGTGGCAGCTCTATTAAGGCTGGTTTTAGTCCATGTCCGTAATGGATATCAAGCATCCTAATTTAGTCTACAGTCAAACCTGAAATATGATTGAAAATCAAACTTACTGACCAGTAATATTGCTTCCTGTAAACAGGTTCTCGGTGCACTAAGTTCCTATGTTTGTGCAAAGTTCAGAAAGGGACAATATCGCTTCGCGAACTGATGTACGTAGCCTTACCTTGTACTTTCTTGTGTAAGAGGCCGTTTCCGCGACTGGAACCCGTGACCTCAAGGTCACAAAGCAATAATCTTATCAGTTACTCCAAGGCATGTGCTCGTTTCCTATAAACATGAATGTTCAATTTTTTCCCCTTTGATCTAGATACAATAACACCAACATTACTCCATTGCCTTAGAGGCTCCCGTTTATAGCGGGGTATGAGATTCAGATGTACACAACTATACCTTTTGCGTTAGAAACACACAGAGGTTGTTTTCCGATGACCCATAATGATACGTCAAGCTATATCGATCAATTGCTACTTCACAATATAAGAAGCGCATCCAATTTAGTGAGAAGTTTTGATTTATTCCATCATATTACAAAGTCAAGGAAGATTGCGTCTTGACTTCCTTGGGAATGAAAGCTCTCCTTTGATCTGTATAAGTTACCATAAGAAGTAGGCATTGGCCAATTATCACTTTCTATATTGTCAGTTAGAAGTCAAATCGGTTGAATCAGTTAGGCATATTAAACTACACACAACTCATAGTGACTGATTCACAGTCTACTTTGAGTTTCCAGTAACACCACTCTAACTACCTCTTCCATATTCTTTTATTTTGAGAGGAGAAATACTCACGCGATAACATAAGTTCAATTACTTGAACTACGTAAATCTATATATTTTCGGTTTATAATTTCCATTTTCGATAGTTTATGTTTTCGTTGAGATATTACTGGATATGGTTGTTATTGTTTAACAAGTATTTTTTTTAATTTAAAATCAGAACATTAACTAAGAAGCCCAAAAAATAAGTACAGGAACACACTCAGAATTTATGTGTGTGTGTGTGCAGATTTGGAATTTGGGCTGTTTCTGATTGTGGAATAAAATTATCCATTTGCAAAATATGTTCCGATGTGAAAAAGTGTGTTTGTATCAATTCATTTTTCTCTCTCCCCGAAGCGATAGGGCGAAAACCCCTGTTCCTGCTCTGTACCTTAGGGTTCCATCTCAGGGATGGATGATCTTCATCCTAACCCTAGTGTTGAAGAAATAGATCTGCTGCAGAGGAGTATTAAGAAACCCAAACGGCCAGCAAGTGGGGAACCTGAATCCCCTTCGGCGGACGACTACCCGGTGACGGAAAAATGGTCGAAGTTGTTCACCAATTCCGCCGTAACTAAGGAGATATATACCGGGCTTGACGAGGAGGATGACACTATGGACAACTTCTTGGAAGGGTATGATGATGCTATGATGGAGGCAGCGGATGAAGTGGATGCGGGGTGCCTTTCAATCGAGGTCCCGGTGGAGGAGTGCAGAGAGTGGTGGCAGCCATGGAGAAGGGCCCTGGTTGTGAAGGTTCTTGGCAGGAATTTCTCCTTCCGCGTGTTGGAACGCCGGCTGCTGGATTTATGGGGCTTGGGAGGTAAGCTTGAAATCGTCGATCTCCCTGATGGTTATTTTGTTGTTCGATTCTATTCCAAGTTACAGTATTATTCTGCACTGGAAAATGGGCCTTGGATGCTCCAAGGCCATTACATTACCGTTACAAAGTGGAGGCCGTTTTTTGCGACTTCGTCGGAGACGGTGAATTCAACATTAACATGGATTAGAATTCCCAAGTTGCACCTAGAATTTTTTAAGGAGAGCTTTCTTATGAGAATTGGAAATTTGTTGGGTAAAGCTATCAAAGTTGACTTCACAACCATGAAGGCGGGCCGGGGGCAATATGCCCGGATTTGTGTCGATGTCGATTTGAGGAAACCGCTAGCGTCGAGAATCAAAATAAACGGCAGAATGTTTAATGTGGAGTATGAGGGGCTAAACCGGATTTGTTTCAATTGTGGTAGATATGGACATGTGACGGAGGAATGTGGGAAGCAGGCTGCGGAAATCCCGGCGGAAGGAGTGACAGCTAAGGTGGTTGATGTGCCACCGAAGTCGCCGTTTGGCCCATGGATGATTGCGACTAGCAACCGTAGACGTCGGGTGCAGCATGAACGTGTGCAGGTGGAGAACGTTGATACGGATGGGTGTTCGGAGAAGGTCAGTATGGGCCATACTCGGACGAGAAATTTTAATGGGGTGGGATCCAGATTTGATCTTTTGAACGAAGAGGCAGAGGATGGGAATGAGTGGAACCAGAATGATGAGGAGGATGTAGACGTTTTGCACAAGAATATTTTGAGGATTCATGACAAAGGACCAGCAGTGACTTTTACTGCACAAACGAAGGGAGTCTCAAGGGGTGTGGATCCTCGGAAGAAAAAAGGAATGATGGTGAAAGAACCTCCCAGGGCAAGAGTACAAATAAACCGCACGGTTTTGGACACAGGGGTGGTGAAAAATGACTATGGCGGCATTAAGGTGGGAAATTTCGGTGGACGCGGTGGGGGGACGTCGTACAGGGGGCGGGGGAATGCCAATCGTGGGAGAGGTGGAAGCACTATTTCCCGGCACTTACAGGATATTACAAATAACAACCGTGGTGATGCCGTTTCTACATCGCAGTCTTTGGAGACTTTTGATGAGTGGCCTCCATTAAGTATCAGTCGCAGGGCTAGCAATGGAACTAAGGTTCGTGACTACTACAAATTTCAACCACCCGATGGCGATTTGCAGAGTGGCGGGGGGAGTGAAGTTTTGGCGGACTTAAACTCGGAACCACCTGATGGGGAGTTGATTGTGGAGGATGGGGGTGATGTTATAGGGATGGAGGTGCTGGCCGAAGGTGAGGCCAGGTTGCGATCCTAATTTTACCATGAAGATTATCGCATGGAACTGTAGGGGGGCCGCTTCGGCGTCCTTCCGGGCAGCTTTAGGTGATATTATCCATGCTCGTAAGCCGGAAATTTTATTGCTACTGGAAACTCGTATGCAGAGTAGGGGTGCCGATTGGATTCTAGACAAGTTTCATTTTACCGATATGGTTGCCGTGGAAGCCAGGGGCTTTGCGGGGGGGTTATGGTGTTTTTGGGATGGGATGAGTATATCCTTGAAGGTCTTGAATTGTACGGCGCAGATGATTAATGTTCAAGTCGAGGGTAACAACAATGTAAAGTGGTTGATGTCGTTTGTATATGCTTCACCAGTGGTGTCGGTGCGTGACACTTTTTGTGAGTTTGTGGAGCATATGAGTAGGTACGTCAATGTCCCGTGGTGTATGATCGGGGACTTCAATCAGGTCATTTGCCAGGAGGACAAGCTTGGTGGTAGACGTGTCGCGGGGTACGCCGTGGAGAGGATGAGGCATGTGTTTGATGTCTGCAGCTTTCAGGGTGTGCATTTCTCGGGCCCTAGGTACACGTGGACCAATTGTCAGCCGGGTCGGTTCAACATCAAACAAAGACTTGATCAGTGTTGGTGTAACTCGGCGTGGGATGATATATTTCCGGATGCGAATGTCAAACATTTAACCCGTATTCATTCGGACCACCATCCGCTTTTGTTATCGACGACGCCTAAGTCCGGGGAGCCTAATGTATTTCGGTTCCAGAATGGGTGGATGGAGCATGCTGGTTTCGCGGCATTTATACAAGGTGCGTGGATTCATCATCCGCATAACCTTGCGCTAACGGTTGAAGTGTTCAAATCGAAGCTTGTGGTATGGAAAAGGGAGGTGTACGGTAATCTGGCTCATAAGAAGAGAAGATGCTTGGCTAGACTAGATGGCATTCAACGTGAACTCTCTATCCGTCCGTCTAGGTTTCTTTCTGAACTGGAGTCGCATTTGCAGGGGGAGTACACGGAATTAATGCGTCTGGAGGCTGAATTTTGGAGGCAGAAATCTCAGTTGAACTGGATCACATTGGGGGAGAGAAATTCCCGGTTCTTTCACAAGTCGCTCATTCGGAAAAGTCGGCGGAAGGATATTAATTGTCTCAAGTTTGGGAATGAGGTCTGGGTGGAGGACGAGGCCGAATTGTGCGGTAAGGTTAGGGATTTCTTTGTCACGTTGTATTCGGATGGGCCGACGCAATGTTACTGGGACTTCAGGTTTGACTTTCCTACTCTGTCGCACGGTGACAGCAGGTACTTGAATCGCCCGGTATCGGCAATGGAGATCGAGTCTGCGGTTTTTCAGATGGGGTCACATAAGGCCCCTGGGCCGGACGGTCTCCCTCCGGGGTTTTTCCAAAAAAATTGGCACGTGGTTAAGGAGTCTATCATACATTTTGTATCGACGGCGTTTACGACACGAAGATTCCCGGTGGAGATGAATGAATCTTTGATTACGCTTATTCCTAAGGTAAAGCATCCTGAAGACATTACTCATTTCCGGCCTATCGCTTTGACTAACGTTATTACTAAGATCATCTCTAAGGTCATTGCGAATCGGATGAAGGGGTTGGTGGACAAAATGGTGTCTAGTAGTCAATGCGCATTTATCCCGGGTCGCCAAGCTGCGGAGAATATTATCATTACCAATGAGATTGTACATACGATGAGGAAGAAGAAAGGGAGGAAGGGTCTCATGGCGGTGAAGATTGACCTGGAGAAGGCTTATGACCGGGTGAGTTGGCCGTTCCTTCGTCGTGTGTTAGAATCGGTGGGGTTTTGTAATGACATGGTGGAGCTAATCATGTTTACTGTCACCACGGCGTCCTTATCTATCATTTGGAATGGTGTCCGTCTTCAACCGTTCAGGCCAATGCGTGGCATTAGACAGGGTGACCCGTTGGCGCCATACCTTTTTCTGCTGTGCATGGATGTTCTTAGCCAGAGTATTACGGCGGCTGTCGAGCAAAAGCGGTGGTCTCCAGTGGCGGTTTCTCGGGGAGGCCCGTCTATCTCTCACATATTTTTTGCGGATGATTTATTTTTGTTTGGTGCGGCCACGGCTGAGCAGGCCGAGGTCATGGAGGGAATTTTGAATGATTTTTGCGCGGCCTCCGGTCAGAAGATCAGCTATGCGAAGTCTCAGTTCCATGCTTCGTGTAACACACCACAGGAGGTTATTGAGGATCTCACACGCAGGTTGAACATGGAATCCACTGCGGATTTGGGTAAATATCTTGGTATGCCGGTCATTCATGGTAGGGTGTCCAATAATACGTTTGACTTTTTGCTTAATACCTTACGGGAGAGGTTAAATTCTTGGAGTTCAAAGATGCTATCTCAGGCGGGTAGAGCATTATTGATCAAATCAGTCTTGACTGCGCTTCCTTCCTATGTCATGCAAACGACCCGTATTCCTATGTCGGTTATTACGGATATGGAGAAAATTATACGTGCGTTTTTTTGGGCCGAGTTGGATGGGAATCGTCATCTACACTATATGTCTTGGGACAGGATTTGTCAACCGAAGGAGTTTGGGGGGTTGGGTATACGGCGATTGGCCCGAATGAATACCGCTTTTCTTGCTAAACTGGGCTGGGCCGTATTGACAGAGCCGGATAAGCTTTGGGTTCGTATTCTGCGGGCTAAGTATGGTTCTCCAATTGACGGTTCGTCCCGACAGGATGTCTCATTTATTTGGAGGGGAATCAGGAGTTGTAAAACGATTTTGCTCAAAGGAATGTATGGTTCGGCCAATGCCGAGGGCCCAGGCGGCGGTGATACGTGGCCCACGATTCGGTGGGGGGCTGAAGCATCGGGAAGGTTCTCAATCGCGAGTGCGTATATGATTCAAACATCAACCACAGAAGCTATTGAAAGTCAGGCATGGCATCGGATATGGAGACTTAAAGGCCCCAGCAGGGCAAATTTTTTTATTTGGCGCATTCGGCATGATGTGATTCCAACGACGTCGTTTTTGCATAGGCGGCACATTAGTGAGACACCGATTTGTGCCGTCTGTGGGAGGAATGGAAGTGACGCATTACATGATCTTCGTGACTGTTGGTGGATGGCGAATGTTTGGAGGATGGTGGTGTCGCCGAGGTGTTGGGCGGTTTTTTGGGAGCCACAGTCCAGTCAGTCGTGGGTTGATCGAAATTTATCTTGTAATTTGGGGTTTAGAGTCACGGCTCTTGGATGGCGGTATCTATTCCGCGAGGTGGTATATGGGGGCTGGTATTGGCGGAATCAGATTGTGCATAACAAGGTGGAGAGGTTGATGCCTCCGGCTATTTTTGTGAAGGATGCTATTTTTAGGCTTAGACTTCTTATTTTGGCACACAATATGGACCTGGCGTCCTTTTTTGTACATCCCGTTAGATAGAGTAGCTATGGCCGGCTGAGGTTCATGTAAATTTACTTGTTGATTATTTATAAAATCGATCCCTTTTGTGGAAAAAAAAAAATATGTTCCGATGTGAAAGCAAAGTTGGCGGTTTCATGGTATATGGAAGCTGTATGTAAATTCAAATTCAAATTGATTCCAGGGGGACAAAAACATTTGGCTCCATTATTTTCCTTTGTCCGAAGATTCTCTCGTCGAGGAAGACCTCCTTCATGTGATTTTCTTTCTTTTTTTTAAATGAAATTTGTTGCTTTTGAATTCGTTTACCTTGTCAAGAATTGCTGGATATTTTATATTCTTGTTCATACATCAAGATATCTCCTGGCGTAATTCTTTTTCTTTTTTCTTTTTGGGAGGAAGAGGTCTTCTACTTTATCAGTTTTTTTTTTTTTTTTTTGAGTGTCGAGATTTGGATGGTCAAATAACAACTAATTACATTTATTCCTAGCATAATTTAAGATTTCCGTTGTTTTTCTTTATACACTGTTGTGACTATTTTAATATTTGAAACTTTCTTTTTGTATTTACTAAATACATTCACCGAGACGCTAGCACACCATATTTATATTATCGTGTCATTTATACATGTATATAGAACTGAATGTCTCACTTGAAGCAAACTCTCTATCATTTGGAATAGAGGCATTTTTTGCATGACTCTTACATTTCTCATACCCTAATGAGAGCTTTGTGATATATTAGGTACACGTTGTTGTTGTTTTAATTACATGAAATTAATATTGTTCTTGCGTATTACACAGGTTACCTACTTGTGCAAAATTATGCACAAGGATTAAGGATTTAGATGTTCATGAGGTTTGACCAAATACTTCAAAATGCAATAATATTCATAAGTTTACAGTCATCAAAGTCAAGTAAAGCTCATGGTACGTTTTATATACTATATACTTTCATATGATCTTTTCCTAATCATGCATGGTAATAGAATTTAACGGTTTGTTTTGGCTGAGACTTAACTTCTCGTTTCATTTATGGGACATATGATTTATTTTTCACTAATACTTTGTAATTTTTATTTCAATGATAAAACATACGAGTTTCTCGTAACGTAAATGAAAAACAAAAGGTTTGTCAGAAGGTTTGAATTGTAATTGAACAATTAAAAGCTAGAGCTGGATCAAATATTGTTTTGTTTTGATGACGGGAAAAAAAGAAAAAAAATGGAACAAAGAGACGTGACAGTACAGATTGTGAAGGAGCTGAGCAGCTCATATACAACTCGACAAATATTTCCAATTATCTCAAAGTTAAAATCTACTTTATATTGTTCAATCGTGAGCTATATGAGAATTAAGAAAAGAGACTTTCTCGTATTCAATCAGTAAGCTAGATGAGAAAGGAGTAAGTGGAAAAGATATTAAATCAACTGAAAGATACGTAGATAGTTTTAACACATATATGATTACTTGAAATTCTTTTCAAATAAAAAGAAAATTTTTTTTAGGAGGTACAAATATAAATTTGTATGTCTATTTATTTGTTACAAACTACCATTTTAAAACATAACTTCATTATTGAAAAATGTAATTATATTATGAGCTCGATAAATATTTCAAACCATCTCAAAATTAAAAACTACCATTTCCATCTTAAATAATAACTTTATTGTTAAGATATATAATTACATTATTTTAAAGAATCAAAGTGAATTTATGTTATAGGATGGAGGAATATTCAATTAAATCAGACGGACTTTCTTTTGTTCTTTCATGATAAAAACTATTCAATTAAGTCCGGACGACTTTTTTTTGTACTAATAAAATTGACCAACTCAATCGAACTATCACAAATGCAATAGTACATTTTTATTTTTGTAAAAGTAAAATAACTTTTTTTTCCTGAAAAGAGATATTTATTCAACAAATGCGTAACAGTACATCATTTGCATATTTGCTAATTGATTAAACTAAAGCTACCAACAATGTTAACATCAAGTGTACATCTATGTGCCACATCCAAATATTTCACACGACTCAATATTTTTTTTATATGTATGTTGAAGATGGTAACCGAGATATATTCTCATATATGAATTGGTTATGTCAATACTATATACTCGATACTCCCGGAAGAAAACTAGGTTTTCCTTTGGTGCTCTGGGATGGGAAAAATGAAAAAACAAAGTTAATTTACCGACTCATTTGGGAATTTGGAAGGAATTACCAGGCCACGCGCTATTTTTTTTTAATGGGTTGGCGCGAGGTATCCTCCCAGCCAAAAGTCAGAAAACTAATCATCCGTCCCTGCGGTCAGCACATAAAGTGGTAGAGGACTGGCCAAATGGTTTGTTCTATTCACATGAGCAGAGATCGAACCCCAACCACATACTTAAAGGACCACGCGCTATTTTGGATCAAAAGAATTAGACAGATCAGCCGAGAAGTGACAGCCGCCTATGTAATAAGAAAAAGTCGCTAGTTTTTTATTTTATTTTTGGTTCCGAGACATTTTCCGTGTTTTTTGAGTTTTTCTTCCACCTACTTATTTATATATTTAATTTGGCTTTAATTTTATTTCTCCCCCAAAAATTCTCTACCTTCCCGTTTTCACTCTGGAGGGAAACTAGCCTCCTCAACGCCAAAAGAGCAGTGCAGCAACTCCAGCTTCCCAATCATCTTCGAGCTGTTTAGCAGGTAAATCCCTAGATTTTTCACTGTTAATTTGCCCTTTCTTTTGCTCCCTCCCTCGATTTTTCATCAAGTTGTAAACTAAGTTTTTTTTTATTATCATTTTTACAGCTTATTGGCAGGAGCATTTCTCATGTGAAATTTGAAGTACACCTGATAATTTTTAGCCGTTGAAGAGTTAGGTGTGACTTCATTGACTTCATTTTGAACTTTGGCGAATTGTCTCTTGTGCTTGCTGCTTGCTCACTTTGATGTTCAACTCATTACTTTTTGAACTTAGTTTTTCAAATTCAAATTTAGGGTTTTCGAAATCATTTTCCTTTTTTTAAAAACATATTTTGGTGGTTGGGGGGAGGGGGGAGGGGGGAGGGAGTGATGTGGAGCTGGAACGGGACTGTGATTGAGGGAGCTTCAACTCCTTGGTAGTGATGTTCACTAGATCTGCTCTTGCATGCCTAGTCGGAGCCCGCTTTAACCTTGTCGGGTAATATATATCTCATAAAAGAAAAAAAGAAAGAAAATTTTGGAACCTTAAAGCATTTGTATCTGACAGTAGTGTATGTTCAAGCTATTTGGTAATCGGATGGAGGTGGAATATCTATTTGCTAGATTCGTGTCACCTTCTAATGTTAATTCCGAGTTGTATTCCTCAGATTTAACAACTAAATTAGTGTGGAGACGTGATGTTATTTACATATATTTACTAACACAGAACCATTGGTCTATGCCATTGTGGTCTAGAGTCCTAAAATAAAGTCTCAAGGGTATTTAGAAAAAAAGGGTATGCAGGAAGAGTTGAGTGTGGGTAAACAGAAATATCTACCTGATATTTTGTGTACTTAGTCCAAAAATTGGATTTTTTGCTGAAGTATTAGAATAAAAGATGATTATGAATCTCAAATTTGATATATATATTCAGGCATTTGTTGTGAAGAATCTTTTTGCTGGGTGTGTACATCTCAAAATTGAAAATGCAACACAAGAAGAAGATTCCTGCGAAGAAGTCTGCAGATGTAGCTAGTCCTAGAGCTTCAGCACGCCAGAGGAAGATGTCTGAAAATATCCACCCGCAAGCAAAAGAAGCTACAGATCTGATCACATCTTCTGTCAGAAAGCAAAAATTGTGTATGTTGTTGTTTTGAATATTGGTCTATGTTGTACAAAATTACATGGCTCTATTGTATAGTTGGTATGTCTTGTGGGCATAGGAAGCTTCATTGTGTATGTTTAGAGTTTAGATATGTGGACTGGTTTTGTACCGAATGATTCTAGCAGGCATACAATATGCATAGGTTTTGGTTTACAATGTCGCATCTATACTTTGTTTTAGCTTTTAATTTGACTATGTGGTTCAGTTTCTGCTTAGCCCCGGAGAAGAAAAGAGAAAAGAGAAGGTGCGGAGGTTGGGATATCTTTAATTTCTTTCACAGTGGTGGATCAACTTGACCTCTGCAACTATGTAGTCGCTTTTTCCCCTTTTCTTTGTGGACAGTATATAATGGTTCATTGTAGGACACAATGTCATAGTTTTCTTTACTGCTGGATTCATATAAAGAGCCCAATATTTCATTTCTATTGTCTATTTTTGTTACTCACTATTAAAGATGTCTGGAAGGCTGACTTCTGTTATCACTTCTCAGATGTTTATTTGACTGCTCAGTTGTTTATGCTAGGTTGTCATAAGAAAGGCGAGTATGATTGATACAGACTTTGGGGCTTAAAATTGAATTTGAATTCAGGATGGAGAAACTACCAGAGGAATAATATTTATGAGGGGGAGTATTGTGTTTGTCTTATGTTTGGGTTGTTTGTATCTTGTAATGTTTGTTAGGTTCAACTTCATGTCTAGAGTTCATGTAGCTACACTTTTTCTCAATTCGTAAATTGGATACTATAAATTATCTGGATTTTATGCTCGTCAAGTGGGCTAATGATTTTTTTGCTGACTTTGCAACTCCAGCTAGAAATCTTCCAAAAAACAAGGCATGCATTCAGGCAACAAACTTGAATGCTACTTTTGGATTGGTCAAGGATGTTACTTCTGGTGTGAGTACTGACCATGATGAGACCCTTGAACACAATAACAATTCGGTTTATATGAAGGTATTATTTGAACTAGAAATGACTTCTTTAGGTTGATGGAAAATGCTGCAGTTTGTAATTGCAAGTGAATGCGTTGTTATTCAGGATGTGTGTCATTTGTTGATTCATTTTTGGCTACATTGGGATATCTCTCATCTGAAAGTTATGTGTTGCTTTGTGAATCTTGGATTGAGCAATGTCAAAATTGATACTGTCTTGACTATGTCGCAGGGTTGTAATGATGCTTCATGCAATGAGGTGGTTGGGACTATATTTTCTCCGGCCTTTCACATCTCTAGAACTCTTGGAGAAGAAATTGCAAGCGAAGGTGTCGATATATTCGCTGATCATTCTAATATTCTTGGACTCTTTTATTGTCTAGTAATTACTTGTGTGCAATTAGTTTGTTGAGCTCAATTTTCTGTTGGTTAGATTTCTTTGATTACTTTCATCATGGAGAGCGGATGTGTCAGGACAGTGGAAACAATGACCTGAACATAGACATGGTTAGTGAAAAAGTTTTGGAGGAAAGGAACTTCGATGAGGATTCTGTCCCTGCATGGCCAGGTAATATTGAGTACAGAACAGTTATCGGGAATCAGCTTTCAGAGCATAGGGAAATAAAACTTTGGAACAAGTATAAATATAGAAATATATGGGTCTAGTAAAAGTAAACCTCACCTATATATATCCTTAAATTAATAAACAAATCTGTACACACACTTGTTTTATCACATAGTTTCCTATGCAATTCAGTTTTGGTTTTGTCACCTTAGTTACATTGTTAAATTTCAAGAACAAAAACTGGAGAGTTTAATGTTGCAATTGCTTTAGGGACAAAGATGGGAAAGTTGCTTTTGTAGTGTTGCTTTAGTAAAAAAAAAAAAAAACTGCGTTTCCAATTAAAGTTTCCTGTTTTTTTAGAATTACGGAAACAGCCGAAACCACATTTCCAACAAAGTTTTGGAGACAGAAATACTAATTTCTTGGACTTTCTGTGCAACATGGGCCTACAATTTTTGGGGTTCAATCAGGTGACTAGTTTTTTCCTTTACGAGGTCCTCTGTTGCTCTGACAGGCTCAGGAGGTGCTATATCATCTGATGTTTCCTCAGTATACCTTTCCATGAAAAGCTCAAAGTTAGAATGTGTGGATGAGTACGATCAAGAATATTTGTCTGCTGACGGGTGCATTGATGAAGAGGAATTGGAAGAGCTTGAATTTGATCCGTATTTCTTTATAAAGAATTTGCCGGATTTGCAATCTGTGGTTCCTGCCTTTCGGCCTGTTCTTTTGCCAAAACAAACACGGAGCTGCCCTTCAACTACACTTGTTCTTGACTTGGATGGTAAGATACTCGCAAGTTTATTGCTCTTTTCTTTCCTTGTAACGTATGGCTTCCTTTAAAAAGAAATGGAAGTGTTTATATACGTGGAAATATGGAGAGAATAAACTAGTTTATACTATTTTATGTGGCAATACCTATAGGTCCTTGTAATCCATTGATGTAGGATAACTTGTACGGTGTTCTTTGATTAAGAGTTTCCGTGGTGACTGTGATTTGCTTATATTGAAACAACTGTTTGGTTTTGGAGCTTCTGACTTCTCACTATGTTGAATAGTGAGAAGTCATTGTATGTATTTTTGTTGTATGTGCTAATGATGAATTATGATTGACAGAGACCTTGGTACATTCTACCCTGGAACCATGCGAGGATGCGGATTTCACTTTTTCAGTTGATTTCAACATGAAAGACCATACAGTTTTTGTTCGTTGCCGTCCTTATCTCAAAGATTTTATGGATAGAATATATGGGCTTTTTGAGGTTATCATTTTCACTGCCAGCCAGAGTATTTATGCTGAGCAGCTCTTGAATTTTCTGGACCCCAAGAGGAGAGTTTTTCGCCATCGTGTGTACCGTGAATCCTGTGTCTTTGTAAATGGAAATTATATGAAAGATCTGACAGTTCTTGGTCGTGATTTAGCACATGTCATTATAATCGACAACTCCCCTCAGGTAATATCTTCTTCCATTATTTCACAAGAATGGCTGTCTGATTATCTCTGTTTCCCTAATAGCTTGTCCTAGTGTATCTTGTCAAATGAACAAGATGGTTATGAGGTCATTCTCAAATATTTTTGAAGGACTCCCTGCTGAAAGACAGGCAGGTCCTGTCGTAGCTGGAAGCTTGGATGCGTGATATAGCATTAGCCGAACTTGGACATAATCCTGCAAGTGCTAAGAGCCCTTCGATGTGCTAGTTCATCAGGCTAGGGGTATCACTTTTGCCATGATTGTACAATGTGTGACTATTGAAATTCACATGGACATAGCAGAAATTTTGTTTTTCAATGTCAGTTTTTGGCTAGTTCAATAGTATTAGATTCATGAAAACACTGATAATCGACCATGTTTGGGATAGTTTACATGAGAAGCAAAAAATGTGTATATTTATTTTGGCTTAGAGCGTTTCAGTTATGGTTCTTCATGCTTATGCTTTCTCTATGTTGCCTTATTTCAGGCATTTGGTTTCCAGATTGACAATGGCATACCGATTGAAAGCTGGTTTGATGATCGGTCCGATAAAGAGCTACCTTCTTTGCTGCCCTTTTTGGAAAGTTTAGTTGGCGTTGAAGATGTCCGGCCGCTAATTTCTGAGAAGTTCAATCTCCGCGAGAAAATAGCGGCAGCGGATTCCCCTTTGAGATCTACAAGAAAGGATTTTCTTGTAAGATGAACCTGTTTGAGAAAAGATCATCATACCGTTTCACTAGATGATGCTGTTGAAGACATTCTGTGAAAGCACAAACGTTTACCCCATGTTTCATTTTCTAAATGGAGTTCCCAGACACTGAAAGCTGAAATTTAGATTCAGGAGGCGCCTTTTCTTTTCATAGCTATTTATTATAAGAAAAATTACTTGTATAAGTTTGCATGGTACGAAAAGTGAAGGTTTTTTCTCCGAAGTTATGAAGTTAAAAGGTAACAGAGATGCTTGTTACAAGTCTGGTCTGGAGATCAGTGGTCCTGAGATTTGGTGGATGAAGAAATATCACCAGTCAAAGTATCCTGCAAAACTGTTAACAAAAACCTATGGTACATCAAGGTTCGACCTGCTTTTCTTCTTTGATGAGATAGGATGTTTGCTTGCTGTAGTTTCTTATTTCCCATGGAAGTATTACTTCCCTGTCTAAAACCGAAGCGCGTCATCCGAGTCCTGTAACAAGTAGCCATCGGTAGTTTAATCTGGACTAACCTCAGTTCTGTTAGCATGGGAGTTTTTCCCATTCTCATCTCTCAGATTTTGAGTTGGAGTTTTCATTCTCATAGCTAAAACTTTCATGTATGGTATGGCTTGGCTAGGATACGATCCTCGATGGAGTTAAATACTCGGGAGGCAGCATGAGCCTTGTGTGATAACTTAAGACTTGGATAGTTAGTATCCTATAAACTTTGTCGTGTACATTGCAGTTCTAGCAGCGTAAGAATCATGTAAAATAATGTTTGGCTGATTTGCGTGACATAGTACGAAGGTAGTGGAACATGATACTTCGAGACATGGAAAGGTAATTTACATGTGGAAAGAGTTATCCATGTATGCATGTGTTTCTTTATAGCATCATAAAACCAATATAGCTCTTATACTTGCTTGTTACGCTTAAATGTACTATAATAAAAGGTTGTAGAAAAAATAAAATTTAAAGAATGTACTTCGTCGTTATTTACTCCTCATCATCATCCGTACTCAGTATATTCCAACGACACAAAAGCTCTCGCTTTCGTCGCTATTTACTGATTACTCAAATAAGAACATCTTTTGATGAACAAGACCGTCCTTGCTCATGTGCTACTCTATCTTGGTCATGTGTGCTATCCGTATCAATAACATATTTGATTGAGTTCGGTTTATACTTCATAGCTTTTAATTGGGCTAAAGAATATGTTAGATGAGAAAATTGAAATATAATGATGCCATGTTTGTACGAGAGTATGTGTCGATATTTGTAGATTAATAGATAGCATATGCCAATTGATAGAACAATACTTTATCTTGACATGAACCTAGCAATATTTATGCAAGGTAAATACGTAATCAAATCTCTAATTGCTATTAACATATATGCTCAAATCTCTCATTGATACACATTAATGTTAATTACATTAACAACTTGGAAAAATCGACATAGATTGTATCTAATGTCAATTCGAATCTTAACAGCACCGTTTAAGCCTTGACATCGGCTCGTTATATGAAGCAAATATCGACATGATTTACTTATGATGGACTTATGATGGACTCAAATGATTTTGTATGTGTGACGTCTTACTCGTAAAGCACATGTAGGGTATGGATCTACCAATGGGAAGAATCCTTTTCAGTCCATCTCCTACTCACCAAATGAACCGATTACAGCCGTCGGACATATATAACGAACTAGCACCTCCGATGGATCTAACTACCAACACGCCAAACGTCAATCGTTCACGATGTCCATCCCCACTCCTCCCCCCCCCCCCCCCCTTCTCTCTTCTCCTGGTTCCAAACATGGAGCACTGTGTTTAAACTAAAATCAAGGAGTCTGGTATGATTTGGGAGGTAGAGCTATTTTCTGGTCAATTTTGCTGGTATATCCATGAATCTTTTATGATTTGCCAGACTACTTATTTCAAACAGACATTCCGCCTGCCGTGTTTGCTGCAGTCTCTTTGGCATGTCCACAAATAGAGGAGAAAAGGGGAAAAAGAACACTATAGTAAAAAGTCATCCACGGCAAACTAAGCTCCATCTTACCGAAGAAGCAATATTATCAGTGTACATATATACCAGGCTTGAATGTGCTACTACACTCACATTCCTTTCGTATTGCGTAGTAAGCTTAAGCTGTTCGCATACTGAGACTAGCAGTTGCTTGAAGACTTCATCCCTTTGCCACTATAGACTAAAGCAGTCACCACATCGACTTGGGAGATTTATCGTACAGAGCACATGCTATAGTGCACGAGTGTGCATTATATGAGGCATTTAGGGTCTTCTGCAATTCTGATCAATCAATCCTACTTAGTATATCCCAACGACATCAAAAACTATCGTTATGGTCTGCTTATGACCTTGGACGAAGGCGATTATTCTTATCACCAAGTGTTTAAGATGTGAGGTGCAAAGGGTGTAGCATCTGATGTCTCACTTCAAAATAAGACGAGATTTCGCACATGATATCTGCATTTACTTATCACGATGGCCATACAACTGTTAAAAGAATAAAGATGCAACCATATATGAAAAAGCACACGCATGCATTCATTAAAAGTAATCATCACAATTACAAGAATTCTTATTTAGCAATTCTAACAGCTGGAACACATATCCAAGTCTGATAACATGTCACTGGAGAAGTACAAGAAGCCTCCCAGCAAAAGACTATTAGGTAAGGCCTCCAGAAGGCGTCAGATCTACCTACACATAGAAGAGGAAGAAGACACTTCAGGTAAGAAAGTGAAGGAAAAATGAACTTTGCACTATTGACGTTGAATCCAAAACTGTGAATTAAACTGGAAGCGAATAGAGCCATTTTATCAGTCCCTAAAAGCTATTCCTGCTTACTTCTCTATACAACAACAAAACATAAGCCACTTTCCACTATTTGGAATACATAAATCATTTCTCCTACGCTTTATTTATTTGTTTGTTTATTTGTTTATTTACTTTTTGTTGTTTTTTCTACTGTCATTATTGAGTCATAACTTAAATTCTGCATCCTTGTGTATCTCCTAATATCTAATTCGCCTTAAGAATACACATCTTTCAAAACTATTATATCATCTCAACCGTGACTCAGACTTAAATACCTAAAGTTCACACTTAAATTTTTTATCCACTACATGACATCGGCTACATAGATCAATTGAATCCACTGTGCTCTATCACTGACCATATGCTCCTCAATTGTCTTATAAGTCATATCCTTCCTTAAGTTTCTCTATATCTTCTTTGGTCTCACTCTCCCACGTTTAACATGCACTTCATTTATTTTCTTGCACCGTCTAACAGGTGTATTCGCAGAACACCTTTGCATATGTCTATATCATCTTAACCTTGGGTCCCTCATCTTCTAATTTATAGGAGTCATTCCAACCTTTCTTCTTATGAGTTCATTTTTTAGTTTATACTTCCTTGAATGTCCACACATCCAACTTAATATTCTCATTTCCGCCACTAGCATTCTTTGTTCACGCTCATAATTAACCATCCAACATCAGACCTAGACAACAGTGCAAGTCTTACTGTTATCCTGTAAAATTTTTATGTAAGCTTTAAAGGTGCATTCCTATCACAAAGAGGACCTGATGCACTTCTTCATTTTAACTACCCAACCTATACCCCTGTGATTCACATCTTCGCCAATTCCTAGTATAGACCTTAAGTATCTAAAACTCTCACTCAAGTGAATCTTTTGGTCTTCCAATTTCACACAAAGTTCTAAGATCATCTTTTGATGCTAAAATTAAATTTCATATACTTTGCGTTCTTTCAATATCCTTTCGTCTAGTGTATCCCGCTAACACTCCAGCTTAGCGTTGACTCATTCACTAGTCTCATTCACCAAAACAATGTCATCTACAAATAACATGCACCGCCGAACTCTATCTTGAATGTGTCGAATGAGGTTATATATAACTAAAGCAAATAAGTATGGACTTAATGTAGGTTCTTGGTGTAAAACCACTATAAAAGAGAACTATAATGTAGGTTCTTCGTGTAAACCCACTATGATCATATGAATACATACTCAGATTTTATGTAACCTAATTGCAGAATGAATCCAAAAGTATCAAATTCAACACTGAAGAAACCACAAAAAGAAAAAGGAAAGAAGTCAAAAAAAAAAAAACTTCACAATAAATGGTTAAGCACCTGAACACTCACAAATTCATTCATTTCTTGGTGGAGACATCCTGAAGAAGATCATCATAGGGATCGCGTCGACCAGGGACTTGGCTAATCTGAGAATCCCAGAAAATCTGAGAATTGTGGCGGTCAAAAGTCCAAAAACCATAAGGACGCAAAGGAAGGCTCCACATCTCCTTAGTTTTGTTGCACCTATCCTTCAAATCGTACAAATGCTCCCTAAATTTCCTATCCCTCTCGGCTGGATCCTCCATCATTCTCAGTATCAAGTTCTCAGCAAACTCCATTATAAAACCCATTCTCTTTCGCCTCTTAGTTCTTTCCCTCTAACCCACTGAAACGAACAAAAGAAGTGGCATACGGTGTCAATTATTCAAATATACACTTTTTCATTAACATGACAGAAATGCACAAATTCAAATCTCTGAGCGATTAACAATTAGAGTCGATGAAGACTAAATTAAAGAACGTTACGATCAGAACCAAATAAATCTGAAAAGAATATGCGGACATCATTAATCAGTAGAAAAGTTAAAAGCCCTAAGAGCCTTCCTTCCTCTAATCCAGAATATTCTCAGATTAAACCAAAGGAGAAATGGAATGCATATGAATCCAATAAAGTAACATATCGATGAAATTTGAAAAATAGGGCGATTGATTGAATACCTGCGGATGGAAGAAAATTTTCAACGAGATGGAGCAGTAGAGCGGGAGCTTTATCCCTGGCTGAAAGACGATAAAACGGGATAATCAGGTAGTAGAAGTGAAATGAAAAGGCTGATTAATCCGATCTTTTTGGGCCCTTTTTTTATATCAGTTTTGGGCAATAACCACAAATTTATCATTAGTCCACCAAGTTGATCCAAATGGGTGCTAGATTGGGTTCAGATCTGATGACAACACCCGTATACCCCGTTATGTAATTTCGGTTAAAACAGCTCACGTCAGCTTTTTTTTTTAAAAAAAAACAATTTTTTTATGAAGTATGACTGTGGCATATTGTGATTGATGGCCACATAGATGATTAGTGGGTGTTAAGTGAACCAATCTATACCACTGGATTGGGTCATAGTGTAGGTACAATGGCTTACCGGATCCATTTCACAGGAAAAAATTGGCCCTTGGATTTCATAATTTTATAGGTTTGAAATGCAGAAACAGTCTCTTGCACAAAGTGTAAGGTAATACTACATACATCAAATTGCAAAGGGATCCAACTCTTCCTTGATTATGCGCAAACGTAAAAGTCTAACGTATCTAGAACGCATGTGTATTCTATCTCTTCTCTATTTCACTTGAGGTACGCCCTTTATTTGGTCCCTATCATTGTGGAAATAGGGGCCATATCATTAACAGTTTTTCTCTTTTAACTTTTTCTTATACTTTTTGACCTTTCGGTTTGGCCCAGACAGCCTAATTGTTCCTCTCCCTCTTTCAATTTTGTATAGAGCGGTTGTATTGTGCCATTATTTAAAATTGAACTATCTCACCAAAAAAAAAAAAGTAGATAAGTTTATTTATTTATTTTCACGAGAAAAAGTGTGTCTCTTTGATTTTAATGAATAAAGGGATTTCTTAAGCAAAATAAAAAAAGGTTGAATTTACTAAGAGATTGCGGTATGTGCTCACATTGAAGAGATCAAGTATGGATTGAGGTAACATGGGACTTATTAATATAGTAATCAGTCTATTAATAGTATTTTAGAACCCGAAAACAATTTCAGTATTTTTGCAGTGATTATTCTCCACTTTAAGAGTGATACTCCCCCCCCCCCCCCCCCCAATGCATAATTTAAGACTAACAAATCAGAAACCACACAGAGCGGAGATGAGATCACATCACCTACTTTCCCCTCACTCCATGCGTCACTGCACGATATGTGGCAGCAGGAGGCTTGTGAGGCTTGATGAGAGTCACCCGTATCTAGCTTCACCATCCCCTCCTGCTACCACGTGTTACGCGGTGACGCGTGAGATAAGAAAAAAGTAGGTGAGATGATCCTAACCCAAAGAGCGAGCAGGGCTGACTTATTGTGGGCATATATACTAATCGGTTGGCCCAACCTTTAGTGAAAAAAGTGATATGTCGACGTTGAATGTTTTTATTGTCTCATTCTCTAAGAGTTTTGTGAATGATGTAATTAAATAAGTCCAGTTGTTTCTTAAATACGAGGAGCTATTGTCCACTTTTTCCCCTAAAGAAGTGACAATATTCAATAAGTATGTCCAATTTTTTCCCTAAAAGTTATGTCCAGATTTTTTATTCCTAAATCTTTGTCCGTGTTCAATAAGTGGTAAAATTAGTTAACTTATTAATTTGTCCTTATTAATGGTGCATATTTAAAACCAAATGCTGGTTTCTAATGAATTAAGAAATAAATAAATTTGGTAATCAATTTTTGTTAAACTGTGCAAGTTTGTTAATCTTGTTAGAATGGAAAGAATAGCAAACTTTAGGTGACGATGGTAAGACATAAGAAGTCTATACACATACTATCAACTATCAAGGTCCAAACGGTCCATTAGCATCATGACTGCACTTATTTTCGTACAGTAAAAAAAGACCACGAAGACACAAACAACAACATTATCCTATTACCTTAAAAACTCGTACGACGAGTTACGAAGTTCTCAAACATGACTAGTATAAGGCCGACTGAATCAACAAAACTAAAACCTGTAAGTTGTTGATTTGCCTGACTAACTGCAAAATCGTTTGTTGTTGTTATTATTATTATTAATCATCATCTATGATTCCCTTTTCTTGTTCTATGGGTCTTGTCGTGCACTCACCAGTGCGCAGCTCAAATGGCCAGCAGAAAAGACAAACCGGGCAAAGGGCAATAAAATGGAGTGAAAAGAAAAGGTCGGCCTCTCCGTTTTATTATAAATCTGTTTGTTAACCAATCATGCTGATGGCGAGACCAAACAAATACATTAGGAAGTGGGATTAATCGTCTTCTATTATTCGCCTTGTCAATCTTCCAAAGATCCACTTCTTTGTAAACTACTACATGCAACCCCTTTTTTAGGCATTATTATCACATGCGAGATCTTTTTACCGTATTCATTGTTTACCGTCCTCTGGATCATTCAAACATTCTCGGTAGGATAGTTTCTTATCCGACCTCACCACTCCACCTGTTAAGCAGATATCATGAAGTCATTTTTCACTGCCGACTTTGACACTGAAAGGATCCGAATCCTTATTATTACGACATGCCACTCGTCACTAGAAATAATATTACATTATGCTGGTGTGGCTTGTATCACGATGTCAAATTTATAAACTTATTTTAAAATCTGACGCAAATTTGGACATTGATGCCGTGAACAAATCAACCTATTCCTTTAATGTTTAAAATATCCGGCCTGTAGAAAATATTGAAAGATGTGGCAACATGAGCATTCTTGTAGGATGAATTGATATATACAAAAATACTAATAAATTAAAAGATGTAACAAACAAAAAAAGTACCGTGTCATCATGTCATGTAGTACCACGCGGAAGAACTAATGCTCACCTAATCTTGTCCATGGTTATTAAATGCTAAACCACAAAAAAAAAAAAAAAAGTACCAAATGTGTTGCTCACATAGATACCTCGCTTATTTATAATTCCCATGCTAAACAAGAGCCGGCTTCCATCCTCCGCCTCCAACAAACCCTCCAACAACAACACTCCAACCGCTCCCCCTGCCCCGAGCAACATCAACAATAATATTACCCTATTATTTTAGAAGTTTTTGTCTATAACAGAATACGAAGGAGTCGCATGTACGTAACTATACCCACGCGTTATAAAAACACAGAGGTTGTTTCCCATACTTCCAGAAAAAATATAAAATCTTCAAGACATAGCTCAGTTGTTGTTTCCCATGCTTCCAGAAAAAATATAAAATCTTCAAGACATAGCTCAGTTAGTATTTGAATTGAAAAAATTGTTTTTAGAAAACAAAATGTAAAAGTTTACAATGTAGGATTCATTAAAAAAAGTAAACGTGAATGCAAGTTTATAAACGATTGATTCGATTATTAAACTCACTTAAACATTGTATGTAGGACGGTTGAACGAACTGAACATTTGGCAAACTGTTCGAGTTCGGTTCGTGTTTAGTTCGTATTCGTTCGGTAATTATTTAAACGTTCGTGTATGTATTCGGGTTTGTTTAGTTAAACGAGCCGAACTGTTTGGCTTGTTTAAACAATTATAAGGTTATCGAGTCAAACTCGAACCAATTTTAAGTTTGTTTAGCTAAATGAACCAAACCGAACAGTTCGTTTAGCTAGACGAATACGAATTCGAAAACCTAGTATTCAGTTCGGTTCGGTTCGTTAACACCTCTAATTGTATATATACAGATAGCAATGGGAACCTGAAATAGAATTATGGTTCAAACTTCGTACGCCTCTGAAAAAGAATATCAGCGATATTAAACTATTGAAAAAACATTACATTTAATTTTTTTTAACATTTTGGTTACTTATCTTTTAAATACTTAACATAAAGACCTTTATGACCTTTTCTAATGTCATTGGAAAGGGTATAATATGACAACATTGACTGTGTATTTGATTAAATAAACTTAAGTCCATGGATTGAAAAAAAAGAAAGATTAATGAACTCCTTTGTGGAGGCATATTCCTTCTTGTAAGTTAGTTGGGGGTTGAGATCTCCTCACCTCCATTTTCCTCACTTCTTTTGTGACCGTGCGACACGTGGCAGCAAGGGAGGGTGGTAAGACTAGATGAGGGTCACCTGCATCTAGCTTCACCACCTCTCCTTGCTGCCACGTGTCGCATGATCACGCGTCACCACACCCCCTTGCGGTGAGGGGATCCTATCCCGTTAGCTGGATCCTTTAAGAGACTAGGTAGAACGGGCACACATCACATTAGTACAATAAAGTATTTCCACAAATATTCTCAATCTTTCTGTTGCAATTTCCTCTGCCGAAAGAACCCAACAAAACAATACGGTCTATTTAGTTTTGGAGAAAGCTGGTGGAATGAACCAACAAAGAAGGTAGGATTCCCCCATGGCTATGGCAAATTGGAAATGTGTGATATCTTAGCTAACTCAATTATTATGCTATAGGCCTTGTTTTCGAGTGGACAAATTAATGTTCAGACATTAATGTAAAGATTGTTGAGACCAAATCCTCCTAAAGCAGAAATTTTCAGCTCAGAAGGTAGTTTTGTGTAGACAATTTGGTGGCTCAAAAGATTAGAGTCAGCTAGGCATTGCAGCTGCTGTTAATTGCTTGGGCAGCTGGGCGCCAACACACCCTGACGAAATTGAAGTTGGCATCGTATCTTTAGCGTGATCTTCACTGAAATTATACTGAAATGTTTGTTAGAATATATATATATATATATTTATATATATATGAAAAATAACATTAGAAGTTTCAAAGGTGCGTTCTTTGAAAAAACATTCCGATAGTCAAGTCAGTTTTAAAGTGATTTTTAATGTTTAATTGAAAATAACGAAAACAAGTCTCTTTTTGATTATTTATGTCTCTATCAATATCCATACTTTCCCTAAATTTATGTAAATGAAATATTTTTATGTTTGTTGTCTTGATCTTTGCATGTCGAAACCGACAAATGTTATCATATACTTTGCTCATTTTATTGCACGTAGTACATGCGTCGCCGGATGAACGCCAAGTGTCATGATGTCCACATAGTGACAATAACTTTAGCTGAATATTCCTCACCAAGTTTCACCGAGTTCTTTACGCCGATCTAAAATAACTTAAAGTATCTTTTGATTCTCACACTTGAATTTAAATGTTCAATCCCTTGTTCATTAATCATCACCTACCTTTTCTTAGAAAATATAACTGACATATATAACACAAATTAACTTCAATTTATACTGAAAAAACCTTTAAATGAACTATCCAACAAATGAATTGATTTGTATAGTGCTAACCAGGTTCTACTTGTAATTTTATTTGACTAAGTACAACTCATAATATGATGACTCGTATCATTAATAATTTTCTCCTCATCAAAAAGTAGTAACGATCCGAAGTCTTCTACCACCATACCATAGAGTTTTGTGCACTATGTACAATTTTTCATCTTTAGTAAAACTGACGTCTAAATCCAATATATTGTTTGATAAAAGATACAAAATTTGATCATATAATCTGTCAAAGGTAGCTTCTTATTATAACCATTCGGACTCTTTTGAGCACGCGGGGCTCTTTGTCAATGAAGAAAACTTAATTGATTGGGAACCCATTTTGGCGTAGTAATAAATGTTTGACTATGTTTAGAAGTTGTCCTTGCTTAGGTAACATCATTTACGTGAAGCTTAAATCAACATATAGAGCTTTAAATGGACAAGATTTTCAACCACTTTGGGTAGGGATGAGATCTCCTCACCGTGCGGTGAGTCACCGCGCGGCTGAGGACGCGATACGTGGCAGCAGTAGGGGGTGGTGAGGCTGGATGCGGGTTACCCTCATCCAGCCTCACCACCCCCCCTTGCTGCCACGTGTCATGCGGTCACGCACGCGGTGAGGAGGATGCGGTGAGGGGATCCTATCCCCTTTGGGTACTTCGTTTGTTTTTGTACTCTTTTGAGAATGGTACGGTCTTTGCACGTGTAACGATGATCTTAATGGAACAATTTTTATTTGGAAAGGAATCAAACCCGAGCGAACGTGCAGACACGATACGTATTTGTAATGATTCAATAATCACATCATCTTTAAAGACAGAGTTACATATTTAGAATCATAATGAATAAGATATGTCTTAGCTATTAAGACCATTCCACAAAAATTTCAATGGCAAGACAAGCACATAAGCCACTATTGCTGGTACCAAAAGACCTAGTCCTCATAACTTCGCTGTGTCAGCTTCAAGGAACATTGTGTCGGATGCAAATCAGGAGTTTGGCATTTCCCTAGGTTGGATGAGGACTTACGCAGTAACCCACAGAAGGTGTCTCTCTGCAAACCAGGCCTTCGGCCTAGCAGCCGTGGAACACACACTGTACGTGTCTCTTGATTCGGACCTTTCGGAGCAAATTCCAACCCGAATACCAACTGAGTTTTGCCCTATGGGCTAAGCTACTATTTCTTTTCTCTACAAATGGTATTCTGACCGTTTATGCGTATTGTTGTACTATGCAATTCAATCACTCAATGTATTTGAACTGAAGATATACAACATTGAAAAGTTAAGTTCAGAAAATTCAGCACATGTTGAAGTGAACAAGATGCCCTACACATATGTTAGGCAACGCACTTGATGAAACGAGTGCAATTTGACCACGAATTATCAAGTATTTCTCACTATGATTTTTTTTGTTTCGATTATTTAGAATCATTCTTCAGTTGGTTTCAAAAAAAGGGTTTTGCCCGAATGTATTCTTATTTCCATATATAAGTTAATTTTTTATGAATAGATGTTTCTTAAATTCCACAAACATAATATTAAACGTGAAAACAAAATAGTGAAATCGTATGATTTTTCATTATCTTTCTATTTCTAATGAGGTGAAAGACACACTCTTCTTTGACTCCGAAATATAATAGAATATAGCAACATGACTCACTAAATTGACTGCGCTTCTCATATTGTGAAGTATCAGTTGATCGACACAGCTTGACGCAATTTACACTATGAGTCATCGGAAAACAACTTAAGTGTGTTTCTAACACATGTGTATAGTTGAATACATCTGATCCTTCGATACCCTGCTATAGATGAGAGCCTCTAAAACAATGAGGTAACGTTATTATTGTCGTGTGATTTTGCATTAGTTTAAGTTTCACAATGTCTTTCTTCTAGTGAGACTCATAACTAATAATCTCAAGCCAGGATAGTTAAGTTTATGTCACATGGCGTAACTTAGTTTGTTTCAAGGTCCTGATTGAATTGAGAGTTTGAACCATGTTGTTAGCTCTTTATATTAAAATAGATTTGGATGTAAGTTCTTGTGAACACCAATACACTGGGGTTAAGATCCTCTCACTGCAAAACCGTCACCGCACTCGTCACCGTGTGACATGTGGCAGCAGGAGGGTTGGTGAGGCTAAATGAGGGTTATCCTCATATAGCCTCACCATCCCTTCCTGGTGCCACGTGTCGCGTGGTGGGGAATGGGGCGAGAGAAAGTATGATGAGGTGATCCCATCCGAAAACATTGTTCTTTTTATCTAATAGACCAATGAGTATTTAATTGACATTTACTGTGTAGCTTATAGGACTGGACACTGAAAACCTTCATGCTTAAAGTATACCTTTTTATGCCCAACAATGTTAAATGTTACCAAGAATCAGTGGCGGAGCCAAGAGTCCCTTCTTGGAGGGGCACTGACAGACTTCACAATAGAAATACCACCGGTCACCGTTTCGGACCGAGAAAACCGACAAAATCTTCTAGACATATTTTTGTATTATAACATAAAATACATGAAAGAAAACATATCTACCAATCAATATACAAAAAAAAAAATAAACAATACACAACAAACAATATGCAGATCATAATTATTAAATGAATATAGTAATATACATCAATACATATCTTTTATTTGCCTATTGCGGAACGAGAAGGATTTGCCAAAGGATGTAAAAAGATTCTTCGAGATGACATTGATTGAAATCGTTGCATAATATCTTCATCTTCTATGGTGCTAAAAATTTCATGCTCAAAGTAACACAATAAACAATCCAATAGTACGTCACCACCAACCGGTTACGTAAATCAGTCTTGATGATATTCATTGCAGAAAAATTAGAAACAAACAACTGTCACAAAAGCTAGTGTTTAACAATGGGCATTTGGAAAAGCATATTACCTTTTACAGTTTATTGTCTGAATGCTGAATCAATGAACCAATCATATACGTGTACATAGTTGCCTAGAAATTGCAAAATAGTTTTTACACCAGCAAGAGCCAACACTAAGGATTTAAATGCAACCTAAAGGTATGTGTAGCTCTCAACTTTGAAACGACTTTAGAGCAACCAAATAAAATCACAAAAGCTGTGTAATTGTAGCATATTTCCCAACGGAGTAGCACAACCGTATGCCTTCTTAAATTAATATATATCAACTATCGAGCATCAGCCCTCACAGGATTCGTAAGATTAGCAACCAATTAAAAAAAGAAACTTTTATTTTCACAAGCAAACTAATGCAAAAAAGTCTACTAGATTTCAACGATTACCTTACATGCAAAAAGGACTACTAGTTTTCCAAATCTTGAATTTTTTTTAATATATTTAAGAGACCGAACTTCCGGTAAGTTTTAGACACATTTTAGTCACTTAGCAGAGAATTGCCGAACGCTAAACACTATGTGACCATGTAACAGAGGGTTAGTGGTTCTGTCAAGCAAGGACACACTTTGAACTGAATGACCAAAAATACAAATACATCTATCTATCTATAGGATTTTTCCACCGACGTTGGGGCACGTGGCCCCAGGCCCCCCTCCCTCCGCCGCCCCTGCAAGAATGAAAGAGATTTGAACCCCATATTTCCAAATGTAATATAGAGTATATGGGTTCTCGTACACAAATAAAGTCGCCCTAACAAACCACCAAATTCCACACTAGCCAAAATGCGTCCCATCCCGAGTCTTGATCCCTACGTGTCTAAAGGGATTGGATCCCCTGACCGCCCCCGTATGGATGGTAACAAAGGACCGTCTGACACGTGGCTGTCAGAGAAGATGGTGAGGCTAGATGCAGGTCATACGCATCTAGCCTCACCACTCCCGACTGTTACGTGTCAGGCGGTCACAAGAGGATGAGTAAAAAGGGGGTTAGGAGATCCCATTGCGTGTCTAAACCACCTTTTCTTCACATCTTTTTTCAATGTAACCTTTTTTCTCCAAGCCTAATCTGCATCTTGGTCTGAATTCTTTTGACCAAATAAATGCCAGTCATAGAAAAAGAACACTCGAAACATGCAATAAATAGCGATTCTTGTTTCCCACTGTGTGAAATGGGTTGTTCACTTGTTTGGTACAATGATAAAAGCTAAAGAAAACAGTGACCTAAGGGTTCTTTAGCTTCCTTTCTTCACTTACTACCATCGGCTGCATTCCTAGGATTCTTTGCTGTCCCGTCAACGTAAAAAGATGGAATGAGCTGTTAAAGGTTTCAAATTGAAGATTTGATGTGCCTTATAATCTGTCACAGCTTTTCTTTGGTTTTGGGGAAACTTTTTACACTTGTCTCGACGGGACAGGATCCCCTCACCGCTCCTTCCTCACCGCGTACGTGACCGCGCGACACATGGCAAAAAAGAGGGGTTTAACCTTATCCAGCCTCACCACCCCCTACTGCTGCCACATGTCGCGTCCAGGGTCGTGCGGTGACTCAACGCACGGTGAGGAGATCTCATCCATGTGTCGACAGACGTCTCAGTTTAATTGAAAAAGTCATGTTTGATCATACAGGGTTACAGTGTGATTAAAAAAAAGGGTACTACATACTCGGTATTATTACATTAAGTTACGGAGACGGCATTGTCACCTTTTATTTTATCTTTATATAAGAGTGAAAAGGGATACTACCTACTCCATAATATTATTGCATAAAATAAATTTTGTTTTCCATGCTATATATGTTGGTCACTGTTTCACTTTACTATCTTTTGATTACCTAGATACTTATTTCTTACGAAAATTTATTAGCTTTGAAGGATAAGAGGCTCGAATAAGTCCGTTTTGATGTAACGCTCTCAAGTTAAATAGTGATAATATATTCCAACATCACATGCTTTGAGAAAAATATACGAGTTATATGAGAATGAAGTATTACCACTTATTGTCTTAAAGTTTTAAGTGGATATTAGTCGCACCTTATGTAAATCCAAGTTTCAACATGGTATCAGAATAGATTTAAAATGTGGACTCATACCCTGCCTGACTCATAATTGGTTATTTATTGTCTCTCTTCACCAATGCCAAATGTTCATGCCGGACTTGTAGTTTGTGATTGATGACGGATTCTAAGACGCGCTTGTATGTTAAGCCACGTTGCCACGTAAGGACGTGTATTAAGAATATGGTCTTACATCATCCACTTTAAAAAATATATATGGGTTATATAAGAATGAGATAACACCAGCTATTGTTCTAAAGTTTTGAGTAGATATTAAAATCATCTCATATAAACGCAAAGTTTCAGGATGAGGAATCAAAAAAAAAGGCAACAAAGTGAACAACCAAAAGGAAACCAACAACACAAGAATCAAGTTTCTAGAAAGAAATTAAATAAAAGAAAAACAGAGCGAGGGAAAATAAAAATACCAAATGAAAAAGAGATAAACGTATTTCCTTTTTTTTCCTTATCCGTTTGTTTATTGGTTATATGGATACTATTTTCCATCAGTCAAATGGATACTCAACCTTATATTACAAAATATATATAGTTACAAAAAAGACAAACATGTAAAAAAAATATGTAAATATTCACATGTCAAAACCCATGCAAAGACCTCAAGTAGAAACAAACTTTCCACTAAAAAGGTGTATCTAAAGCTTAAATTGTGTATCTAAGTAACCATCCTTCAACTAAAGGGTCGGACGAAAGGCGTTGGGATGTAACATCCACAAGTTAATTATAGACTCGTTGTTACCCAATAACCATCTCAATTCTTTGATGAGCAATTCTCGCACACCGATATACTTATCCATGTATGGTACATTTGCTTACCAAGATTTCAAAATTGTAAATACCAAATAGGCTTTAGTTAAAAAAATAAACACCAAATAGGATTAGTATGTGATAAAGCAACGAAGTTAGTATGTGTGAAATACTTCGCCTTCAAGATGTTTACAACACAACCAGCTATATCATAACGACATCAATAACGATCACTTAGGGTCTGAGGAGGGTGAGAGTCAGTCAAATGATAACTCCATCCCAAGGGATAAAGAGTTTGCTTTCAGTGAGACCTCCAAATCTATATGTACTTGCGTAGATGACATAATAATAGGCATATGTTATGCTAGTGTACTAGTGAATGAATTTATTGAACACAAATAGGATGCTATTAAAATACATAACCAAATAGGGTTTAGTTAAATGGTTAAAGATGAAACGTCAACAAGAGAGATTGATTAAAAAGATACATATTTCTTAAGCTCATACCACCTTCATCACAAACATTCTTATTTCATAGGAAGCATAAAAACTTTGCATGATATACGTTCGAATTGATGGATTGGACGACTGTCTTAATGAGAATTTTCTTGCCAACTATGGAAACTAATTTTCTTTCGAACTACTGAATTCTTTCCATTTCCGATCTTTAATGTCTAGAAACAAGGTCTTGTTTCATCTACTTAAAACAAAAGGAAAACCAACTAGTTTCCCTTGTCTTCTCCTTTATAGATGTCTAGGAAATTTTCATCCTATTTTATAGCGTTTAGTTTTATTTATAACGTATGTCTTAATTATCGGATCATTTTAATCTTCGAAGCCATCCTCACTGATTACTAGGATCAACCTTATATTCCATGCATGTATGTATGTGTGTGCAAATCCATATTGGGTCAATCTTTATCTGAGTAGAGCATAAAAGAGACCCATTCAGAAACAAGAAAATACCATCGGGAAACTAAGAGAGCCATTCAATTTAGGGCGAGACAAAATAGGCGGGCACAGGCGGTTTGGTGTCCAAGCCGATTGTTATCTTGTTCAATTAAAGTAGGGTGAGGTAGATAATAAATGATCAAGTAAAAAGAAAATGAATCTGTATGTATACATATATGTTGTATTATATCCGTTATCTATCTTGGACAAGGTGGTATATTAGCACCCCTCTTGCAACTAAAACAGTTCAAAGAAATGAAAAATTCTTCAATCCGGGGATGCTGCTTGTCATACTGAGTGTTTCAACGAAAAACGTAAAAGGACAATGTAATTACCATTATGTTCCATTCAGATTTCCATCATCTTTATGCATTGAAATCAAAATTTTCATTGCCTTCATAACACAGCTCATAAGACAACGGATGGTATAGTAGAATAAGATGCTGAAATTGCAAAAAATCATATGATGACTTTTCTGTAAGATGTGATCCGCTTACGTTAAATGTGCAATCAAATTCATACACTATTTGACTTGTTCCTTTACAAAGAAAGAAACGCTAAATTAATATTTTCATGTATAATTACTCACCATGTAAATTTATATATATAATAATCTCGCGCGCAAACATATATATGTATATATATATATATATGTATGTGTATGTACATATGTATGTGTGGTTGAGAGTTGTCATATACAAAATGCTACTACGGATTAAAACAAGACCTTAATAATAGGGATGAGATCCCTTCACCGCAAAAGCTCTCGCCGCACTCCTCACCGTGCGACACGTGGTAGCAGGGGGTGGTGAGGTTAGATGCGGGTGACCCTCATCTAGCCTCACCACCCTTCTGCTGCTACGTGTCATACGGTGAAGAGTACGGTGAAGGCTTTTGTGGTGATGGAATGATAACCCTTAATAATATGTCTCTGTTGAACTTAAACCGCTGACCACCTCTACGTTCGATGGGCCATGATGTCCTTTGTAGCGCCCCGCTCCCGAACCCTAGCATCGGAAACAGTGCACCCGCCGTATCTCGCTGAGGAGAATACAAGGCGTCGAATCAATCTCTTACACGTCAGAAATAACGTAGAAATTTTTCTCGCGGAAACGTAAATCGTAACTTAAATTAAACTTCATTAATCGTCATTACATTACTGAATAAAACTCTGATAATAAAAGTACTAAAGAAGTCTGTGAAAATCCCCAAAAGATAACTACGAAAAATCAGCTGCAGAGTTCCCCTCGTATCCTACCTGCAGCTATCAACTAGCCCATTCCGCTATGTCCGTCCCGTTCTCAACGAAGATGTGCTCGTAGTCCTCATCCGGCTCACCTGGGAAGTAGGGGTGAGTGACAGAAATCACCCAGTAGATGCCCGCCTCAAACAAATACAAAACGTACATATCGAAATGATATAGCCACATAGCACATAAACATGATATAACCACATAGCACATAAACACAAGATAACATGCATAAGATAAAGTAAATGCGGTAAGTAAAGCACTCCACATAAAAATGCGCAAGTACGTGATGCATGCTCAAATAACGTGTCACACGCAACAAGAATCATGTCATGCAATATGCCCTAGACCTATATGCAATGCATGATCCCGGGATTGACTGGATGCCTGTAGCCCGTACACTACAATCCACCCTGACCGATGCCCGTGGCCCGTACACCACGATCCACCTTAACCGATGCCCATGGCCCGTACACCATGATCCACCATGACCGAGTACCCATGGCCCGTACACCATGATCCACTCCAAATGCAATGCACGTGCCATGAATGCAGCAACAACCAAATCGCCTGGGGCTCGTACGCCCATCCTCACCATCTCCGGCACTCAGTATTTGGCTTCGTACAATTTTCGAATATTGGAAAGTTGTTATTTATCACCACCCTTATTTTTTTTCCTTAGCTTGTATTAATTTACTAGAATTTTCTACTAATTTACCCTATGATTCCCTTATTTAATTTTATTTATTACTATTAATTTTGATTACCTAACTTTACCAAACTTCAGAAATTAAGTGAAAATAATTTAATTTTAACCTTTTATATTTTCTGGAATTTATTTGAATTTTATTGGTATTTAATTATATTTCCCTGGTCTGATTCGCCAGACCCGATACATTTTTTTTTTGAGAGGTTAATAGGCCGCCTTCGGTCCGACCCGCTGGCCAGTCGACCCGGTCCGTTGGCTGGCCTATTCTCCGTCTTACTTTAATTATTTATTTATTTATTTATTGGCTGTTCCACCAGTGGCAACCCGCGCTGTGATTTGTTTTTCGATCTCAACCCCCATTTTCTCCTATTTCCAATCTATAGGAACCTATTCTAAGGCCAAAACATAACTTTTTAAAGGCTCCTAATGTAAAAGTTCCCCTTTTCCCCATTTTTAAGGATATTTTGTTTTCGATTCAATCATACCACCAATTTCACACACATACACGCACATAGCAGCCACAAACAATATATCTCATGCTTTCCAACATATACAAAATTAACAACTTAAACAAATAAAAACAACGAAACAAAATTTACAACTTAAACAAATAAAACAACGAAGCACATTAGTATACCATCAAAGCATGCATGAATCATATCCGTTTGAGGGGGAAGAGGCACCTACCTTTCTGACGAATTAACTTCCTTGTCCTCTAGGCTCGAATCTAAACAATTGTAGTATAAAAATCAATACCTAATAACAAAAGTTAATTTGATTTATTAAGATAATTAGCTCATAGCTTTCTATTTTGTTCCTATTTGTCATACCCACATACACATACACGAAATATAACATATTAATTTATACTGTTAACTAAGGTAATCAATATATATATATATATATATATATATATATATATATATATATATATATATATATATATATATTCTCAAAAACAAAATGGGTAGCCAGTGGTTAAATAATTTCATAAAAATCGGCCGATATATATTGATTACATATATAATTATAACATATGTATATCATAATACACATAAATCATCAGGCAGCGGCACATATGCAACTCGTGGCCCCTAGCCTCCACACAAAAATCGCCAGCAGTAAAATCTATTTGAATGCCTTACACATGCAATTTTACAAATATTATTTGAAAAGCTACATATATATATATACACACGATATAAACATATACTACCATATACTGTAGCGCCCCGCTCCCGAGCCCTAACATCGGGAACAGTGCACCCGCCGTATCTCACTAAGGAGAATACAAAGCGTCGAATCAATCTCTTACTTGTCAAAATGACGTAGAAATTTTTCGCGGAAACGTAAACCATAACATATATTAAACTTCAATAATCGTCATTACATTGCTAATTAAAACTCTGGAAATAAAATAGTAAAGTAGTGTGTGGAAATCCTCAAAATATAAATAAGAACAAAACAACTGCAGCGTCCCCTCATATCCTAGCCGCAGCTCTCAACCAGCCCACTCTGCTATGTCCGTCCCGTCCTCAATGAAGATATGCTCGTAGTCCTCATCCGGCTCACCTGGGAAGTAGGGGTGAGTGACAGAAATCACCCAGTAGATGCCCGCCTCAAACAAATACAAAACGTACATACCGAAATGATATAGCCACATAGCACATAAACATGATATAACACATAGCACATAACATGATATAACACATAGCACATAAACATGATATAACACATAGCACATAAATATAAGATAGCTTGCATAAGATAAAGTAAATGCGGTAAGTAAAGCACTCCACATAAAAATGCGCAAGTACGTGATGCATGCTCAATTAACGTGTCACACGCAACAAGAATCATGTCATGCAATATGCCCTAGACCTATATGCAATGCATGATCCCGGGATTGACTGGATGCCTGTAGCCCGTGCACTACAATCCACCCTTGCGGATGCCCGTGGCCCGTACACCACGATCCACCCCAACCGATGCCCGTGGCCCGTGCACCACGATCCACCACAACCAAGTATCCATGGCCCGTACACCATGATCCATCATAATCACATACTCATGGCCCGTACACCATGGTCCACTCCACTCGAGCGTCTGAGACCCGTACATCTCAGCCCACTCCCAATGCAATGCACGTGCCATGAATGCAACAACAAAATCGCCTGGGGCCCGTACGCCTATCCTCACCAACTCCGGCTCTCAACACTAGTCGTCTGGGGCCCGTACGCCCATCCTCACCATCTCCGGCACACAATATTTAGTTTAGTAAATTTTTAAGAACATTGAAAAGTTGTTATTTAGCATCCCCTCATTTTTCCTTAACTTGTATTAATTTTCTAGAATTTTCTACTAATTTTCCCTTATTTAATTCTATTTATTACTAATTATTTTTAATTACTTACATTTACCAAAATTCATAAATTAAGTGGAAATAATTTAATTTTAACATTTTATATTTTCTGTAATTTATTTAGAATTTTCTAATAATTAAATATATTTTTCTAGAATTTTAAACTAATTTTAATTAATTATTTATTGTTTAATCATTTCAGAAATTAATTTCAGATTTTTTTTTTTAATTTTCGGCCTGGGCCGGCCTGCTGCCTGGTCCGGTCCGCTGGCCATCCGGTCCGGTCCGGCAGCCTGGCCGGTCCAACAGTATTTTTTTTTTTTTTTTATTTTTCTATTTTCTTCTAACCTCCATAAAATCTTCGTTTTAACTCCGATTGACCTCAAACCAGTTGCGTTGGACTCGTTATAACGAGACGCAACTTTTGAAGGTGGACACGTCATCACGTGTCCGGACGCGCCGTCAGGGGCCGCGCGTGGGCCCCACGCGCCACCCCTCTGAAACGCGTCCGTCAGACCCTTTTTTTCCATTTTCAACCAATCCTAACCTATTCCAGGCTAGATGAAGTTATTCTAAGGTCAAAACGAAATTTTTAAACCCCCTAAGTATGTAAATCCCTAATCTTTTGAGTTGTTTAAAGCGTATTCCCACCCTAATCCAATCATACCATCAAATTCACATTCATACACATACGTAGCAGCAAGTAAACAGTTACCTCATGCTTTTCAATTATAAACAAATACACATCTATAATATAAATAATTAAAACAAGTAAATCACATAAAATATATCATCAAGGAATGCATGTATTATACCCGTTTGAGGGGGGAAGAGGCACCTACCTTTTTGGCGAATTAGCTACGTGATTCTTTTCCTTCTAACCTCGGTTGAAGTGCAAAACAAGGGCTGCACTTATTTTTTTTCTTTTTCTTCCTATTGCAAAAGGTGAATGGTTTGAAAAATGCAAATGAAATAAATTGTTTTTCTTTTTCTTTTTCCTTTTGTTGCCCTAGTGATGGCAACGCCATTTTTTCTTCATCAGCTATAGGGACGGCTGAATTTGCATGTTGTGTGTGTGTGTGTAATTTGATTAGGCTAGGTATATTATATAGATGATTGTAGAATAGATAGTTTAGGTATTTTTTTTGTAGGATAATTAGGATATTACATGCAAGATATATTTTAGTTTCCTATTGATATATGTTTTCCATGTAATTCTATCCTAATTCCTAAACCTTAGGTAGACTAGCATTTATCATCTTCATTTTTTTTTATTTATTATTTATTTTGTTTAACTACCGGTTGTAACATCCTACCCATCTTACAAGAAGTTTCGTCCTCGAAACTTGGCGTACATTATTCGAAGAGGTACAGATAGCGCTCCTGCATCTGCTCCTCGAGCTCCTAACTCGCCTCGCACTCGGTGTGATTTGTCCACTGGACTTTAACATAAGGGATGACCTGTTGTCTCAATACTTGGTTTGTACGATCCCTGATAGGAGTCTCCTCATAGGTCGTGTCCAATCGAATTCTCTACGGTCGCGCATCTACAACATGGCTCGGATCCGAAACATACCTCCTTAACTGAGAAACGTGAAATACGTTGTGCACCTGGGGCAAGGCAGGGGGTAACGCTAATCGGTAAGCCAAGGTACCGGCCTTCTCAGGTACATCATATGGACCAATGTAGCGATGCCTCATTTTACCCTTCAAACCAAATCGTGTAACCCCCTTTATAGGCGATACCCTCAAGTAAATCTTCTCGCCCACAGCGAACTTTAGAGGACGTCTCTTTGAGTCTGTCCAACTCTTGCTTCTGTCTTGAGCAACCTTGAGTTTATCACGTATCAACTTCACTTTTTCTCTAGTCTGTTCCACCCACTTAGAACCGGTAATAGTACGCTCACCAACCTCGTCCCCATGAACAGGAGACTGGTGCTTACGTCCATAGAGCGCCTCAAAGGGTGTCATGTCGATGGCACTGTGGTGGCTATTGCTGTAGGAGAACTCAATTAACTTGATCATACCGTCCCAGTTCCTTTTGAAGTCCAATGCGCACGCTCTCAACATATCCTTTAAAGTCTGAATGGTCCTCTCTGACTGTCCGTCGGTGTGCGGGTGAAAAGCGGTGCTCAACGTAGCTCCGTCCCCAACCTTCTCTTACAAGCTTACCAAAACCTAGAGGTGAATCTCTGATTACGGTGTGAAACGATACTAACTCGGACCCCATGAACACTCGCAATATCCTCGATGTATAGCATCACCAACCTCTCCAAGGTCATGTCACTCGGCATAGGTAGAAAGTGAGTAGACTTCGTGAATCGATACAATCACCCAGATCATGTCGTTGTCGTTTCTTGTTTAGGGAGCTCTACCACAAAGTTCATCGTTACCTGATCTTATTTCCACTCTGGTATCTCCAAAGGCAACATCAAACCTCCCGGCCTCTGATGCTCTGCCTTAACCTGTTGACAGACGAGGCACCTCTCAATGAACTCGGCGATGTGTCTCTTTAGATCATTGTACATCTTCGTAACACCTGGATGAATCGAAAACTTCGAATTGTATGCCTCCTTCAACAATTCCTTCCTTAGATCCTCATCGTCGGGCACGCAGAACCTACCATGGTACCAAATACTGCCATCATCATGTATGTGGAAGCCCTCAATTAGACTGGCCAATATTCTCTCTCAGGTATCCCTATGCGTCACATCCTCTTTCTGTGCCTCCTTAATCCACTCAATCAGAGATGGTGTAATAACCAAGGCTGCCAAAACGTTAGCAGTGGAATCAACTATGTCAATATCAAATTTGTCAATCTCTTTCTCCAGTGGCATCCGTCTGGCATGATTAGACTTTCTACTCAAGGCATCTGTAACTCGGTTTGCCTTCCCCTGGATGATAACTGATGGTCAGGTCATAGTCCTTTAGTAGCTCAAGCTATCTCCTCTGACGCATATTCGACTCTTTTTGTGTGAATAAATACTTCAAGCTCTTATGATCTGTGAAGAATTCGCACTTTACACCGTATAGATAATGGCGCCAAATCTTTAATGCAAACATCGCCGTTGCTAGCTCCAGATCATGAGTCGGGGAATTTTGTTCATATTGTTTCAACTGCCTTGAAGCGTATGCACTACCCTATCTCTCTGCATTAACACGCACTCTAGCCCATTCTTCGAGGCATCGCTGTAGATGACAAACCCTTTAGTGCCTGAGGGCTGTGCCAATGCTGGTGCGGTCGTCAACCTCCTATTCAACTCTACAAAACTTACCTCACACTCGGAGGTTCATACAAACTTAGTCTCGTTTTTTTTTTGAGTCAATCGACTCAGTGGTGCTGCAATCCTCGAAAATCCCTCCACGAATTTGCGATGATAACCGACAAGGCCAGGAAAACTGCGTACCTCAATGACATTAGTAGGTCGAAGCCATTCTGTATCTATCTTCTTTGGGTCAACAGAAATGCACTCCTCAGAAATCACGCGGCCTAAGAAAGTCACACTCTCTAACCAGAACTCGCACTCGCTGAACTTTGCATACAACTTTTTCTTCCTAAGAGTCTCCAATACCTCCTGCCAATGTTCAATATGTGTCTCCTTATCATGTGAATACACTAAGATGTCGTCGATGAACACTACCACACAATGGTCATACTGCTTCTTGAATACTGTGTTCATCAAGTCCATGAGGGCCGCAGGTGCATTTGTCAGTCCAAAAGGCATCACAAGAAACTCGTAGTACCCATATCAAGTGCGGAACGCAGTCTTTGCTATGGTTTCTGCCTTAATCATCAACTGATGGTAGCCTGATCGGAGGTCAATCTTCGAGAACACTCTGGCACCCTTCAACTGATCAAATGGATCGTCGATCATCGGTAGTGGGTATTTATTCTTTATTGTGATCTTATTTAGCTCACGATAGTCGATACATAACCTTGTACTGTCGTCCTTCTTTTTCACAAACAACACTGGTGCTACTCAGGGAGAAACACTAGTCCTGATAAACTTCCTGTCCAGTAACTCCTGCAACTGCTCCTTAAGCTCTTTTAACTCTGCTGGTGCCATCCTGTATGGTACCTTCGAGATCGGCTCAGCTCCGGGTATGAGGTCGATCTTGAACTCTACTTCTATACTCGATGGTAAACCTGACAGCTCGTCAAGGAAGACATCCTTAAAATTTTGTACCACTGGAATATCCTCAATCGATGGAGTCTCAGCTTTGGCATTTAGAATATACCCAAGAAAACCCCCGGCTCCTTTCTTCAATGCCCGAGAGGCCTGTGCTGCAGTCATGTAGATTTTTTTCCCTGGATGACTTTTTCAATTTGACATCCCCCTGGAAGATAGTCTCTCGCTTATCCGGTGTCTACATACTGACCTGTCTCTGGCGGCAGCCGATGGTAGCACTATATCTCGCCATGAAGTCCATGCCCAAAATAATGTCGAAATCCTACATCTAGATCGGGATCAGGATTGCAGAGAACTCAAGCTCATTAATCTCTGACTGACAGTCCTTGTACTGATAGTGGGATACTAGCACCTGATCGCCGGTGGCTTGAACACGATAAGGGATCTCGAACCGTTTTGGTAGGATATCTAGGTTCTTGACGAATCTCCTGGCGATGAATAAGTGGCTGGCACCACTATCAGACAGAATGTATGCTGGGACTTGGTTAATCAACATCTCACCTGTAACTACGTCTCCGACCTCTTCTACCTCAGTGTTCGTCATAACATGCACACGAGCGTTGGTCCACCCCTTTTGCTTTCTGTTGCATCTGACTTGATGATGGAAGGGGTGCTTGTGCCGGTGTAGGTCACTCTCTAGAACAAAATGCTTCTGGTACTCCTCCCTAAACTGGGTTTATGTCTGCAGTGGAGTCAGCCTGCGTGTCACATTCTGCCACCATTGCTCGGTATGACCCTCTAGGAAGGGTACATACCACATCCACCTTAAAGCCATCCTGGACCTATAGCAACCTCAATTGCTCCGACATATTCTTGAGCGAGATCTCTGCTTGCTCTAGCTGGGTGGTACCCCTGGACGTAGGTATCTGGCGGTTCTGCGTCTTTCGGTAGAAAAATCGCAGTCCCTTGGGGTGATGGTGTTGGTGGTGGTTATTGCTGCTGTTGCAGGTGAGCCATCTGTATCTGCTGTTGGGCCACCAATGTAGTGAGCGTGGCCAGGGTATCTGCAAGGATCTGAGGAATGGTCCCCTGGCTCTTCTGATCATCGCCATCGTGTCCTCCGTTTCCAGTTGGCGGCTCGCGTCATGGAGGCATTATCCGGAATTGAGTTCATGAGACGAATACATATTAATCAATATTAAGTTGAAAGGTTGAGCGCTGATAAATCGATAATTAGACAAGGGAAGCTCACCATCGGCACACACCTCCCATGACCCAATCATAACTTAGGTCTAAGATCATCGCTTAAGTCTACTTTGTTTATTAGGGGTAAAATCGTAATTTTACAGAAGATCATAACTTACGTCTAGTGATCTAGTTAATCCTGCGTTTCCGAGGCGGATCTGAAGCCTCGGCTCTGATACCACCTGTAGCGCCCCGCTCCCGAGCCCTAACATCGGGAACAGTGCACCCGCCGTATCTCACTAAGGAGAATACAAAGCGTCGAATCAATCTCTTACTTGTCAAAATGACGTAGAAATTTTTCGCGGAAACGTAAACCATAACATATATTAAACTTCAATAATCGTCATTACATTGCTAATTAAAACTCTGGAAATAAAATAGTAAAGTAGTGTGTGGAAATCCTCAAAATATAAATAAGAACAAAACAACTGCAGCGTCCCCTCATATCCTAGCCGCAGCTCTCAACCAGCCTACTCTGCTATGTCCGTCCCGTCCTCAATGAAGATATGCTCGTAGTCCTCATCCGGCTCACCTGGGAAGTAGGGGTGAGTGACAGAAATCACCCAGTAGATGCCCGCCTCAAACAAATACAAAACGTACATACCGAAATGATATAGCCACATAGCACATAAACATGATATAACACATAGCACATAACATGATATAACACATAGCACATAAACATGATATAACACATAGCACATAAATATAAGATAGCTTGCATAAGATAAAGTAAATGCGGTAAGTAAAGCACTCCACATAAAAATGCGCAAGTACGTGATGCATGCTCAATTAACGTGTCACACGCAACAAGAATCATGTCATGCAATATGCCCTAGACCTATATGCAATGCATGATCCCGGGATTGACTGGATGCCTGTAGCCCGTGCACTACAATCCACCCTTGCGGATGCCCGTGGCCCGTACACCACGATCCACCCCAACCGATGCCCGTGGCCCGTGCACCACGATCCACCACAACCAAGTATCCATGGCCCGTACACCATGATCCATCATAATCACATACTCATGGCCCGTACACCATGGTCCACTCCACTCGAGCGTCTGAGACCCGTACATCTCAGCCCACTCCCAATGCAATGCACGTGCCATGAATGCAACAACAAAATCGCCTGGGGCCCGTACGCCCATCCTCACCAACTCCGGCTCTCAACACTAGTCGTCTGGGGCCCGTACGCCCATCCTCACCATCTCCGGCACACAATATTTAGTTTAGTAAATTTTTAAGAACATTGAAAAGTTGTTATTTAGCATCCCCTCATTTTTCCTTAACTTGTATTAATTTTCTAGAATTTTCTACTAATTTTCCCTTATTTAATTCTATTTATTACTAATTATTTTTAATTACTTACATTTACCAAAATTCATAAATTAAGTGGAAATAATTTAATTTTAACATTTTATATTTTCTGTAATTTATTTAGAATTTTCTAATAATTAAATATATTTTTCTAGAATTTTAAACTAATTTTAATTAATTATTTATTGTTTAATCATTTCAGAAATTAATTTCAGATTTTTTTTTTTAATTTTCGGCCTGGGCCGGCCTGCTGCCTGGTCCGGTCCGCTGGCCATCCGGTCCGGTCCGGCAGCCTGGCCGGTCCAACAGTATTTTCTTTTTTTTTTTTTTATTTTTCTATTTTCTTCTAACCTCCATAAAATCTTCGTTTTAACTCCGATTGACCTCAAACCAGTTGCGTTGGACTCGTTATAACGAGACGCAACTTTTGAAGGTGGACACGTCATCACGTGTCCGGACGCGCCGTCAGGGGCCGCGCGTGGGCCCCACGCGCCACCCCTCTGAAACGCGTCCGTCAGACCCTTTTTTTCCATTTTCAACCAATCCTAACCTATTCCAGGCTAGATGAAGTTATTCTAAGGTCAAAACGAAATTTTTAAACCCCCTAAGTATGTAAATCCCTAATCTTTTGAGTTGTTTAAAGCGTATTCCCACCCTAATCCAATCATACCATCAAATTCACATTCATACACATACGTAGCAGCAAGTAAACAGTTACCTCATGCTTTTCAATTATAAACAAATACACATCTATAATATAAATAATTAAAACAAGTAAATCACATAAAATATATCATCAAGGAATGCATGTATTATACCCGTTTGAGGGGGGAAGAGGCACCTACCTTTTTGGCGAATTAGCTACGTGATTCTTTTCCTTCTAACCTCGGTTGAAGTGCAAAACAAGGGCTGCACTTATTTTTTTTCTTTTTCTTCCTATTGCAAAAGGTGAATGGTTTGAAAAATGCAAATGAAATAAATTGTTTTTCTTTTTCTTTTTCCTTTTGTTGCCCTAGTGATGGCAACGCCATTTTTTCTTCATCAGCTATAGGGACGGCTGAATTTGCATGTTGTGTGTGTGTGTGTAATTTGATTAGGCTAGGTATATTATATAGATGATTGTAGAATAGATAGTTTAGGTATTTTTTTTGTAGGATAATTAGGATATTACATGCAAGATATATTTTAGTTTCCTATTGATATATGTTTTCCATGTAATTCTATCCTAATTCCTAAACCTTAGGTAGACTAGCATTTATCATCTTCATTTTTTTTTATTTATTATTTATTTTGTTTAACTACCGGTTGTAACATCTACATATAAATATACTTCACTCATGCAAATGTATCAAGCAACCGTGGCCATCGGCCTACATTTATATAAATACATTCGGCCGCACATATAAATATGTACACACACTTTATATTATAAAATATAAATGTACTATTTACATATTTTTAATCACAACATCGTCTTTAAATTTTTAAAATGCAAATGGCATATGAACTTTTCAATCCGTATGCTTTTCTCTATTCTACACCATAAAAATCTGAACTTTTTTTTTTTTTTTTTTTTTACAGTATGGCCATTCAAACCTTAATTTTAAAAGTGAAAAGAGATACTGCTTAACCAACTCAACTAAAGAAATTTACTCTTTAAACACCAATCTTAACTGCTAATGTAAAACCTCCTCTTTAATGTTAAAGATTCTTGTCATGGGATACAACTTCTTAAAACTCTACAGTTTATACTTTACGGTAATACGAAAATTGATATTTTATCAATTTACTCAAGAAATCATACATACATATATATACACATACACAAAGAATTCATACAACTATTCATTCAAGAATACTCATGCATGATCCAATTTTATTACGAACATAACCGTATAGAATTTTTGCAAAACATAGCAAGTATAGAGAGATTACTTACATATTTAATGTATAATTCTACCGTATGATTGAATCTAGATTGAATCTAGGGTTGAGGATTGGACAAAATCCTCTCTCCCACTCCTTGAAGCTTTCGGATGGATTAAGAATAAAGGATTAGTGTTATTTTTTTTCCTTGCTCATGTTTGCCGGAGGATTTCAATCAACACAACAAAAATATTTGATGTTGTTATGGTGAGCAGTGGAAGGTGTTGGAATTTGGAGAAGCAAAACTCAGCAGCACACTTTTTTTTTTTCTTCCTTTTCGGTTGTTGCTATAGGGGGTGTGGAATAATAATAAAAATAATTGGTTGCTGTGTGCATGAAGGAGATGGCCGGCCCTTATATAAAAAAGATATTAGGTTTTGACTTAGACTTAATTAAATGATAAGATAAGTTTTACGCAATTTTCTATTAGATATAGGTTTTCCATTTACTTCATCCATATCCAAATCTCTTATTCCAAGTCCTAGTTAGTTTAGAATTTTAAATATTACAAATCCTAGTTAGTTTAGAATTTTAAATATATCATTTTATTTATTTTTCCTTTTATATTTTATAAGCTCTTTTTTTTTCCTTTGCCCTACCGAGCACGGGCGTAACACTCCTCCCCCCTTACAATAAGTTTCGTCCTCGAAACTTGCATATGGCGTAATTAATGACTTAGTATGTTTCTACTTGATCCATTCACCTAGACGATGACTGTACTAAACATCCATTGCGTATTCCAAGATGTTAACTATTTCAGTTTCTTATAATAGTCTAAAGCCTCAACATCATTCTTGTATACCTACAAGATAGTTTCTAAGTCCATTATTCTTTGCTTATTTACGATCACAACTTCTCTTCTCAAAATCCTAACATCAAACTTAGGGGTATTGTCATCATATCGGAGGTTTCATACCACAATCGTCGGTTTATAACGTACTTATAACTGCGGTCATCAGCCCTCTAAAATCAGTTCTTAGGTGTACTATAATCTTCAACTTAATTCTTTGTAATTACAACGTATAAACTTTTATTAACACTACTTGACGTGTATCATTCAACTTATTGCAATCTAAAATTTCATATTCTTAAACTCATCATGTATGATTCTTCTCCTAGTTACATGATCATCTGAAACGTCCATCGAGTCCTCCAATACGCTATCCATCACTATCCTTTATCATCAAATTCTCGAAATCAATCTTACATCTACGAACTAGTTCTATGATCATATCCTTACTTTTTTTTGAGATATCATCAACCACCTTAATATATGAAGTACGTGTACGGATATATTTTTTTTTCCAAATAAAAATATAGCTTACGTAGCTATAATTTGGAATATAGCTTTAACTTAAGTTGTCAAATCCTAGCATGGCACACTAAAAATTGATCGACTTAGGGCATTCTAACCCACTATGCTTCCGCGCACCACACTGATCCACTGTACTCTTCACTTGGTTATTTCAACCGCTAATGCTAATTTAGTTTGATCTCACTTTAAAAGCACACACTACTTGTTCATACTTACTCTATTTCAATTCAAGCCTACTCGATATATCAGCACTTACGTGTTTCTATGAATCAACACTTAACTCGGATTTGTAATAATTTGTTTACTTATTTTAGTGATGCTCACTTATGACTATCAATCGATATCCCTAGTAGGACTAATATCTTCAGCTTATTTGATACTCTAAAATTCAACCTCTTAACCATAACTATAAATCCCTTTGTACGATATTCTTTATTGACTCTGCTAATCATAATGCTAATGAATCCTTTCTTAGTAATTCATTTCACTACAGATCGTCTCTTAAGGACTACGATCCTAACTTAGACCTAATCATGTTCTGACACCATTGTCGAGGTAGAGGCGTGAACCCGGTTCATTTACCGAAATGGTACCGGGTTAGCAGGGTCGAATCTAAGGAATTATACAAATGGTTATAATCATCGCTTAGGTGAGACAAATAATTCAGAGTCGTATGGAGTGTCCTAAGTATACGTGGGCATATCCTTTATTCGATCATCACTTAGGTCTAATGTCATGACTTACCTCTAGAATTGATACTTGGTATGACAATATCTTACGTCTAGAATCGTTACTTTTTTCTAAGTTTGGTGTTTAGAATATAATCATCGCTTATGACTAAAATCAATGCTTATGCTCAAATCATCTCTGATCTTCAAATCACCACTTATGTCTAAGATCGTTTCTTATTTCAAAATCATACTTAGTATATAATCAGCGTTTATGACTAAAATTAATCCTTAATTCGAAGATCACCTCTTAATCAAGATCGTCGCTTATGTCTAAAATCATGACTTACGGGTATGATCATTACTTAAATAATAAGGTCGCATTTTATTCCCAATAATATGCACAATATATAATCATTGCTTACGACTAGAAATCAGTACTTATGCCTAATATCGTGAATTAGGGGCAAAATCACAACTTAATAGCTAAGATCATAGCCTGAATCTGTGCTTCCGCCATGGATCTAAGACCATGCTCTGAAAAATCGCATAGTCGAACACGTAGTACTTCTTCAACTCATTCCGAAATTAAATCTAAGTGGTCGGCGATGTCAGTTGTGCTGCGACATCACTCCTCCACATCTCCTTGTCGAAGAATCTCAGGTCCGAGTGAGATGGTGGTGGAGGCGGTGCATGCCGGTTTAGCAGCTGATGCTACTGTGCTGAGGTGTTGGTCATGGTGACTATGACATCTTCAGGTGCTTGGGGATAATCCCCTGATTCTGGTGGTTCTCAATGCCATTCCCACCTGGCTCACGTCGTGGAGGCATTTCCTGTTATCCAAGTTCATGAAAAGAAATCGGGTTAGTCAATAATAAGTTGGAAGGTTGAACGCCGATAAATCGATAGTTGGACAAGGAAAGCTCACCATCGGCACACACCTCCCATAACCCGATCATAACCTAGGACTAAGATCATATCTTAAGTCTACTTTGTTTATTAGGGGTAAAATCGAAATTTTATAAAAGATCGTAACTTATATCTAAGTGATCTAATTAAGCCTGCGTTTCCGAGGCGGATCTGAAGCCTCGGCTCTGATACCACCTGTAGCGCCCCGCTCCCGAACCCTAGCATCGGAAACAGTGCACCCGCCGTATCTCGCTGAGGAGAATACAAGGCGTCGAATCAATCTCTTACACGTCAGAAATAACGTAGAAATTTTTCTCGCGGAAACGTAAATCGTAACTTAAATTAAACTTCATTAATCGTCATTACATTACTGAATAAAACTCTGATAATAAAAGTACTAAAGAAGTCTGTGAAAATCCCCAAAAGATAACTACGAAAAATCAGCTGCAGAGTTCCCCTCGTATCCTACCTGCAGCTATCAACTAGCCCATTCCGCTATGTCCGTCCCGTTCTCAACGAAGATGTGCTCGTAGTCCTCATCCGGCTCACCTGGGAAGTAGGGGTGAGTGACAGAAATCACCCAGTAGATGCCCGCCTCAAACAAATACAAAACGTACATATCGAAATGATATAGCCACATAGCACATAAACATGATATAACCACATAGCACATAAACACAAGATAACATGCATAAGATAAAGTAAATGCGGTAAGTAAAGCACTCCACATAAAAATGCGCAAGTACGTGATGCATGCTCAAATAACGTGTCACACGCAACAAGAATCATGTCATGCAATATGCCCTAGACCTATATGCAATGCATGATCCCGGGATTGACTGGATGCCTGTAGCCCGTACACTACAATCCACCCTGACCGATGCCCGTGGCCCGTACACCACGATCCACCTTAACCGATGCCCATGGCCCGTACACCATGATCCACCATGACCGAGTACCCATGGCCCGTACACCATGATCCACTCCAAATGCAATGCACGTGCCATGAATGCAGCAACAACCAAATCGCCTGGGGCCCGTACGCCCATCCTCACCATCTCCGGCACTCAGTATTTGGCTTCGTACAATTTTCGAATATTGGAAAGTTGTTATTTATCACCACCCTTATTTTTTTTCCTTAGCTTGTATTAATTTACTAGAATTTTCTACTAATTTACCCTATGATTCCCTTATTTAATTTTATTTATTACTATTAATTTTGATTACCTAACTTTACCAAACTTCAGAAATTAAGTGAAAATAATTTAATTTTAACCTTTTATATTTTCTGGAATTTATTTGAATTTTATTGGTATTTAATTATATTTCCCTGGTCTGATTCGCCAGACCCGATACATTTTTTTTTTGAGAGGTTAATAGGCCGCCTTCGGTCCGACCCGCTGGCCAGTCGACCCGGTCCGTTGGCTGGCCTATTCTCCGTCTTACTTTAATTATTTATTTATTTATTTATTGGCTGTTCCACCAGTGGCAACCCGCGCTGTGATTTGTTTTTCGATCTCAACCCCCATTTTCTCCTATTTCCAATCTATAGGAACCTATTCTAAGGCCAAAACATAACTTTTTAAAGGCTCCTAATGTAAAAGTTCCCCTTTTCCCCATTTTTAAGGATATTTTGTTTTCGATTCAATCATACCACCAATTTCACACACATACACGCACATAGCAGCCACAAACAATATATCTCATGCTTTCCAACATATACAAAATTAACAACTTAAACAAATAAAAACAACGAAACAAAATTTACAACTTAAACAAATAAAACAACGAAGCACATTAGTATACCATCAAAGCATGCATGAATCATATCCGTTTGAGGGGGAAGAGGCACCTACCTTTCTGACGAATTAACTTCCTTGTCCTCTAGGCTCGAATCTAAACAATTGTAGTATAAAAATCAATACCTAATAACAAAAGTTAATTTGATTTATTAAGATAATTAGCTCATAGCTTTCTATTTTGTTCCTATTTGTCATACCCACATACACATACACGAAATATAACATATTAATTTATACTGTTAACTAAGGTAATCAATATATATATATATATATATATATATATATATATATATATATATATATATATATATATATATATATATATATATATATATATTCTCAAAAACAAAATGGGTAGCCAGTGGTTAAATAATTTCATAAAAATCGGCCGATATATATTGATTACATATATAATTATAACATATGTATATCATAATACACATAAATCATCAGGCAGCGGCACATATGCAACTCGTGGCCCCTAGCCTCCACACAAAAATCGCCAGCAGTAAAATCTATTTGAATGCCTTACACATGCAATTTTACAAATATTATTTGAAAAGCTACATATATATATATACACACGATATAAACATATACTACCATATACATATAAATATACTTCACTCATGCAAATGTATCAAGCAACCGTGGCCATCGGCCTACATTTATATAAATACATTCGGCCGCACATATAAATATGTACACACACTTTATATTATAAAATATAAATGTACTATTTACATATTTTTAATCACAACATCGTCTTTAAATTTTTAAAATGCAAATGGCATATGAACTTTTCAATCCGTATGCTTTTCTCTATTCTACACCATAAAAATCTGAACTTTTTTTTTTTTTTTTTACAGTATGGCCATTCAAACCTTAATTTTAAAAGTGAAAAGAGATACTGCTTAACCAACTCAACTAAAGAAATTTACTCTTTAAACACCAATCTTAACTGCTAATGTAAAACCTCCTCTTTAATGTTAAAGATTCTTGTCATGGGATACAACTTCTTAAAACTCTACAGTTTATACTTTACGGTAATACGAAAATTGATATTTTATCAATTTACTCAAGAAATCATACATACATATATATACACATACACAAAGAATTCATACAACTATTCATTCAAGAATACTCATGCATGATCCAATTTTATTACGAACATAACCGTATAGAATTTTTGCAAAACATAGCAAGTATAGAGAGATTACTTACATATTTAATGTATAATTCTACCGTATGATTGAATCTAGATTGAATCTAGGGTTGAGGATTGGACAAAATCCTCTCTCCCACTCCTTGAAGCTTTCGGATGGATTAAGAATAAAGGATTAGTGTTATTTTTTTTCCTTGCTCATGTTTGCCGGAGGATTTCAATCAACACAACAACAAAAATATTTGATGTTGTTATGGTGAGCAGTGGAAGGTGTTGGAATTTGGAGAAGCAAAACTCAGCAGCACACTTTTTTTTTTTCTTCCTTTTCGGTTGTTGCTATAGGGGGTGTGGAATAATAATAAAAATAATTGGTTGCTGTGTGCATGAAGGAGATGGCCGGCCCTTATATAAAAAAGATATTAGGTTTTGACTTAGACTTAATTAAATGATAAGATAAGTTTTACGCAATTTTCTATTAGATATAGGTTTTCCATTTACTTCATCCATATCCAAATCTCTTATTCCAAGTCCTAGTTAGTTTAGAATTTTAAATATTACAAATCCTAGTTAGTTTAGAATTTTAAATATATCATTTTATTTATTTTTCCTTTTATATTTTATAAGCTCTTTTTTTTTCCTTTGCCCTACCGAGCACGGGCGTAACATCCTTCCACCTTAAGAATTTAATATTTATATGCATAAAGTTTTATCTTTCAATCAAGATAAATGATAGAAAATAAATGGTGCAGGTGATATTCCTTCATAAATTACTTTGACAAACAGAAATAGAGAATTCCAAATGGTTCACGGCATCAGTGATGGAAGAATCGAGTGTACAAACGAAAATCCGATGTATATCCTTTGGATCATGTGATTTTGTAACGTTGAAAAGTAGGGTCCTCGTTGTTCATAGATCTTACATAGTAAAAGAAAGAAGAAGAAAAAGAAGGTAAGATTCGATTTGACACCAGAATTCCTTCATGTGATTAATAGTCTTTTAACATCTTATTCTTGGATGCAAACGGTATCCCAAATTATCGTTTTAGTCTTAAAGAAATTTTACGAAAAGGTAAATCAGATCTTCTAACGATTGTTTAAGAGACATAGCTTGCAATATCAGTATAAGGAACTGATTGCATGAGCTAAACACCTACAATACGAGTATCAAAATTTTAAATGACAAGCTTACATATATTCTATCATCGATTAACAACTGAGCAGAGCCTAATAGCCTTTGACGTGCGATTCTAGATGGTTTTTTTCAACGTTATGAATGTAAATTCATTAATTTCTCAGACTCTAAATTAGAAGTATTGGGTACTCTCTATCACTGTATACATATATAGTAAATCATATACACGTATACTATTTTCAGGACAAAACAGGATGGGATCTCTTGATATTTGCATGTCCTAAATTCTTATACGAATTCCAATTGGTGGCAGTCTAGATCTATTTGAATCTTCTGGACCTACCAAAGATTACAAAAATATCCTTATATATTATTCTCCAACCCCAACGAGGAAGCTGACCTTAATCACTAAGATGAAAAAGCATTTATCTTCTGCGTTTGCATATAGTGAGAAAAAACTTGATTGTTTCGTGATTTAGTATACGCATTTTTACTCTTTTTTTAGTAAGAGATTGATACAACTCAAACACGTGATTTCAAAGTCACAAAACAGCAAACTATAAAACCCGTACTATAATCAAATAAGGTGGCTAATCATTTAATCCATTTGTTGAATTTGTTTTGTAGAATACTTCAGTTATCGATTCTAATCAACGCGTTTTATCAACTTAAAAATAAAACTAAATGCGTTCTAAAGTACTTTCTTTTTTTAGGAAAAACGAAGGAAGATGGGGAAATCTGACAAAAGCAAAAAAAAAAAAAAAGAAAACCACTGGTCATCTATTATCAGAAAAAGATAAAATTATATACAACCTACTAATATACAATAGCTACTAGAAATACTATAAAAGACGAGCCAAAGCTTCCCATATAAAACCTAAATATTCCTTAAAAAAAACCTAATTAATCTAATTGACTTCTTTTTCCTTTTGTCGACCTTTGATACGCTCACGCGCCACCGCCTGCCACTCGACCGTGCCGTTCAAAATTCAACCGTCCTCCACAACGACATCATTCTCGTTGTCATCGTTAGCCGCATCATCACCGTTCTCCTCCATAGCCACATTGTTCTCGTTGTCATTGTTTGCCGCACCATCACCGTTTCCCTCATTTTCCCCATTCTGCTCACCCGCCGCCGGCCACCCGTTGGGAGGAGGGAAACACTGAGGCTTATGCCGGAGCTTCCAATCAAGCGCCTGACAAGCACGTGAGCAATAATGAACCTTCCCACACACAGAACACCTCCGGAACTCATGCCTTCTAGTCTCGGATCTTCCGCAACCCGAATGCGAGCACAATCGGAGCCCCAGTTCCGGCTTCCTCTCCGAATACCACTCCGCCAGAAACCTATTCGCTGGATGAATTTCCGGAAGCGGCACGGCACATCGTAAATCCTCGAACAACGGGCACCCGACGGGGGGATCCTGAGTCATCGGGTCCCACGTCTTACACCTTGATGGAGGCGTTGCGAGAATGCCGGCTAGCTCCCGAGCGTTGGCTTGGATCAAAAACCGGCGCCCTTCGTTTATGTCCTGCTTCACTCCGTAGCCGTCCTGAAGGCAGTGCCCGAGCTCTCGTAGCGCGTCGACGCTGCCTAGGGAAGCTGATCTGGCGCAGAGTGCCACGCCGGCTCGAAGGTCCTTGTCGCTTTTCTCGCCGCCGCTGCCGTTGAATTGGATTACCGATAAGGAATACACAGCCTGCGCATGAGAATTAATAGCCGCCTTTGCCATCAAAGATGCACCACTTCTCCAGTTGTTGAAACAATAGAAATGAATCTGTGTAAGAAAATTAAACTTAGATTAGGAAACTTATAATTAAACTAGACAATATGGAAACATAATTATTCTCGGAATGAAACAAATCATACCATTCCAAGGATAAAACAAGCTTCGGCGTTTCCGGCGTCGACAAATAATTTGAGAAATTTGTGGGCGGATTCACACCAGTTTTTAGCTTTGATTGACAACATATCTGCACAAGCTTTTGATAATACCAAACGATTCAGTGCTAAACCGTTCAGTCTTTTGCATCTGCCAAGTTATACAACTCAAAGAACAATTAATTCTCAATTAAAAAAATTAAAGAATTGATCAGAGAAGAATGGTAACGAATATACACATACGTGATTAAAACATTGATAAAATCCTCCGGACACGAAGCAGTGGAGACAAGTTTGCAAAGAATACAAAGAACAAGTTCGTCCGGCAGGGCAGCTATGAATTCAAAACCTCCGGCGACCTCTGGAGCAAATCTCCTCCTTTTCCGGCAATCAATATGTTGACCAGCTTCTGCGTCTCGTCTTCTTTTGATCAATCTTTTTTCCCTATCAGTCATAGGGGCAGATTCAAGATAACTAAGGCCACTCCTAATTCTCATCTTGGGCCAAAATTGTATGTATTGGAAGGGATAAAAGGATAGCAAATCTAAGGTAGTGTATGGAGGTGAAGTATTATCTGAAGAAGAGGGCGAGAAGGACTGGTTTGGGATGGATGTCTTGGTTGAAGAGATAAAGGGGAGTCATGGGTATATATACTGTTCACAAAGTGGATTAGTCATAGAGGAACTGCAAATCATGTTTGATTATTTAACAAAAATATGTCCTCTCAATATATAAAGCCAGAATCTCATTAGGAGTAAACTTTATATCTTTTGTGATGGGGTATTATTTGCCTGTCTTTCATCTTTCTCAAACCCTAACGATAGCTTTTGCTATCGTTCGGATATACTGGATATCATCGTTGTTGTTGATATTAGGTCCCCTCATTAGATTTGTGAACATAAAGTTTAGTTATCTTTCACATGGTTAAATGATTTAGTAGAAATAAATATTTTTGCTATGCTTACTTCTTCATTCTAAATTTTCCTTCTTTAACTGTAATGTTTGTGTTTGTTCTTTTGAATATGGTTTTTAAATTTTATTATTTTTTATTTTGAGAATCTAAAATTAATTATCAAAATGTATAACATAATACATTCAACATGAAACTTATTTTAATTCTCGTAACACACTTTAATATGATGTAATTAGTTTTTAGTTAAAAGTAACCTTACCAATTTTTTTTTTAAAAGTTATCCTTTTGCATGGTGTAAAAATATAAAATTGAAAAATGTGTATAAAGAACTGTGAATCATCAAAAATAGGAAAAAAAAGAGGAGAAAGATAGAACATATGTCAAGGGTTTATATTTGTTGTCCCAACTAGATCCTCCCATCTAGGGCGGTAAACGAGCCAAACGAGCTAAGCATTGCGTTGTTCAAGCTCTGTTCATTTAACTTAGCAAACGAGCCGAGCTTGTTCGTTTATTTAAACGAACATATTTATTTGTTCAAGCTTAGTTCGTTTAACTCACGAACAACATTAACGAGCTGAACACTTTAAACGAACGGTGTCACTTACCGAGCTCGAATAGAAAAAGGTATTCAAGCTCCGTTCATTAACCTTTTAACCGAGCCGAGCTCGAACAAACGAACGGCTTGGTTCATTTACAGCCCTACTCCCATTCTTTCCTATTTGTAAAAATATGCATTTTAATATTTTTTTCCTTCTTTTTTTAAGAACCTCTTGTCTTTTTATCCTTATGTTTACCATGGGACATGGAGGTGATAGAGATTGAGTTCAGATTTGTTGTCCCAACTCTTTACCCCATTTTTCTTTTGTATATGTAAACAATTTTTTTATATTTACTTAACAATCCCTAGCGTATCTTATGTGTAAAAATATTCTGTGTAAAACTATATGTTTTTAATTATTTTGGAAGGGTCTTATTTTGTTTTTCTTTATATCGTTGAGTTTACACATAAAAAAGTGTGACAAGTGTAGGAACATGGTTCATATATATGTTTTTATCTAAACTCTCTACCGTACTTCTTTTTTTATGGGTAAAGATTTTGGTTCATATTTACTGTCCCATCTTGTCCTAGATGTAAGAATATGCATGTTAGTTTTTCCCCCTTTTTGAGGGAGGTTTGTGCATTAAGAAAGAGGCATTCAGTAAGGATAGATATTAAGACAGATTTTATGGTACACCAATCTTAAATAGTAATTAATGACACAATAAATGTCATCCAAGGATTTATATGACAATAAGAAAAGTACTATATGGTTATTATAAGAGACTTATATAAAATGTATTTTTGGTATACTAGTCTACTGTGTTTGTGTAGAGTCCAGAGAGAGCGGGTTGTTTTGATCTGATGTACACAACATTACCTTACACTTTGTGCAAGATGTTGTTTACACGGCTCGAACCATTATGACCAGTAATCTTACCAGTTGCTCCAAAGTACGCCATGCACCTACATATATCTATGAATTGATTTGATGTAGAAGTGTTATTTGAAGTTAGGGTAACTGGTGAAATTAGGGTAACTGGTCAAACTAAACATTCATATAAAATAACAAATCATTGTTACATTAATCTTTTCTAACACATACATAAACTATTGTATTGTCTTTCATTAATAAGTTACAATGCAATATTTTACCTGGTACGTAATTATTGTACACGGTTAAAGAATCCATCTTATGTTTAAAAAAGAAGATTCCATCTTAAAATGTTTAAACAAGTCCAGGCAAAAATTTGGAGAGCAAAAAAAGAAAAGTGAACAACAACGTTACCTTATTCTCTTACATGCTTTCGTCTACGGTGGATATGTAGGGTGAGATTTACGTAACCATACACATGTGTTAGAAACATATAGATGTTGTTTCTCAATGACCCATAATAAAAATTGTGTCAAGTTGTGTCGATCAAATGCTATTTCACAATATAAGAACAACTAATTTAGTGAGTCATTTTAACCTAAACAAATGCGACTTTAGGGTAAAGGAAAAAACATGTGTTAAGAAGAAATGCACTGAAGAAAATAGTGCAGCGAACAAATTTTATCCATTTAAAATTTAACCTCTACAAGAATAATAATGGTTTATATTTCAATGTATTCATTTCACTTGAAAGATTACTTCATCTATTTCAAAAATATAAATCCACATTAGTGATGTGAATTATACTATGTTGAAAAGTCAAAATAGACTTATATTTTAATGGTAATTTATATTCACATGAATTAGTTTATCTCATACACATAAACATGTATTGATTACTTTCAGGTATAGAAAAACAATAATCTGATAAATTTAACGCAAAGACACGAATGTGACACCGTTTATTAAAGTTTTATATTTGTATATACGACCTGTGTCAATAAGATATAACTTAAATAATTACAATTGAGGTTCGGATTCAAATGTTTTCTACTATATGATGACAAATAGTGCTACGTAAGAAAAAGGAAAAAGTAAGTAGTGATATTGTGATACTGAGTCAGTAGTGACTTAGACTATAATATTTGAGTAAATTGAGTTAAAAGCTTGCCAATCTATTTTGCAGCTTTGTATGAGTAATATGATAAAAACTTTGCCAATCTAAAAGACCATTGTATTCTTGATTTATATCGTCCACAAAACTCGTCGATCAATTTGTCCCACTAAAATAAAATAAAAGAAGTCTCTAGGACATATCCCTATAGTTCCAGGTAAGGGGTTTCGAAATGGCTGTCAGGGGTTCGAACCTTGACGAAGGTAATAATGTTTGAACCCCTCCAGGCTAGCTGCATAGTGTGGAAGCAGTATTGGCCCGTGAAATGACTTGACAGACTGACAGATTAGCCCGTCGGTTGTTCCTTCGGTGTCAATGGGCTTCTTGTGCTGTCTCTATGATATGACAAACTTTTACTAGCTGGCCTTAGGAACCTGATTTAGATTCCTACACACCATGTGAGACGGGGAGTAACATAGACATTACTGGTTAAGGTTATACTTTTTTTTTAATAAAATAAATGAAGACAATACAGAGGTAGTATCCCATCCGTCACGCAATAACTCCCCCACCGCTTTATCTTTTCCCTACCGTTTGAAATCCATCGTCCTCATCATCATCACTCCGAAAATTCAACTCCTTTAAGCAGCTGAGATAAGCTTCCATTGCCGTTTCCCTTTTTTCCTCGCCTGCAGCCAAACTTGAAGCTGGCACCTTTTAACTTATTTCCTTTAGCTTCCACGTTCCTCTCCCAAAATCATCCATTGGATACATGACAAACTCCACCGCTATCTCAACCATTCCCCTTTTCATGGCTTCCATCCACCTTACTCGGTGCCGGATATTACGTATTCTCCCTGGCTTTTACCACCTTCCACCAATATTATGTTAATATAAAGCCTACAGGACATGTCAAAATGGTTCAAGGTATGGGTTTGGAAAGGAACGTCAGAGGTTCAAACCTTGCGGAAGTCAAGAATGTTTGAATCCCTCCAGACTAGTTATATAGTATGAGAGCAGTATTGTCAGAGATTCAAACCTTGCGGAAGGCAAGAATGTTTGAATCCCTCCAGACTAGTTATATAGTATGAGAGCAGTATTGGCCCATGGAATGACCTGATAGGTTGACAGACCAATCCGTCGGCTGTTACTTCGGTGTCAATGGGCTCCGCAAGGCAAGAATGTTTGAATCCCTCCAGACTAGTTATATAGTATAAGAGCAGTCTTGGCCCATGAAATGACCTGATAGGTTGACAGACCAATCCGTCGGCTGTTACTTCGGTGTCAATGGGCTCTTTGTGCTGTCCATGTGCTATAACAAACTTCTATTGGTTAGAAACCCGATTTACATCTTTACACACCCTATGTGACTTATTGGTTGAGGTTCAACCATTATGTTAGTATAAATATAAATAAATTATATATTTATAATATAATTATGTTGTAAGGTATTTTTAGTATCAATAATGTATTTATTCTTTTTAATATATAGTTTAACATGTGAATCATGTATGAATAATAAAATGGTTAATTGCTTAAATTTTTAATTTGACAATTTATTCTAAATATTAAAAACAAACAATTAGTATAAATAATTACACGTATACCCATATATAGGTTAGAAACTTAATTCGACTAAGAATTGATAAAATAACAAACAAAAAAATGATAATTTTAATATGAAACTACAATTTAATGATTTTACATTAGAAAAATAAATATTATTAAATTACTGTGATAAGTTTCACACATATATAGTACATGCTAAAATCATGCATTCAAAAAGTATGTCAAGTAGAATCATGTAAATAATACCATTTCAGCTTTTGATAAATATATACGAGTTCATTGTCAAACTTATACTGACTTTAGTTTCTTTTATTTCAAATACAATTTTTTGTATTTGAATCAACACCTTCAAAAGAAATTCAGAGGCCAAAGAGATGACTCAATAATCAATCATATGTTATTTATTTATTTATCCTTCAGAATAGTTGCGAAAGTTTGTTTTGACATGCCATTTCACGAACAATATTTTGCCTCTATGTAACCTTTAGTTAATCCCAACCAAATAAATGCAAGAATCAAAACTAATTTTTTTGTTTTGAAAGGTTAATCATAACCCGATTGGGAACAAATACTACAAATTTAAGGATAAGTAGGTATTATTTTACTTCCTTAAATATTAATCGGTCCGGCCTCTCTTGGAGCCTCTCAATATTTCGTACCTCTTAATTTGCATGTTCTATTATTTAACCACATTGTTATAAACTTTGCTTCTTCGAGCTATTACCTATTTATTTTGATAGTTCTATTTAAAACTCTCTATTTCGTGGGATGAAGTATTGTTTGTCTGTTTCTCATCCTTCCCAGACCTGAGCGATAGCTATTGCTGTCATTGGAATATATTGCGTATGATTGTTGTTGTTGTATTTCTATATCTTGGAGACATGTGGCACGCACATTGCAGAATTCAGAAACTTTTAGTCGCCTATATACTTTTTCTTAATAAAAAATAAATGGAGTGTTTGTAATAGAAAAAACAAAAACAAAAATGGAACCTATCGTAGTCGCGTGAGCAAATTAAGATCGCCGGCCTGGGATCACCTCGCCGTTAAATAAATAATTCCCATCGCATCACTTCCACCGTTTTGGCGTAGTTGACAGTGAAAAGCTCGTGCCGCCCTTTATTTCTTTTTGTACAACGTTACGTTGTAATTAAATTTTTTTTTTGAAGGGACTTTTTGCTACGGCCAAGACTATTTTCTCTTATTTAATTATTTTTTGTAGCACCAGTTTGATGTAAGTATTAGTTATCAGTCAATATCTCAGGGAGAACGTAGCAAGATAAGCTTCTGTATTAAAGTTTTTGAGTAGTTAGTATGTGTTGAGACTCGGAAATGATTGACGATATTGTCAGATGATAAATGTCGATATGACAAAATGATAATTTAATTGGATGAAAATTAATTCGAACAATTTATTTTCTACAAATACGTTTCATTGTGTCTTTCCATATAAATTTGTGTAGACAATACTATCTTACCATTAACAAGTAAAAGATCGGAATCTTATTTCATATTTACGGACCTGAGAGCTAATATAAGGTCCGCTTACTCCTAAATCTCTTAGTTGACGTGGGAATTGAAGGATTCTCTTGAAGTTACGCTTCGAAGACATCAAACTATTGTCTGTTTTACAGTGATCATACCCGTTTGCAGGTTCGTATTGAAGCTGAAGATATGCTAACTTGGTTCTAAATTTTTAACGTGACGCTATTATATATATTTTATTGGGTTGTTAGCATGTGTTAGGAAATATTGTTACATTCTTAGAAGTAAAGTAAACCATTATTGTAAACTTCTCTCGGTGTACTTTATTTCCTAATATAATTAGGCACAACTTGCTTATATGCAGCGATTAAATTTTACAGGCGAGCTAATTTTCGTGACAAATATCCCGATTAAGTATTATTTCTAATGTAGTTTGAGTGTAAGTGTTTTACCAATATGTATGTAAAATATGGAATTGTGTTTTTTTTTAATTTATATTATATTAACTGTTAAGAAAAATATATAGAAAATCGCGTGATGAAATACCACAAATCGATCACGACTCCATTGTATACATAGGACTATAGCATATAATTCATGGGCTTGGCCTATTTCAAATGTTGAGACAATCAATATCAGGCTGTGGGTTCAATTTATATATATATATATATATATATATATATATATATATATATATATATATATAAAATTGCGCGTATATAGAAAAGAATTATAGCGTATTTATATAGAATTTTCAATAAACGGTTCGAAGTTTATATCGATACTTCATAATAATATCTAATTGCAATTTTGAGAACGCGGACCTTGGAGCAACTGGTAAAATTGCTGATTTGTGACCTTGAGGTCACGGGTTCGAGCTGTAGAAACAGTTTTTTGCACGAAAAAGCATAGAGTAAGATTCTGTACATCAGATCGTAAAGCGATCCAACCCCTGTGCAAGCACATGAGCTTAGTTTACCGAGAACGTCCTTTTTATCTAATTGCTATTTGAATAATGTTAGGCGTGGCGTTATTATTAGGCTATGGCTTTAATGTGTGATTTTTGTTCTTAATTAAATAGAATAGTGACCTGCTTTAATAATCTAAAGTATCACGTGCGGGATAAGATCCTCACACCGCAAGTGGGTGCGGTAACGCGTGACACGCGACATGTGGCAGCAAAGGAGGTGAAGACTAGATGCAGGTGACCCTCATCTAGCCTCACCACACCTCCTTGCTGCCACGTGTCGCGTGGTCACAAAGGGGTGAGGAAAGTGGGGGTGAGGAGATCCCAACCCCTCACGTGCACGCCGCTAAGCTGTAAAAACTAGGACAAAAAGCTGCAAATATACCCAATCAAAATAAAGAACAAAAACTTAAAACGAAGCTAAGACTAAAAACAAAATTTATCTTTAGAAAAACAACAGCTTATTCGACAAAGTATTGGTAAAGTCATCAATAACAAAAAAAAAAAGGCATTTCTCTAAATATGATACAAATGCATTGAACGACTCATTAGTAATCTTTAAACGAATCCAAATTTGTCATCCCAACAATCAAAATGTCTCTGATTTTGCAAATTAATAGTGCACCCACAAATACAACAACAAACATACCTAATATATTCTAATAACATCAAAAAAATATCGCTAGGATAGGGCATGCAGTCTTAACCTATATCACATCTGCATTTTTTTTTCTCTCTTGGTTCTTATATGTCTTTGTTTTCGTCTTGATATGGTTTTGTCGGTCTTTCAACACATGAAAATTAAGGGTTGTGATCTTCTAACCCCACTTTCCTCATCCCTTTTGTCATCACGCGACACGTGTCAGCAAAGAGGGGTGGTGAGGCTAGATGCGGGTAACCCTCATCTAGCCTCACCATCCCCTTGCTGCCACGTGTGGTGCGGTCACGCGTCACCGCACCCCATTTGCGGTGAGAGGATCCTATTCTGAAAATTAAATACATGCAAATGATTCCAATTATTTTCATGTTGGAATTCTTTTTTTCTTTCCCAGATAACATAATATTTTCATTTCTTAATAGACTGAATCTGCCAATCAGCTTTTAGAATTTATGACATAATGGTTAAGGTTGATGACTGATAAGTGGAATTGATTTGATTTCAATTCTTGTAATTAAAACATAAGTTTTCTTTACCTTTATGGTTGGTCCATATAATAAGATTAGTATCCTAATTTACTGCATGAGTTACCAAAAAAGTATGCAACAAACAACAAAATATCATCGATTGGTGATACTTTTAACAATCGGATAGTAATATATTTAAAACATGACCCGTTGGTAAATTATATGTTCAAAAGTGGGAATCAAATGAGACCAATAATTATTCTTTTCAAGAAAAACCCATTTTACTTTGAATGATACTTTGAAGATGCGTGTAAATTTGATAGGCGTTTTATAAAAAAATGATTTAAGTTTTTTAGCATCTAAAAAGATAACAAGTGACTATCAAAATGTGAAGAGCGAGTACAATATTTGTTTACCTAATTTATGGTGAATTTGAATTATTGTAAATTATTCTTGTTATGTGTAATTAAATGTAAAAGGAGAAGTATGTAAAACACAGAAGAAAGATATAAAAAGGAAGGTTATGATATGATATTTGAACAGAACATTCTAGAAAAATGCGTTATAGATTTTCCATATAAGCGAATCTTTTGAGAATATGTCCCATCAGTACTTTGAGATAAAATAAATGAGTTATATGAGAATAGGTACCATCACTTATTGCCTTAAGGTTTTGAGTGGCTGTGAGACTCAGCTCATGTAAGACCAAATTTCAACATAATATCGGATCATGTTTAAAATGTGGGCTCACACCCTTGTCTGGCCCATGATTAGTTATTTATTGTCTCGCCTCACCCAAATCCAGATGTTCCAGATGTTCATGCATGACTTGTGGTTTGTGAATACAAATGTTCATGTCTGACTTGTGGTTTGTGATTGAGAGCGGGTTTGTCTCGCCTCACACAAGTCTATATATTCATGCATGACTTGTGGTTTGCAATTGAGGGCGAGTTCTAAGACGCGTATGTATGTCAAGTCACGTTGCCACGTGAGGGCGGATGTTGAGAAGATGTCCTACATCAGACACTTTGAGATAAAATACGTGGATTATATGAGGATGATGTACCACCATCCATTGTCTTAAGGTTTTGAATAGATATGTGTCCACTTCGTATAATCTTAAGTTTCAACAGACTCTACGTTGCGAAGTGTTATTGTTTTATCCTCACTTAGGTAATATTTATACAATTTATATGTAGTGATCATGTAACCTATTCGTTATATTCTAAAAGATAAGAAGATACTTGTGTCAAGAAACCAAAACAAGCTCATAAAGAAATTTAAGAAAATAAATGTTAATCCCATATTGCAAATCCAGGTTTCATCAAGTAATTGAAAACGATGCTTAATTTGGTGAAGTACATTTAAAGGTATTGCATTTGAATATTGTGAGAACCTCTTTGAGTGTAAGAAATATCCACTTGAAAAATTGCATCAACGACTAATAAGATTTTACTGATTTTTTTAAAACAAAACTTAAGCAGCTCGAGTAGTCGACTTCAATAATTTAAAAAAAGCGAGGAAAAGAAAAAAGAATTCTGATAACGTGGATAAGTTGACGATGACATGGCATGATAGAGCCATATCCACCACTCGTTTTACCTAATACGGGCCCCTGTTGTCTGCTTGTTCAGCTAACATATAGGACAGAAAATCTTTAAAATCCATAGAAAAGTCCTTTTAAAGGGAAAAAAAGGGGTTCAGATCGAACTCCCTTTATAAGGATATTAAATGATCCGTTGACACGTGACACATAGAAGGGTGGTGAGGTTGGATGCGAGTGACCCTCATCCAACCTAACCATCTCCCCTGTGTACCACATGGCGGGCGGTCGCGAGAGGTGTAAGAAGCGCAGGGTCAGGGGATCCCGCTCCGAAGAAAACACAGAGAGAGAACTTTATGAAGGCAAAATCGTCACAGGTCATCCGCTGGCTATTGGATTGCTGTTCCTAAACAGCTCCAAATTTTATATGCGAAAGCGTGCCGTTTTTTCTAGTCACACATCCTTGGTTCAGGTCCTACCATTTTATTCTAATACTGACTCACATAACAATATTATACTTATAATATATATGTCCTATATTATTCTAGTTACAATGTCTCAACTCGATAGACATCGGAAAAAGAATGTTGTTTTTTTTGCTTATGTTGCAAGATTTCGGCTGAAGAGTCGAACTTGAAAAAAATAACCTTATATTACATTGTCGTTGTCAACCGAACCGTAATACATTATACATGGTAAGACTTGATGAACCATGATCTCATGTTGTAGGATGACCACGCCTTTGCTTTCTAGAACAGTGATCAACCACCAACGAATTACATTCCCATCGTCTAACACATTTAGTGGTTTTCTAAATTTCAAGTTAGTCGTAAAATATTATTTATTAATTTTGGATGTGTTTAATTTAAGTGGGTTCTATTAATCAATCTGAATATTTGAAATACGAGAAGACCGTTTAGGAACCATGTGACTAACCAGGTTCCCTAAAAGATTTTATTTTATTCTACATATATTAGGTAAAATTTATGCAATATTTACAAAGCAGATGCGTAGGTAGATGGAGGAAATGGATTCGTCTGATATTTAGATATCCAGTTCTTTCTCTTTGATCATCCATTATGTGCACACATTGCTAATTGAATCATCTAAACTTTATGTTGTTGCATTGTTTACTTATATTGCATGGTGGATTTAAATGTTTGGTTGGTTTATGAATTGGATTCGATGGGTATATGAATTGAATTTGATATCAATTGTTGGTTGATGTCTATTACTGTTGTGTTTTATACAGATGTGTAGTGGTTTGAATTCAAAACCTTGCTGCCACGTATCGTGCGGTGAAGAGTGGAGTGAAGGAAAATGGATGAGGAGATCCTAATCTCTTAAAATAGGTCGTTGTAACTGCCGTTTCGGTAGAGAATTTGTGACCGAAATCAGAATGGTCGCAAATATGCAACCGCAATTTCCATCACAAATTTGCAGCTTAAAATTCAATCACAAATTTTTGGTTAAAAAGTATATATTGCATAAATTTCTTTTAGGAACCATGTGACTAGCCCGATAGCATGGAACGAGAAGTTGGATCACGTATGTGCATTTAAATTTCACAAAAACTAATATATATATTTATTTAATATGATTGAAAATGAGATATAAGATCTTTATATATAAGATCATAGTTCAGACATTAACTATTATTCTGACTGCATTGATTAGCCTCCCTTACTAAATTAATAAAACTGACCACGTTTTATGTTCAAATGATATCTTGACTGGTGGTTTGTTGGCAATTACTTTGCTTAAAAGAAGGGGAGTTTAACTTCAACATGTGTGGTTTAAAAGAAATTAAAATAAACTTCAACATGTCCATCTATCCACTTAATCAAGAACATTCCACTGGCCAAAATATTTTTCTTCTTTTCATATAATTTCCTTTTCAATTGAGAAGAGAACCTTATATTTTTGAGAAGCGATATTGAATAAATTTCGATGTTATTAGTCTTTTAACATTTTGATCGTGTGCCAAATTATTAAAAAGGGAATATTGTCCAATTATGTTGAAGAAAATTCAATGGCATCATTTATAAGACATAATTTCGTAGAAAAATTATCAACGATCTCCCATTAAAAAGGACTAACGAGTGGGCGTATTCTTTATTTTTTAATTTCAATTTCAGGTAGTCAAGAGGGTAGGGCGAACCAACATGCTTTTGGAGCATATTTTCAGCCCTTCACACTTTCATCTTTTGCGATGTCGAATATATTGGAGTCCCATTTCTTTGTATTTAAATATAAATGTTGCACATGTGAATAGAGCAAATCATTTGGTCAGTCTTCTACCACTTCATGTGCTGACCGCATGGACAGAGGATTAGCCTTCTGGCTTTCGGCTGAGAGGATACCTCGGGGCAACCCATTAAAAAAATATATAAATGTTGCTGTGCCTTTTCGTGACATTTATATTGCTGTCCCTTTAACATGGTTGCTTTTCAAAGTAGAACTCAACTTTGCTTGGTAAAGAATTGATTACTCGCGAGATAAGCTTTTATGGCAACGTGCAACGTGATTGTGTCATCAATAAGAGTTCAAACATAAAAAGTCGTTTCTGATGCATTAGGTTTTCGCATTTGTGTTTAGTCTAAGAAAGAGTTGAATCGTTTCGCAATCTAATAAACGCATCTTTACTCTACACTTTGTACAAGAGTCTGTTTTCACGACTTGTGACATCAAGATTACAACGCAATAACTTTACTTATTGATTCATGTCCCGTCCTTACGAATTCAAACCTAATTTTCTTTAATTCCATCCTTCGAAGGGAGATTTTGTAGAAGGGTCTCTTCCCACAATTGCAGTAGATATATTTAACCGCCAACAGGAAATTAAAAATTTCTCCTTCATTTAGATAGAAAGTAAATGAAAAACTCTAACCCGAAAACCAGATAACCAGATATGTCAATAAGTATATAACAATTTACAAATGCTATATATCACCATTTAGTACTTATTACCTTATGCAGTAATAAAATATAATTGAAAATTCAAAATGGCAATCATTTACGAAATATGGATTATGTTTTACAAATTCATCATCGTCTTATCACCTCGCCGTTTTACTCGGGACTAACTTTGACAATAGTATGATCTAGGGGCGTAAAAAAGGTCGTGTATCGTGTTTCGTGTTTTTTGGGTTTCGTGTATCAAAGTGTCATACACATATCTTACCCGTTTGCTTCGCGTGTATGGATGTAGATACCCAAACCCGTACATGTCAGGTTTCGTGTCGTGTATCGGGTATACCCATGAACTCGACAAGTACAAATATTTCAAGTCATGTACATGTCATTTCATGTACTTTTCAGGTATTTTCAGGTTTCGTGTATTTTTCAGGTTTCATGTACTTAAACGACTATTGATACAATGTATGAAACAACAATAAGTACACAACCAAATGTTAAATATTAAAATGAGTGAGGTTCTCCAAATTCAAATCACTTGACTCTGCAATAATAGATTAAAGAAATGAGATTTGGAAATGGAGGAAGGAGGAACCGAACAGAGTTACTTAGTAGCGCGGTAGTCTTTTTTTGGAAAAATTTATTTTTTATTTTATTAATTATAAATTTTATTTAAAATACATTTTTCAAATTTCGTGTATAAATGGGTATAAACGGGCACCCGCGGATATACACGGACACGACCCGTCATTGGCGTGTATCTTTTAGGTCCTGCCCGATTTGTACACGAAACCCGCCAAGATCATACCGATACCCGCGAAAATTCGTGTCAGGTTCGGATCGTGTTTCGTGTCGTGTCTGAAATTGTTACCCCTAGTCTGATCCCCAAAAATAATAAACAAAGACCAAACAAATAGCACAAGGATCTGAAGAAATGGTGAAATAATTTTAATGAAATTCTCATTTTTTTTATTACAAATGATATGTTAGCATTAAAAAGTTAAAAAATGTATTTAAAGAAATGCTATTTTTAGCTTAAACAATGTATTTAAAATGATTCATATTCTACAAAACAATTGCAAAAGCGTGCTATTTTTGATCCGGCTCAGGGAAAAAGAAATCAATTTTACTTAACGTAGCCACATATTCTACAACATATATTATATATCAAAATGGAGTCACATACATACAGACATACATGCAATTAAACACACACAAAAAAAAAACACACACATACACATATATATATATATATGTATATATATATATATAGACACACACACACACATATACATATATACACGTGAAAAACCTTTAGGTCTAGCGGTTGAGTATCTTTTATCCCATTCCCGGGTCTTAAGTTCGATTCCTCTCTCCAATTTTTTTTTAAAAATATACATACACACACACACACACACATATATATATATACCACGCAGATATACATATACACACATATATATACATATACATACATACATACATATATATATATATATATATATATATATATACACACACACACATACATATATTTCCAAATCCTTGATAACGTTTACGATCATGTTGAGATATATGTTCCAAGGAGGGGAAACGTTTTGATAGGCCGGACATAAAATGTGAAGAATTAAAATGCTTCCTTGTTTGGTCTCAACCTTAAAGCAGTGGTCATAACACATTATTTGTCTACTTTAGTTTGATCTTATCGTTTTCTATTTCCAATGAAACAAAAATACATTCTTCTTTGATTTTGGAATATAGTAGAGTAAAGCAAAATGACTCACTACATTGGCTGCGCTTTTTATATGGTAAAGTAGCAGTTCATCGACACAGATTGACGTAATTTTCATTATTGGTCATCGAGAAACAACCTCTGTGTATTTTTAAAATGTTGAACCCCAACCAATAAGAGTTCCTGCCACACCCAGTCCTAAAGGTAGTGTAGGGAGGTAAATCAGGTACCCAACGGCCCGCTAGCAGGAGCTTGGTCATTTACACAGTATTCTGCATAAGGAGCCTACAGCACTGCAGGCCAAGAAGCTCCCACACTATGCACTTGCTGGGAAGGGGCTTTCTTGTCTGTGGCAATAATTGAACCCCTGACTTCCCTTTCGAGAACTCCTGTCTGGAACCAGTTGGACTATGTCTTGGGGACACTTCTGTGTGTTTCTAACATATATGTATGATTGCGTGCATCTGACTCTTCATATACATCATAGGCAGAAGATTCTGTTGGAAAGAAGAAATCAAAACAAAGATATGATTTGATCATATCTTGACTAAGTTAGATTTTGGAAGATTTGTATCTTATCAATATAGATCCTAGTTTGACTAAGCTCTATATACAGTATAGAATAGCAATTATAAATAGGGGATTTGTAACACAGTTTTATTCAATGAAGTAAAAAACAATTACTTTCATTCAAAGCTTTCATGGTATCAGAGCAAAATGTTCTGATCCGGCTCAGAAAAATTGATCTTCCTCATTGTTCTGTTTCTTCAAACTAAGAAAATCGCTTTTTCCTCATTGTCTCACTTCTTTGATCAACTATTCCGAAAAAAAACAGAGATTTTTTTTGTTTTGTTTCTTTGAACTCAGAAAAAGTATTGATCATCATTGTTCAAGTATACCTTTCCCAACCAATCGTCCTTGATCAATCAGTGTAGGAACTCAGCAAAGTCATCGTTCCTATCATAATGACAGAACCTAGCCCCTCTGAAACTAAACCAGATGAATTGGCTATCCAGCTAGTCAATCTGTTAAAAAACAGTATCAACCCAACAGTTACCAATTCTGAGGACCTCTCATTGGGGTTCAAGTTCAATGGTGAGAATTACCCGTTATGGGCTACTCTCATAAAAAAAGCCATCGGTGGTCGAGGAAAAACTCAACACATCACAGGCAGCCCACTACCACCGACATGCACAGACCCAGCCTTCCCACAATGGGAGCAAAATGACCATCTGGTGTTTACCTGGCTGGTCCAGAACATTGAACCACGCCTGGTAAACAATGTATCTCAATACCCAACAGCAAAAACTCTGTGGGATGGATTGGCAACTACATATGGATCAGGAGGAGACGCACTACAGGTGTTTGACCTTCACAGAAAGGCTAACACTATCAGACAAGGAGGAAGTACTTTAGAGGATTGTTGGAATCGCCTCCAGACTGTCTGGATGGCAATAGACGGCAGAGATCCAAATCCCATGAGGGATCCTGCTGATATTGCCATCTATAATAAGAAAATCCAAGAACAAAGGTTATTTCAATTATTAACCTCAGTTGATGAAAGATTTGAGGATATCAAGAGAGATATCCTGAAAAAGGAGCCGCTACCTACGGTGGAAGCAGCATATGCATCCATTCGCAGAGAATATGCAAGAATAGGAATCTTAAGAGGCATCCCTTCAGACGTTGAGTCATCACAAGGGATGGGGGTCGGATTAAGGGCTCAAGGAAAGCACGGAGGTGGGACTGCAGCACGCTCACAAGCATCATCGCGTGCTGCAACAGAAAAAGACAAGGAGAAACTTAGATGTACGCACTGTGGTATGAAAAAACATACCAAAGAAACCTGTTTTCAGTTGGTAGGGTACCCAGACTGGTGGGAGACGCAGAACCGCAAGAAACCAACGGACCACCAAGGCTCCGCCACCACAGTCCCCGGCCGTGGTGCCATCGCAGTCAGCTCTGGTGGTGGCATCATCCACGAAGGAGAGCCTTCCAGCAGTCTAACTGGCAGCACCTTTGCAGAAGGTAACGGAGGAGGAAATAGCGCAGCAGCGGGGGAACAGGGGCAGAAAAATGAGGCTGGAGCTTCTAGGGTTAGCCTTTTAAAGGCTAACCCTTTACCCGGCGAAATACCTAATCTACCCCTCCCTCCTGAAAACTCTAGAACCGTTCCCTTTTTTTCAAAATTGTGCCCCGCCCCCTCAATTTCTCTCATTTCTACTTTGCCCCCTTTTTTTCCTCCAACTAGCACTAAGACCCCCATTTTACCAAAAAGACCCCTTCATCTATCTCAAATGCAGTCTGCGGCCTTACACTCGTCAATACCTAACTCTTCACTTTCTTCCACAAAGACACCGCCCACCCGGCACTCCGGATGGATTTTAGACAGTGGGGCCACAGACACCATGTCATATGATCCTCGTGATTTCTCTATCCTTACCTCCCCTACCAAAACACATATCGAAACCGCAAATGGGCATCTTGTTGCCGTTCGTGGATCTGGTTCCGTGCAGTGTTCTTCCCAACTTACCCTCCCACACTGTTTATATATTCCGTCTTTATCTTCAAAATTGTTATCTATTAGTCAAGTCACTAAGGAACTGGATTGTGTTGTGCTCATCTATCCCCGTTTTTGTCTCTTACAGGACATTCATTCGAAGGAGATAATTGGGCGTGGCACTGAAAGCGCCGGTCTGTACTACTTGGACGATGTCGCTCAATCGGGTCAGTCTCTGCTTGCCTCCAACACGGTCCACCGGCAACTGTGGTTGTGGCATCGTCGGTTGGGTCATCCTTCATTTGGGTATCTGAAAACTTTGTTTCCTAAGCTTTTTTCCAGTTCTGTAAACGGTTTTTCTTGTGAGACTTGCATCAAAGCTAAACAACACCGAAGTACTTTTAGACCTACTAATACACGAGTTGATTCTTGCTTTGCCTTAGTTCACTCTGATGTCTGGGGTCCTTCTCCAACCCCGACACCACACGGTTTTCAGTATTTTGACACTTTTATTGATGATTTTTCCCGTATGACGTGGCTTTACTTGTTGAAACATAAATCCGACGTACTTACTCGTTTTAAAGATTTTTCTCAAATGGTCCAAACTCAGTATAATACCAATATCAAAATTTTGCGATCTGACAATGGCGGTGAATTTATGTCTCACTCTTTTCATCAATTTCTCCGAGAACAAGGTATTATTCATCAAACATCTTGTCCGAATACGCCACAACAAAATGGAGTCGCCGAACGAAAAAATCGGCTTCTTCTTGAAATGACCCGGGCTATGTTACTTGAGTCTCAGGTACCTACGCATTTTTGGCCTGATGCTGTAGCTACATCTGCATATCTCATTAATCGTTTGCCCACAAAAATACTTAATCATCGAACTCCGCTTGACGCACTATCTACCCAAGTACCCATCCCTTCAATCTTGACTCTACCCCCTCGGGTGTTCGGTTGCTCTGTCTATATTCACATTCCTAAGCACAGTCGTACCAAGCTTGATCCTTGTGCAGACAAATGTGTTTTTGTTGGTTATGCCACCAATCAAAAAGGCTATCGATGCTATAACCCCCGCACTTGTCGTCTTCATATTACCATGGACTGTACCTTTCTTGAAACCGAATATTTTTTTCGCTCCCAGTCAGTGCCACAGGGGGAGACTCCAGCAATGGATGTGTCACTCGACTGGTTACACAATCACAGTATGCCAGAGACTGTCCAACAAGGACAAGCAGATGACGCCAATGAGCAGGCTTCAGATAATGTAGGAAGGACTGACGCATTAGTACCCCCCATGACATCTCTTCAGTGGATAATTTACAAGAAGTAAATAATGACCATTCTATTACTCTAGGTACTGAAGATAATGTATCTAGAGGTCTCTCAGAACCACAGGTACGGAAACTTCCTCCCAGAGAAAACAGGGGGAGACCACCACAAAGATATTCACATGAACGGACAAATCAGTCATCCAGGTATCCAGTCAATCTGGCCCCGGGGGAAATGGCCAGAGGACTACTTACTACTTTATGTCAAGAATCCATACCAAAGACTGCCGAGACGGCCAGTATGATACCACATTGGCGTGACGCAATGAATATAGAAATGGAAGCTCTAAAAAGGAATCAGACATGGGAGAAATGCAACCTACCACAAGGTAAGAAACCGGTAGGATGTCGATGGGTGTTCACAGTCAAGTATAAAGCAGATGGAAGCATCGAGCGATACAAGGCCCGGTTAGTGGCAAAAGGCTACACCCAGACTTATGGTATTGATTATTCAGAGACATTCTCTCCTGTTGCTAAAATTGACACAATCAGAGTTTTATTCTCCATAGCTGCAAATCAAGCATGGCCTCTTAGACAATTTGATGTGAAAAATGCGTTCTTGCATGGAGAATTAAAAGAAGAAGTTTACATGGAAGCTCCCCCTGGTTTTTCAGAAGAGTTTCGGAAAAATGAAGTTTGTCGACTAAAGAAAGCTCTGTATGGACTAAAACAATCTCCACGTGCTTGGTTCGGGCGATTTACGTCCGTTATGAAAAAAAATGGATATAAACAAAGTAACTCAGATCATACTCTGTTCTTTAAAAGAAGAGGAGAACTAGTTACATGCCTGATTATCTACGTGGATGATATGATTCTTACTGGAAATGATCATGAAGAAATATCAGAACTCCAGAAGCATTTGTTTACCGAGTTTGAGATGAAGGACTTAGGAGACTTAAAATACTTCCTTGGTATAGAGGTTCTTCGCTTCAATGACGGCATCTTCATATCACAACAGAAATACATACTTGATTTACTGACAGAGGTAGGAATGCTCGACTGTAAGCCGAGTAACATCCCAATAACGGCAAACATGAAATTGAGGATTATTGATGGGGCCCCGGAAGTAGACAAAGAACAATATCAGAGACTGGTAGGAAAACTAATCTATCTATCTCACACACGACCTGATATTTCATATGCGGTAGGAGTTGTAAGCCAGTTTATGCATAAACCACAAGAGGAACATTGGAAGGCAGTAATGCGTCTTATCAGGTATCTCAAAGGTACACCAGGAAAGGGCATATACTTTAGAAACCACGGGCATCTAGATATAAAAGTTTATACTGATGCAGACTGGGCAGGCAGTCCTACTGATAGAAGGTCTACATCAGGATATTTCGCACTAGTCGGAGGCAATCTTGTTACTTGGAGAAGCAAGAAACAAAAGGTTGTTGCGTTATCAAGTGCTGAAGCTGAATTTAGAGGTATTGCAAAAGGTATAATGGAGGTATTATGGTTGAAAAAGTTGTTACAAGAAGTTGGTGTTCCACAGAAAAGTCCGGCACAACTAATGTGTGATAACAAGGCAGCAATTAGTATCTCCGAAAATCCAGTACAACATGATCGAACAAAACATGTTGAAGTGGACCGACATTTTATCAAAGAAAAACTGGAGAGTGGTGTTATTGAGATTCCATTTATTCCTTCAGAGGATCAATTAGCTGATATTCTCACCAAGGCAGTAGCGGGAAGTATGTTCGAGATGATTCTTGACAAGTTGAACATCGTAGATCCTGATATTCAACTTGAGGGGGAGTGTTGGAAAGAAGAAATCAAAACAAAGATATGATTTGATCATATCTTGACTAAGTTAGATTTTGGAAGATTTGTATCTTATCAATATAGATCCTAGTTTGACTAAGCTCTATATACAGTATAGAATAGCAATTATAAATAGGGGATTTGTAACACAGTTTTATTCAATGAAGTAAAAAACAATTACTTTCATTCAAAGCTTTCAGATTCAAAGATAATGGGACAATGTTATTGGTGTACTGGTCGTGTGTGATCTTATCGATTATTGTAATACTAACATGTTAACATAAAAACAAAAAAGGGGTGAAAAAGTAAAGTTTCAAAAAGGAGTATAAGAAAATCCCATGCTGCCTTATAAAATAGGGCAGGAAGCCGGAGACAAAGATACGGCAAAATGGGAATTTTGTTGGAAAGTTTAAAAAGTTGTTAATGGTGCCAGGTGCCCCAACCCCCCCGTTTCCCCCTCCCCACTACACCCCCAAGTGGCTGTTTTGGAACTGTAAAGAAGTTTGGAGAAGCACACGCGGCGGACTGATGCCTCATCATCTTTCAAGCTGCTGCTTTCGTTTGGTGGTTTTTGTTGGCTTCACAAAGCTTGAATATTCGTTTATTGTTTATATTTAATTTCTATTTTACTTCGCTATATGTTGTGCTGTAAAGTATAGCATTGGACCATAGAGAAGGAGGTGAAGTTGTATCATACCACGGCGCCGAAAAACATCAAGAAAGTTGTCATATGTGTTGGCGTACATGTTGTCAATTACACATATTCAACGTGTCTAATGTGGATATTGTTGTTTGTCAATTACAAACCATATTTACTTGATACACAATATGTATATTCACAATAACTATCAACCTGGTATAGTTTAACTATCTCCCGTTGAGACTTCAAGACAAAGAGTTTTTGGTTTGAATATTTGTAAGTACATATTTTTGTCCTCTTTATATAGTGATATATTCTCTATCATATCGTGTTATATATATGTGTGTGTAAAATTATATATGACCTGTACGTAAAATCATTGTTTCTATTCTTTTTAAAGAGTTTTTCGGTCTTGGACCTATAAACATGGAGTTCGTTACTTTGTAATGAATTCGATATATTAAAACCAATGAATTGATCCTGACAACATATCATATCCATGTGTTTTTATTTGTAGAACCAAAGTTTTTAATATTTGAGTATCTTTTAAAGAATATGAAAAATTTGGATAACAATCTAAAGAGATTGGTCATGTACAAAGACTAGACCCGACAAAGCTAAGAAGTGATTGTTCAAAGCTATTGTGTCTTATATCTCTTAAAACTACCAATATTGATGTATCTAAACCTTCTCTTGTTAAAGGTTTGATACCCATTTGTATTAATTAAACATGTAAATATTGGAATTCTTTTTTCTTGTGTTTCTCTAATGATATATAAGAGAGAAGTTGTATTGCCTTAGAGGGTTTTGAGAGTAGAATATCACTTTCTTAAGTTTTAATTATGTAATCGATTTTAACATATTAAATATTGAAGACTCATATATTTCATTTTTTTATCTTTGGAATGACCCAATTATTGACTGCCTTGTCAAAATTCTCTATTATTATTTCCTCAGTGTTGACAATTGTATTCTTATTTGCACATGATATTTAACTGAATGAAGCAGATCTGTATGTAAAATCATTGTTAGCCTAGAAAAAGGGAAAAAAAGCTCTGTCACAAATAGTTCGTCGTCATGTACTAGAAAAAAAGAGAAAGAGAAAGAATTAGTAGAATAAAGAAATAGTAAATGTGCTTATTTGATGTGTATCTGGTAATTAAGCAATATTTCTGAGATGACATTACCATATTGTGACGTTTTTCTTCCATTTATTATCGTTTCACTATAATCTAATGATCACATTTATTCGGATGACTAATTATTCATTAATTATAATATTTTAAGTTTGGTTGATATCGCTAGTGGCGGGCACATGGAGAAATTATATTCGCGTAAAGCAAGATTTAAGGCTACATGTACTCCTTCAATTTGGAGTATAAAAAATAAAAACTTACAACAGCGACTTAGTATAACTCTTATTACACAAATGTGGGATATCTAGAAGATAATGAAACAGAAAACCTGTCAAATAATACCACTTTAAAATTACATGTAAACATATAATTAAGTTTTAAAGAAAATTCTAGTCCTTGCATGATTAACGAAACGTCTCGTTTAATATGTGACTTACTTATTTGTACTATTTTATTACTTAATTTCCTAGGAGTTAGTAGGTAATAACACTAATAATTAGTAGACAACTAATCCTCTCCAATAAAGGGGGTTGCCCAAGTGTCTTTTTTTTCTTCTTTTATATATAATTGGGATACCCAAATTAAGTGTTACGGAAAAGAAAAATTGATAATAAACCACTAATTTTAATGGCTTTTCGTAAATCTCCCAATTAATAAAATAGCTTCTGACGAAGTCGGATCTTCGCTAGGTGGATCAGAGGTGATCCGAGGACAACGCTGTCAGTTCCTCATTAGGCCTTTCCTGGAACCTGCGAGGGGAATACAACGCTAGAGGTCCAGAGCTACTGCACTAGGTAAAACTCTCCGACGCTCAAGTCAGTGTTGGGCATGGTTGTATGAATATGAATTGGAAATAGAGGTTGAAGCGACCTGGAAGGTGTTCTCATGAAGGAAAAAGTGGTTGTTCTTGGTGGGAAGAGCTGTCTAGCTTTTCTGGGTTTAGATTCAGCTTATCTCTGGCTTCAGTACGCTTGGTTCCTTAATAGGAGTGGATATAGGCGGTGCATGGCAGATGAATGATCTGGTGATGACACATGATTGCCTTGCTGGCATCTCCTGTCTGTATGGTGGCCACGTGGTGTCACATGTCATGGTGCATGGCCAAGGACGCTGGCTGACAGGTGTCTGCCTAATCATGTTATGGCCGAGCTGAGGTGCTGCCTTAGTGATGTAGCTAGAAAACCGAGTTGGGGGTGGCATGCACGAAGTTGGTCCAGGGCGCTCTGGAGCTCACGTGAACGAATTGATATGAAGGGTGCTTACCTTAACCCTTTTGCCGAGCTGAACTGTACTGATCGAGTCTTGCTGGGGAAGTTTGCTTTCTAAGCCAGGTAGGCCTATTAGCTCAGCAAAAGAACTTCGTGGACGGAACTAAGCTAGCCGAGTTGAACTGAATCGCAGCCAATAACGAATGCTAGTAACGTTGATTGTTACTGACCGAAATAGAATTTCTTATCCTATCCAGCAATCAGTTTTTCCTAGCACTAATAGTGTTTGTTAAGGAAATGCGCAACTTGGTATATTGTTCTTGAAGCATGCTACCTTGTGATAAACACCAATTGATGCTTTAATTCAACTCTTTCATGCACTTTTTAGATGGGATAGGACTGATTTTCATGCAACGAAGATATCTCTTCAGCAGCCACGTTTCTCTCGTTCATTTGCTTTTTGGATGGGATCTTTCACGATGGAAGTTATCGTCTATCTAGTTTCACATTCTTTGTTAGTTATTTTTTATCTATTCTTATTATTTTACTATTTTATCGTCTATCTAGTTTCACATTCTTTGTTAGTTATTTTTTATCTATCCTTACTATTTTACTATTGTCATATATGGTCGAATTACGCATACTTTGTGGTGAAGGGAGTGCTTACACGTATGAAAACGCTTCCTAGTTCTACAAAAAGATGTATCCTAGAATCGAATAATTAGCTCCTTGTCATCTTTTAGAAAATCCACTGAAAAGGTAAAGCTGGTTAAATAAATTTATATTATCTAAATATGGACATTTTCTTCCACTGGAAGCAAAGAGAGGCGGCTTAAAGTTGCCGACGCTATTTCAAAATATTTTCCACTTCTGCAATAACCAAAGATCTTTGACGAATCATTGTAGAAGCACAGAGGCGATATAAGGTAACATTGCCTTTGTCATAAAACATGTCACATCATAATTACTAATTTTTAATTGATACATTATTCACTTTTCAATACGGATTTTTTCCTTTTTTCTGTTTCTAATATCCCTTTGATGTCGTCAACACACATTTGAAGTGGAAGGTCAAGTTTCTTCATTCCTTATTCTGTAAATGTCGAGTTACGATATGAATTAATGGAATAATTAATTCCATTAGCAAAAAAGTAATAATTCCTCGTAACATGTTTTGAGATCCGAGGATAAAGTTATGCACGTGAGATGCATTAGTAGAGTAGGAGCCAAGCCATGAAATTTTTTGTAGTCTCAAACGTACAAATTGTAAAGTAAATCTATGTATATCAGATCACGATTTTTTTTTATAAAATTTGCGCAGATACGGAGACTATGTACTCGGAACGCTTTTTAGCAGTCTATAAACATGTTTCCATTATCTTTTCTTCTTTCTTTCGTGGGAGTCAATAAACTTCGTTTGCAATTTGCAGATACTTTACCTCTAATTTAAATAATAATTATGATTAAACAATGAGATTAATTAGCAAGCGTTTTATATATTCAGATCAAATGTCCAAAGGGCGAGACTGTACTGAGGATAACCTGTTTGGTCCACGAGTCAAACCTGCTCAAACTTGATGGCCGACTTTCTGTATCTGATGCATATTTTTATATTTTTGTTGAGAGCAAAAGAAGAAATCCTTCGTTCTAGGACATCCATTGTGTTATGGCCGAAATATATATATATATATATATATATGTATATTATATATATAGATATATACATATATAGATATAGATATATATGTATATATATAGTAGATATATATGTATATATATATTAGATATATATACATAAATGTTACCAAATAAGATAATAATAATAATGATAATAATGAAAAGGTGATGATGATAATAAAGATAATTATAAACTAATAGTGTTAGAATCACATTAGGAAACCTAAACCAAAACCAAATAAATCTACCATAACCCCTCACCATATATACGCTTAAACGCATAGCCACACACACAAAGAAAAAAAAACGCACGCATAGTAAGAGAGAGAGAGAGAGAAGAGAAAAAAAAGAGAAGAAGAAGGGAGGCGAGGCCCCGAACCCAAGTGTTACTCCGTCAGATTTGTGGTGTTATCGTCAATCGAGGTAGGTGCCTCTTCCCCCCTCAAATGTGTACGATCCTTGCATGCTTCGATGATAGTTTATGTGATTCTCTGTTTTTATTTTTATTTTATTTGCTTAAAATATTGATTTGTATTCGTTTATATTTGGAAAAGCATGAGGTAACTGTTTAAATTGCTGCTATTTGCTCGTATGAATGTGAATTTGATGGTATGATTGGATTAGGGCGGAAATACTTTTGATTTAACCCAAAAGATTAGGGATTTGACTAGTTAGGAATGTTTAAAATTTAGTTTTGGCCTTGTAATAGACTCATATAGCCTGGAAATAGGGAAAATTTGAGTCGGGAGTCGAAAACGCCGCCGGAATGGCAGCGCGTGAGACGCACGCGCCGCTGGAGGCAGCCGCGAGTGGTCCTCACGCGCGGGCGTGGCTCACATGCGCCGGCAGCGTTTTAAAAAAAAAAAGGTTGGCGGCGAAACGGGATGGCCTGCCAGCGCAAGGCGGGCCGGACCCTAACGGGCCGGCAGGCTGACTGCAGCACCCGGGCCCAATTTGCGTAATTTAAAAAAAAAAGGCGGCCCGCTAACGGGCCGGGCCGGATGGCCAGCGGACCGGACCCGAAGGCAGGCCGGCCCAATTATCTAATATAATAAAAAAAAGGGGGGATAGCGGAACGGGCCGGGGACCGCGGGCCAGGCCAGCAGCGATAGCGGGCCGGGTCTGACCCGGCCTGTAAAGGATAAAATGAAATTTAATTTAATAATTCGAATTCTGGAAATTAGAAAATAATAAATAAATCATTTTAAATATCAGAAAAATATAATTAAATATCAGAAAATTCCAAATAAATTCCAGAAAATATAAAAGGTTAAGATTAAATTATTTTCACTTAGTTTCTGAATTTTGACAAATGTAAGTAATTAAAAATAAATTAATATAAAATAGAATTAAATAAGGGAAAATTAGTAGAAAATTTTAGAAAATTAGAACAAGCTAAGGAAAAATAAAAGGAATGCCAAATAACCACTTTCCAATATGCGTAAATTTTATGAAGCCAAATATTGGGTGCCGGAGATGGTGAGGATGGGCGTACGGGCCCCAGACGACTAGTGTTGAGTGCCGGAGTTGGTGAGGATGGGCGCACGGGCCCCAGGCGATTTTGTTGTTGCATTCATGGCATGTGCATTGCATCGGGAGTGGACTGAGATGTACGGGTCTCAGACGCTCGAGTGAAGAGGACCATGGTGTACGGACCATGAGTATGTGATTATAGTTGATCATGGTGTACGGGCCATGGATATTTGGTTATGATGGATCGTGGTGCACGGGCCACGGGCATCGGTTGGGGTGGATCGTGGTGCACGGGCCACGGGCATCCGCAAGGGTGGATTGTAGTGCACGGGCTACAGGCATCCAGTCAATCCCGGGATCATGCATTGCATATAGGTCTAGGGCATATTGCATGACATGATTCTTGTTGCGTGTGACACGTTAATTGAGCATGCATCACGTACTTGCGCATTTTTATGTGGAGTGCTTTACTTACCGCATTTACTTTATCTTATGCAGTTATCTTATATTTGTGTGCTATGTGTTATATCATGTTTATGTGCTATGTGGCTATATCATTTCGGTATGTACGTTTTGTATTTGTTTGAGGCGGGCATCTACTGGGTGATTTCTGTCACTCACCCCTACTTCCCAGGTGAGCCGGATGAGGACTACGAGTATATCTTCATTGAGGACGGGACGGACATAGCAGAGGGGGCTGGTTGAGAGCTGCGGCTAGGATATGAGGGGACGCTGCAGCTGTTTTGTTCTTATTTATATTTTGAGGATTTCCACGCACTACTTTACTATTTTACCTCCAGAGTTTTATTTAGCGATGTAATGACGGTTATTGAGGTTTGATATATGCTATGGTTTACGTTTCCGCGAAAAAAAATTTCTACGTCATCTTTGACAAGTAAGAGATTGATTCGACGCTTTGTATTCTCCTTAGTGAGATACGGCGGGTGCACTGTTCCCGATGTTAGGGCTCGGGAGCGGGGCGCTACACATTGTTTCAGCCTCGTGAAGTTTGTGGAGAATATATATCAGGTTTTCAGCATCCTCTTAGGTTGGCAGACTGAACATGGCAATGTGTGTCTTACAAACTAGATGAAGTTGAGCAATTGACCCTACAGACTTGTAGAAGTGAAACACCTATACTGTGAGTGTCTTCGGATTTGAACCTTTGGCTTCTTGTGAACAATATTCAATCTAAGTATCAACTCGACTATGTCCTATAAGTCATATTTGTCTGATTTAGAGACGAAGCAAACTTTCAGAAATGTCTCTCTTATTAAATGCAGCTCGTGTAACCTCAAACCATTGATCGTATTTTCTTGTTATGATGATATCAAGTGGTATATAGGATTCAGCATTCGTCAAAGTGAAGCTAAACTATGGGGGTATCGGCATGCCACGCTCCAAACATTGGACTGCCTACGCATTACGCAATGCCATCAACCACATGTCTTGTTATGAACAAATATTTCTTTTTAGATATATGAAGAAAAGTTTATTCGTGTATTGACACATTATTAATAAAAGACAAAGTGTTTCCATTTTAAATAAAATCAATGACGCACCTTTTTTTACTTTAGAAGATAATGGGATAAAGCGAAATGACTCACTAAATTGGCTGTGCTTCTTATATTATAAAGTAGTAGTTGATCGACACAACTTGATGCAAATTTCATTATAGGTCATCAAGAAACAACCTCTGTGTGTTTTTGACACAAGGGTATGGTTGCGCACATCCGACTTTCTCATACTCCGTCATAAGCGAATGCCTCTAAAGCAATGAGTAATGTTGTTGTATTAATAAGAGACAAAGTCTAAGAGACAAAGTCATGGATGTTATTTCTTTAATGTATTTTAACGAGGATCAAATGAAAATAGTGTATAGATTTAATAGTAAATTATAACGATAAATATTATACGAGAGGCAGGATTGACTAATAACTAAATAGAAATGATTGATTAATTAACAGCCTAAAATTTGCTTGGAAGGCAATAATAACGCCAAAAGGGGACTTGAACCAGCCTTACTTCTGTGCTTGGAAATTGTAATGTGATGCCAAAGAAAGGCTGGGTTTTTGACCCCCAAAAAAAAAAAGGCGGTTGAGATTACTAGATGTTCGAAAAATCTTATGTTGAACACATTATTGGATCGAATCAATAAAATGTGAGGGTATTGTCACAAAGTTTCTTTTTTTTTTTTTACCACTTTTACACAACAAGATAACTACCAACTTCAAAAGCAAAAGTGGTAGAAATGTAAAGAAAATAGTGATAACAATAGCTCCTCCCATCAATGAAACCATCAAGTATATATTTCTTTTATCTTTATATACAATAACAACATTATTCCATTGTATTAGAAGTTTCCGTCTATAGTAGAGTATGGAGGTCAAATGTACGCAACCATACAAATATGCCAGAAACACATAGAGATTGTTTTTCGATGACCCATAGTAAAATTTGCGTCAGACTATTTTGATTAATTGCTACTTCATAATATAAGAAGCTCAACTGATTTGGTGAGTCATTTTACTTTATTTCATCGTCTTCCAAAATCAAAAAAGAATATGTATTTAGAAATGGTAACATCGTTTTATCTTTATATGTTACTCTTTAATTACGCTAATTCAAATAGAAAAAAATACTTACGTAAAACTTCTAAGTTCGGCAAAATAAGCTGCATGGCCATGTGTAATCAAAAGAACCGCCTAAGATAACTTTCTCCCAACTGTTCGGCGATAAGCGTTTCACGTAAGTGGAAAGGGTCCTAGTGCGTTCAGATTGACCAGGAACAAAACGTTGGTTGATTAGTTGTGTAATTCAGTTTCACCCAGACCCGATCAGAGTGCAGTTCAAATATAATGCTTCTAATCACGTAATACCATGAGAATAAAATAATTCACTGTTTACTTTTTTTTAATTTAAAAAAAAGACATTTTGTACACGTAGCGTCGCGTGATTGGGGCCTCATAAAGCCTCCTTTGATCAGGTACGAGTTTCACCCCGTCCCCTCCCCTCCGCCCTATTTTACGCTTGTAATTGACAATAATTTGTTTGTTTTAAAAGCCTTTTGCGGCTAGGGAGAAGACTAAAACAACAACATTACCTTATTAATTTATAGACTCTTGTCCTGGAGGGGTATGTGAAGTCGAATAGGTTGATCAACAGCTACTTCACAATGTAAGAAGCACAATTTAGCGAGACATTTAATTTGCTTTATTTCATCATATTCTGAGTCAAAAAAAGGCGTGTCATTGACTCTATTAGAAATGGAAATAAGGAGAATACTACTATTGCCAAAATTTATGGTATTATTTGTGTGTTAGTGAGTTTGCAGGCATAATCGTTTGGTTAGTAAATAGGCATAGCCATATCAATTTTAGCTCACAAATAGCTTTCCAAAGTGACAGAAAAATAAAGCAAGGGAAGCCAAGAAATTTATATGCAATAATTACCAAACGGATATTTGTGAGATAAGGGTGAGGGCGTACGTGGAGTGGTTGGCACACATATCTCTATATTCTCATCCTGCCTTCCTGAGGTTGGTGGATGTGGGCTCCATCGACTATAAAGGTAATATTTTTATTTCCATATTCTACTATTTTATACTTAGCATGACCTAAAATGGTAACAACCCATGAACATCAATTCTGGTATACTTATCTGTACTAAAGATTGCCAACATTACATGAATTTTTGGGCACCAACAAGCAATGGTCAAAACCTGGTCGGCTATATCCTTTTTTGTTCTTAAATATGTTGTCTTTGTATCTTTCTAAATTCGCATACCTATAGAGTACATAGACGTGCATGTCTTGTAGATGAAATATTTCAAAATAGCTTTGAAATGAGGAAAAAAAAAACAAAGTTGGAGCTATGCAGGGCCAATATATTTTCCACTTTTAATAGAATTAATGACATAATCTTCTTCGATTTTGGAATATAATAGAATAAAATAAAATACAATAACAACAACAACATTACTCATTGCCTTAGAGACTCCCGCCTATGGCGGGTTATGGAGGTCAGATGTACGCAACCATACTCATGTGTTAGAAACATATGGAGGTTGTTTCCCGTGACCCATAATGATGCGTCAAATTATGTCGATTAACTGCTACTTCACAATATAAGAAAAGCAGCCAATTTAGTGAATCATTTTGGTTTACTCCATCATACTCCAAAGTCAAGAAAGGGTGTGTCCTTGACTCCATTGGAAATGGAAAGAGAATAAACCAAAATAATACATTAAATTGTCTGTGCTTCTTGTATAGTGAAGTAGCAGTTAAATCGACATGACTTGACATAATTTTTATTATTGGTCATCCGTGAACAACTCTTTGCGTTTCTAACACACAGGTAAGGTTGTGTAAACCCGATCCCCTTACTCTGCGGTAGACATGAGCCTCTAAGACAATAGCATAAAATATTGTATTGAGTTTGAATGCCTTCAAAATTGACTAAGCATATATAAACTTATCTCATACAAGATCACCAATAAGTTGTGCGATAATAAATAAAATAAGTATTATCCCAATCTTTTGAATCTTTCAGAAATAGCTTCTTATTTAATAGCAATGTTCATATCAAATCCGTTTGGTTCCTTTTGTTTTCTAGATAATCCATCTTGAAATAAGCAATGTTGTTTCACAAATAGCTTCTTACTTAAAATTATACAGGACCCATGATTCCATCAAACTCAGACCGTTTGATTCCTTTTGTTTTCTATAAATAATTTCAGATGTTGTATTCATTTTACGATTGAGTATTTGTAATGTGATCAAAATCTAAATACTTTTTGAATGCTTCAACCAATCAAATCCAACCGTAGAACAATATTGGGATAGAATCGGTGTTAACAGCCTCTTACATAAAATATAAAGTAAGACTGAGTACATCAGATCGTGAAACGATCCGTCTTTTTTTCAGACCCTGCACAAACGCGGTAGATTAATACACCAAGAACGCAATTAATCGATGACGACAGATTATTCACAAACACGTTACTTCTAGTATAAGGAAGCCACAACTTGAGTATAGAAAATTAGGATTTTCCTAATGTTCAACAGGAGTATTGTAAACAAGATTAAGAAGAAAACAAAGTGGAATGTCATTGACGAGATCATATCCACTGTATCTACTTAATTTTACTAAAGAAATTCTCAATTTGGTAAAAGTTAAATGTGGTTAATAGGGGCCCACCTTCTTATCCACTTCAGTTTCTATCTAAAACTTTCTCGATTCGGAAAAGTTAAGGTCGTTGCAACTATGTAGTAATGACAAGCGAATGAGCTTCAATATCATGTAATTATCACGTATCACACGTACCACCCCACCCGGGTAAAAAGAACAAAAGAAAAAGAAGGTGTTAATTAATAAGCAAAGGCAGCGTCATCTATAGGTATTTAAATCTTAAAGCAAACAATTTGATGCTAGGTCGGTTTTAAATTCAATTAATTAATACCTCTATGGATAAGCCTTGGGCCTTTTTCCTTAAAAAAAAAAAACCATTTGATACTCACGATCTCAAATAAGCCAAATGAAAAAAATTAAATAACATATTCACTTTTTTTTTTTTGAAAAATAACATAAACAGAGTTAAGTACATGATATTACCGCTACTATCTAGATAATATGCCATTTTAGCAACTGGTGTTACAAAAAATAAGTAACTGTCACTTTTGTTTTTTTAAAAAAGAGTAACTAAGGGTATTAAAACACAATTAGTATTTCTATAATGACATATTTGTCATATTACCGTTATTCTTACATCTGTCTAAGATAATATTGATCATAGAAAGTTCTTCAAAAAAAAATTTTTTGGTATAAGATGAACATTAATTTGAGTACTAACTACACATGCTTATCCAAAAAAATATCATGGTGATCTGCACATCCGCAATCATGATGTACACAAACATCTAATTGGTGTACTTTGCAAGTATCATTGGGCATCCATACTAAATTAATAACGTTGACCACGTTTATGTTCAATTATTTTCGTAACTTCATTGTTAAATGTGTGATTGGTTACTTTACTTAGAAGAAAGGGTTTTTCTTGAAACATCCCGATCTAATTATTTCATTTATTTTCCTCATCTTCGCTGCGTATTATTTATATTTGACCAACAGGAAGAAATTATTTCACACTGAAGTTATATTTTTATGCTTTTGTCCCACCCCTCCCTCTGCCAAACACCAATTTCCATTATCAGTATACTACTAATCTATTTATCAGTCTACTACTTGTTATAATAGTTTGTAAAAGCAATGGAATGAAGAGTGTGTGTTTTGAGATCAAAGATGAAGGTAAAATGGTGTTGGAATAAGCAAGAATAGCTTGACTCATGACTTAGATCGATCCATGTATCAAATGGATAGATCTATGTGGTTTAGAAATGAAGTTGAGTATTCTGTCGGACATCGATCGATCGATCGATCGATGTGTCCTGGATACAGAGACTGATGTCTGACTGGGGACTTCGATCGATGACATCGATCGATCGATGTGTCCAGAGTGCAGGGTTCGATGTTGAACTGAGGACATCAATCGATCACATCGATCGATCGATGTCCTGACAGAGGTAACTTTTCATGAAAATTCACATCTTTTGCACCAAGAGACATACCCAATCACCATGCAACCACCTCCAACGTCTTCTTGGAGTTTAAGAGCCAATAAATAGGCTATTAACACCCATTTTGAAGATGAATCTTGCTTCATATAATTCTCAAGCATACTACTTCTTTCTTCCATCTTCTAAAACACTTTTGTTTAGAAAGTTCATTGTTTTCTCAATCCTATTTGCTGAGGATTAGAAATTATTGGCTGTTGTATCCTAGGAGGAAGTTTGCCTATAACCCTGCAGCATCTAGTGGGGGCAAATATTCCTTACGGAAAGTGTGTTTTGCACGCCTCAAGCCAAGTTACATTCTATTTGCTCTCTTATTGCTGTCTTGTTTCCTTCATATTTTTCATAACAATCGTAAGGAATATTTGAGATGGATTCAAAGACATACTTGAATCAAGAGAGCATGAAGTTGGATCGATTTGATGGAACAAACTATCTCTACTGGAAGGACAAGATGATGTTCCTTCTGACGGCGCTGCAAATCGGGTATTGTCTCGACCCAACTCTGCAGGATCTACCCACTCCAAAAGAAGATGACTCCGAGGAGGTCAAGGCTGCTTGGAGGAAGAGACAGGAGGATAATATGCTTTGCCGAGGGCATATCCTCAACAACTTGACAGATCGTATCTACGATCTGTTCACAGCAACATCATCACCGAAGGAGATATGGAACACCTTGGAGTTCAAGTACAACAACGAAAAACAAGGCACAGACAAATTCCAGGTAATGAGTTATTTTAATTTTAAGATGGTTGAAAATTTTTCAGTCATGGACCAAGTGCATGAGTTGCAGGTCATTGTGTCCAAACTGAAAGAGTTGGGTGTAGAAGTTTCTGAGGCATTACAAGTAGGAGGAATCATTGCTAAGCTTCCTCCTAGTTGGAATGACTACAGGAAGAAATTACTACACTCAACCGAATCTTTTTCCCTTGAACAACTTCAAAAGCATCTGAGAATTGAAGAAGAGACAAGGAGTCTTGTAAAGAGACATGTCTCTGACGATGCACCTAGAGTGCATTATGTCAAAGGGAAACTAGAGAGTTCGGTTGGAAACAAAAGAAAGAACTCCGATTATTCTGAATCCACTAACAAAGCAGAATCCAAGAAAGGCAAGAGATGTTATAATTGTGGTAATAAAGGACATCTCAAGAAAGACTGTTGGTTTCGAAAAAAACAAAAACAGGGTGGTAGTTCTCAGAATGTCAACAATACGAATTTGGTAGATATTGGAACCGATCAACTGGTTGCAATGGTCTCAGGATTGCATGTTGGCATGGTAACAGAACTTCATATGGCTACGAACGAAATCACAAGAGATTGGTGGTTCGATTCAGGTGCAACAGTGCATGTATGCAACAACAAGGATCTATTCAAGACCTACCATGTTGTGGATGATAGTCAGCAGGTTCTGATGGGAAATCGCAGTGCCACAAGAGTCTTGGGTAAAGGTAGTATAGAACTGGACTTTACTTCTGGAAAGAAGTTGTTATTAGTCAATGTACTACATGTACCCGAGATTTATAAGAATCTTGTCTCTGCTAGTCTTGTTTGTAAGAGTGGATTCAAGATTGTAATGGAGGGGGACAAAATTATATTGTCCAAGAATGGTATCTTTGTCGGCAAGGGTTATGCTTGCGACGGGATGTTTAAATTAAGTATTAATAAGAATTCCGCGGTTTCTGTTTACTCTGTTGATTCTTCTTTTTCATTGTGGCATGATAGACTTGCACATGTTAGTAATACAACTATTAAGTTCATGTCTAGGCATGCCTTAATTTCTTGTAAAGATGAAAATGAAAGAACATGTGAAGTATGCATACAAGCTAAAATGACAAAGAAACCGTTTCCGAAAATAGAACGGAAAACTGAACTCTTAGAACTTGTTCATTCAGATATTTGTGAATTGAACGGAGTTTTAACCCGAGGTGGCAATCGATATTTCATTACATTCATTGATGATGCCTCTAGATATACTTATGTATATTTACTAAGGCATAAAGATGAAGCCTTTGACATGTTCAAAGTCTATAAAATGGAAGTCGAAAATCAATCGGGATTGAAAATCAAAGTTCTAAGGAGTGATCGTGGTGGTGAATACTTTCCTCTTGAATTTAATCAATTCTGTGAGGAGAATGGTATCATACACCAGAAAAGTGCTCCATACACTTCTCAACAGAACGGTTTGGCTGAAAGAAAGAATAGGAGTTTAGCTGACATGCTAAATGCAATGTTAATAAACTCTGATTTGCCAAAGAATTTGTGGGGAGAAGCCTTGTTAACGGCTTGTCATATTCATAATAGAATTCCTTCTAAGAAGTTCAAAGTTTCTCCATACAAAATATGGAAGAAACGAAGACCAAATCTAAGTTATCTTAGAGTTTGGGGTTGTCTAGTCTATTATAGAGTTCCGGATCCAAAGAGGACTAAGTTGGGGCCAAGAGCTCTTAAAGGTGTCTTTATTGGATATGCCGAAAACTCTAAAGCATATAGGATTCTAGATTTAGAATCCAATGTGGTTGTTGAATCTAGAGATGTTGAATTTCTTGAGAATAAATTCTTAAGAACAGATTCAAATCAAAGTTCAACAAGTGAGAGTTTGAATGATCCTATTGTTGGTGATTTTACTAATGATCCTTCTAGTGCTGATGATCCATATCAAGATTCTCCAACTGAGGTTAGGAGAAGTCAACGTGCTAGAAAGGAAAAGTATTTACATCCGAACTTCATTTCTTCGCAATCTATTACTTTCTTAGTTGAAGGTAATAGGACAAAGGTGTTTAATCAAATACCTATTGTACTAAGCGTTGAAGATGATCCAAAATCTTATAAGGAGGCGATGCAATCAAGAGATGCATCATTTTGGAAGGAAGCTATTGATGATGAGATGAATTCGTTATTGTCAAACAATACGTGGATTCTCGCTGATTTGCCTCCAAGTTCCAAAGCTATTGGATGTAAATGGGTATTTCGCAGGAAATACAATACGGATGGTTCACTTCAAACTTTCAAGGCTAGATTAGTAGCCAAAGGCTTTAGACAACGAGAAAGGGATAGACTATTTTGACACATATGCTCCTGTAGCTAGAATAACATCCATTAGAGTGTTGATGGCATTAGCATCCATTAATAACTTGGTTATTCATCAAATGGATGTTAGACTGCATTTCTCAATGGTGATTTAGACGAGGAAGTCTATATGGAACAACCGGAAGGTTTTGTACTTCCGGGGAATGAGCACAAAGTGTGCAAATTGATAAGGTCGTTGTATGGACTGAAACAAGCACCGAAACAATGGCATGAAAAGTTTGACACTATCATTTTGAAGGATGGTTTCCGACATAATGGTGCAGATAAGTGTGTATATTCCAAGTTTACAGACAAATATGGTGTTATTATTTGTTTGTACGTGGATGATATGCTTATTATCGGTACTAATATGGAAGGAGTAAATGAAACTAAGAAGTATTTAACTTCACAATTCCAAATGAAAGATTTGGGTGAGGTAGATACTATCTTAGGAATTAAGGTGTCCAAACATAGTGGGGGATTTGCTCTTTGTCAATCTCATTACATAAACAAAGTGTTGAACAAGTTCAAACACTTGGAGATCAAAGAAGCAAACACACCATTCGATGCCTCATACAAATTGACTGGTTATACCGGTAGAGCGGTGGCACAATTAGAATATGCTAGTGCAATTGGTAGTTTGATGTATGCTATGCATTGCACTAGACCGGATATTGCCTTTGCGGTGTGTAAATTATCAAGGTATACTAGTAATCCTAGTATAGATCATTGGAAGGCAATCGGGCGAGTACTTGGATACTTGAAAAAGACTATGGATTTTGGATTGTTCTATAGTAACTTTCTAGCCGTGTTAGAAGGTTATACTGATGCTAGTTGGATAACTAGTGTTGGTGATAACAAATCTACTACGAGTTGGATATTTACATTGGGTGGTGGTGCTGTTTCTTGGGCTTCAAAGAAACAGACATGCATAACTCATTCTACAATGGAATTCGAATTCGTAGCACTGGGATCTGCAGGTAAAGAAGCGGAATGGATGAGAAATCTTTTATTGGATATAGAGTTGTGGCCACAACCGATGCCAGCCATTTCTTTACACTGTGATAGCCAAGCAACGATGTCTAGAGCTTATAGTAAAATCTATAATGGAAAATCTAGACATGTCAGCCTTAGGCATGATTATATAAGGCAATTAATAATGGATGGTGTAATAGCCATTGCATACGTCAGATCCTGCAATAACCTGGCGGATCCGTTAACAAAGAGTCTATCAAAAGACTTGGTACAAAGTACATCTTTAGGGATGGGATTGAGACGTATGGGATAAGTTCGTTTGTGATAGAAACCCGACCTTGTCTAGCATACCACTAGCCAAAGGTTCAATGGGTAACAACAAGTCACAAAGTGAGGTATTAAAACACTACGATTGATCTTTAAAGAATCAAGCCGCACGACATTGATCTTTAAAGAATTGGAATGTTAGTGTTAAAGGAGGGTGAGTGTTAAAACACTCTTAATGACGAGTTAAGAGGATTTATCTTAATTGTCACCTATATGAACATAGGAAGTGGTGCCGCTTCGACAAGCAATGATCTTGAAATGTTCATGAATACTAGGGGTAGCACAAGGCCATAAAGTGCGGTTTAAAATGGACTTCAGTTGAAAGTGTGGTTTCATGTGTATAATGTTTCCGGTTCTAGCACATAGGAATCTGATTCAAAGCTTTTTAGCTATCATGATTTCGTTAGAACTTTGAAATGTTATACTAATAAGAGGTTCAAATCGAAAGATACTTCTTAAATGCATGAAATGTCATAAGTTGCTTTACAAACTAAGTGGGGGATTGTTATAATAGTTTGTAAAAGCAATGGAATGAAGAGTGTGTGTTTTGAGATCAAAGATGAAGGTAAAATGGTGTTGGAATAAGCAAGAATAGCTTGACTCATGACTTAGATCGATCCATGTATCAAATGGATAGATCTATGTGGTTTGGAAATGAAGTTGAGTATTCTGTCGGACATAGATCGATGACATCGATCGATCGATATGTCCTGGATACAGAGACTGATGTCTGACTGGGGACTTCGATCGATGACATCGATCGATCGATGTGTCCAGAGTGCAGGGTTCGATGTTGAACTGAGGACATCGATCGATCGATGTCCTGACAGATGTGACTTTTCATGAAAATTCACATCTTTTGCACCAAGAGACATACCCAATCACCATGCAACCACCTCCAACGTCTTCTTGGAGTTTAAGAGCCAATAAATAGGCTATTAACACCCATTTTGAAGATGAATCTTGCTTCATATAATTCTCAAGCATACTACTTCTTTCTTCCATCTTCTAAAACACTTTTGTTTAGAAAGTTCATTGTTTTCTCAATCCTATTTGCTGAGGATTAGAAATTATTGGCTGTTGTATCCTAGGAGGAAGTTTGCCTATAACCCTGCAGCATCTAGTGGGGGCAAATATTCTTTACGGAAAGTGTGTTTTGCACGCCTCAAACCAAGTTACATTCTATTTGCTCTCTTATTGCTGTCTTGTTTCCTTCATATTTTTCATAACACTACTAAGTCTTGTAAAACAAGATGAATTCATCCGACCCGATAGTACCCGTTTTAGGAACGTCCAGTGTCAAAATCACTGAATGGTTAAGTCGCCAATTATGTGCACCCGAGATGGCAGGTTTTTCATTTTGTCTCGAAGATTTTTCTTTATTTTATTTATAGAAATATTTTCTCAGAATACATTCTCTAAGAAACAAGTTGTCATCGAATAGGGAATCATAAATTAGAATGCATTTTGGAAATAGCATATGCAGTTCTTATGCATTATGATTTACGCAGCATTCTTTCGGGAATGCATTATACATGTCGCTCGATGAAGGCTGAACACCGGTGATTAATAAATACACATTTTATATTTATAAAAACACATCCTTTTATTTTTATTTTATTAGTTACATCTATTGATCAAATAAAAATCTTTATAAAAAAAAGTGTATCATCTTAACCTTAAGATGCCTTGCGCGTGAAACCGAGGAAACCCCATATTGCCCTATTGGATGGATAATATTTGGACTTTCTCTCACTCAGTAAACAGTTAATTCACTTCTTAGATCATCAAATTAAAAATATTTCATGATTTAACTGTATGTAAGTTGATTAAACTATTAAGTCAGTTTGGTAACGGAAAAAAGGACCTGGTTATATTACATATAAAAAGTTGAGGGGGGTTTTTGGTGTTACGAATAAACGTTCTGGCCATAACACTAATTTGGGAGTGAATTTTGTGTGAACTTCAGTGTGCTTCTTGATACAAGCTAGATATAAATCAAATGATCTGTTTAAATAATCAGAAACCTATAATATGTTATAGTTCTAATGTTGTTCTACTCACAACTTAAAGGTGAAAACATCTCAATTAGATGTGTCTCATTTAAGGAAACTTCGAGCTAGCAATTATTGAACTCTTGTCATTAGAATGGAAAACGATCTTTCTTTAATGATTATACATGGATGACCACCAAACTATGCCTCTAATAGATAAGATGGATTATTTGTATGTAAGGATGAGAGGGAAAATTAGTAATTAGCACTTCAAGTTCATGGCCGCCTAAGCAAAAACAAATCGGGATTGTTTTTTGACCCGCTGCTCGCCGACAAGTGCGATTGCAGGCATGCCTTGTTAGCGAAAAGGTTGAACTCCAACCCCAAGTGCTCCCATACCCCGGCCCGACGAAACAGCTGAGAGGATATAAATCAGGTATTCAGTGGCCCGCTAAAGGAGATGTACAGAACATGCAGACCCACACTAGGGACCTACCCTCCAGACCCACATTGGAGTCTGAAAATAAGGCACCTACAATATAAGCTGCGGGATTCGAATCTTACATCTGGTTAGCAAATCTACCTTTTCGGAACCAACTGAGCTATGCCCTACCGGCGCGAATGAAGTCATGTTTTTATGTACATGGGAAGGGATTTGAATCGGGTTAAAATTGAGCAGGGCCCTACACCCTACCTACTCATTGTGTTGATGTTTTTGTTTGACTAGTTGCAAAATTTTTATTTCAAAAACTCAACTATTCACTTTCAGTGTCGTGGAGAATGTAAAAACGTGATTGTTTGAGTGCTTAATGGTAAGCTTAACTTAGATTTCAATCATCATTAATACTCATTCTTATCGTTGCCCACTTGGCTGCTGTACAGATAATCTTTGGTTCCTTTTCACCTTTCAAAAGTTTTGTTGTGCTTATGGTTGTTGCCACTTGATTATCTACCGAAAATAATGAAAATGAAACTTTAGAATGATCAGCCGATTAATGATAAAATAAGAACAAAAAACGATATCAACAGCTATTTACTATTTACTTCAATGAGTCTATTCTTTTTTATGGTTTTTCCCTATATTTTATAATTTTTTAATTACTTGAACTACTCATTAATATATCATACGAGATCTTATCATAAACCAATCTCACCTAAATCTCTCTTAAGATTCAAAACAGTATAGTTGTTTAAAAACACACATACATTTACGCTATATATAACACATATCAGAAGTGTATTGCGTGTTCTTTAAATAAAACTGCATCATTTTGTAGGGTTTATCCGGGATAAGTTTAGGATGTTGAAACTTAGACTTACCATCAACAACAACAATAACGTCACCCCATTGCCTTAGAGGCTACCGACTATGGCGGGGTGTGGATGGATTGGATGTACACAACCATACTCATGCGTTAGAAACACACAGAGGTTGTTTTCCGATGTCCCATAATGAAGATTGCGTCAAGTTGCGTCAATCAACTGTTACTTCACAATATAAGAAGCGCTTCCAATTTAGTGAGTCATTTTTCTTTATTCCGTCATATTTTAAAGTCAAATAAGAGTGTGTCCTTGACAATGAATATTGCACCAAGTTACGTCGATCAACTATTACTTCACAATATATATAAGAAGCGTAGCCAATTTAGTGAGTCATTTTGCTTTATTCTATCATATTCTAAAGTCAAAGAAAGTGTGTCATTGACTCCATTGAAAATGGAAAGGAAACTTGGACTTACCATATCCATTCAAAATCTTAAGGAAATGGAGGATGATACATCATTCTCATATAATCCATATATTTTTTTTTAAATCGGTCAATATGAAATAAGTATGAAAAGATCACATATGCTAATTATGTACATGTGTTAGTCATCGATCGTTACAAATGGATTGAATTGATAAGAGAGCAAGCAACTTGTAGCGAAGAAATTCCTTAGCAACAAATGCATTGAATTGAAACTTGGAATTCATGAGATAAGATTCAGCGCATGCAGAAAGTGGTTGGAAGATATATTTGTCTTTGGTTGGTGTGGTGGGTCTATATATTCTGAAAAGTATTTTAACGCACAAATATTTTATCTACTTCATTTGTATTGGATAACCTCCACAACTATAATAAAGTACATGTCATCATTATTAGCATGAGCAATTTTCCATCAATGCATGCATGTCAAGTTTGTGTCATTAATTTCCTCAAAATGCTATAAGGGTTAAGAAGTAAATGTCCTATGAAATGGTTAGTCTAATTTTATCATACTTATTAAATAATGTGTTTCTTTATTAGTACTGTTTTCATCCTTAATAAGGAAAGGAGTGGTTTTTTTGTTTTTTTTTGTTTTTTTGGGGAAAGCGGTATTTGCAACGAAATAAGGGGCGACTTTGTACAAGCCAAAATTTAAGTTAATAAAAACATAATGCAACTTGACTTATCATTTCTAAAAAAGGACATCCCGGTGCATTAGACTACCGCATTTGCACTGAGTCTAGAGAGGGGTTAGATCGCTTTGCGATCTGATGTACGTAGCCGTATCCTACACTTTTTGCAATAGGTTGTTTTCACAGCTTGAACTCGTGACCTCAAGATCACAAAGCATCAACTTTATTAGTTGCTCCATTGACCATCCTCTGACCTATCATTTCTACAATATTTATATCATACAATCTCTCAGCTTTTATAATACGCATGACTCGTATGTTACATGAGGTTTAGTTGCATATGTCTGACTAGATTTACATAATAAAATCACGTCTACTACATAGTAGAATCACCACTTGCTACCCCTTCCTATCCCATGTAAAGTGTTCTTCAACAGGAACAAGTTTAACATAGCAAGATTTGTGTAGTCTCAACTATCTCGTGTGACTTTTAAATTATGTACGTTATATGTGATTTTTCTGAGTCTTAGTCAAAGACATACTTTTCTTTTACTCTGAAATATGATGAAATAAAGCAAAATACCTCACTAAATTGGCTACGCCTCTTGCGTTGTGTAGTAGCAGTCAGTCAACACATTACTTGACACAATTTTTCATTATGGGTCATCCAGAAACAATCTTTTTGTGTTTCTGCGTATAGGTAAAGTTGCAGACATCCGACTCCCCCTTATCCTATCATAGACGGTAGCCTCTAAAGCAATGAGGTAATGATGATGTTGACATGTGATTTTTCTGCATCTTCTTGAAGACATTATGGAAGCTCAAATATACCCTGTCAGTGATGTAGTTGTAGTATTGACCATAATTATAAGAACATTAATGATGAACATGATTATATTAAGTATAAGATACTACCAATAAATTGATTGTGTGTGTGTGTGTTTTTGGCGAAATATTTGTGGTTTGTGAACCATTTGAGCGTAATCTTTTTAAGCTTTTAATTTCACGCCTTGCGTTCTTTGTTTTAAACTGTACATATGAGCAAATTGAGGGAGCAATCAATAAAGCATGAATAACATTAAGCATCCTGACTGAAGCTCTGGGTGTTTGTAACGTGTTCAAACAGTCAGGATTGAGGGGGGGTGTTGAACGCAGTGAAGAAGCAATGGTGGGCAGGAAGAATGTGGACAGTGTAGAAGAAGAGGAAATGCAGAAGGAGTTGAGTGAAGGATAGCGGTGTGATATGAAGTTCAGCTCAGCAAGCTTACTGAACGTGCATACCGCTGATTTGTGACTTTGCTGTGGTGGCAGCACATCGTTGCAGTACGTGGGTCAAATGAGCTAGGAGCCGAAGCAGGGAAGAAGAAGTGCGAAGGGAAAGAGCAGGAAGAAGGAGCAAGTAGCGGGAGTTAGTTTAAATGTTGTAAAGTTACGAAATCACCCTTGTATTAATAAGATCACTAGAGTGACTTAGAAGGGCAGAATTGTAAAGTCACACTGTAACTACCCTTTTCCGCTGGTTGTATGCTTTAAAACCATCCATAACCGCTAGTGATCATCAGATGAAGCAGTTACCAAAATTTCATTCAGTTTTTCCTCTCAATTTCATTGTTCCATTTTCTGAGTTTCGATTTCTCTTGATTTTTCTTGTTTCTGGTTTAATTGTTGCTTGAATTTTGTCATGGTATCAGAGCGATATTGATTTGTCCTGCTGTGTGTGATCCTTCGGTTTTGCATATTCTCCTATGATTCGGTTGTTTGCTGATGTACTACGGTTGAGTCTCTCATGGCCTCACAGAGTACTAATCCTTCGACTTCCAGAGCTGTTCAAAATGCATTGAATGACAGTCCTGCGCAAAATATTGTATTTGGATCAAGGGGGAACCGCGATCAAGAGCGGGTGTCCGAAACTTCTCTGAACAATGCATTGCAGAATCCTTATTACCTCCATCCTAATGACAGTCCGGCTATAATTCTAGTGCAACCACCGCTGAATTCTCACAATTATCACACCTGGAGTAGAGCTTTTGAGATGGCATTGGTAGTCAAAAACAAAATTGGCTTCGTAGACGGAACCGTCCCAAGGCCGTCTGTCTCAGATCCGCAGTATCCTCTCTGGAGACAGGTGAATACCATGTTGCAATCTTGGATGATGAATTCGGTATCACAGTCCATTGCACAGAGCATTATGTGGTGTGATAGCGCACATGACGCGTGGAATGATCTTCGATTGAGGTATGGTAGCACTGAACCGTTTAGATTGTCGGATTTGCTCGAAAATTTCTATGGTATTAGGCAAGATACACTCAGTGTTAGCGAATATTTTACCAAACTTAAAATTGTATGGGAAGAGTTGATGGCTGTAAGGCCAATACCATTGTGCACTTGCAGAGGTTGTGTATGTGATGTGAGTGCTAAGATGAGGAAATTTGTGGAGAGTGACTATGTGATTAAATTTGTGAAAGGTCTCAATGACAGTTTTGAACCAGTTAAGTCTCAAGTATTTGTCCTCACACCCTTGCCTGACATAAATACCACGTTTTCTATGGCTTTGAAATACGAAAGGAAGGTGTTAGCAGATGGTGGAATGACTCCCTTCGACAATAACCCCACTGCTTTGGTAGTGGAAGGACAAGTTAATGACGGCCTTGTGGCGTACAGCGGCAGGGGTCAAGGATACAGAAGAGGTGGCAACAGGTTTGGTAATGATAATTCTAGACGTTTTGTTTGTACCCACTGTGGATTGCAGGGACATACCGTTGATAGGTGCTACAGAAAGCACGGTTTTCCTCCGGGATTTAAGTCCAAGAGTCAAGCAAATTTGAGCAAAACAGTGGATCTAGATGCTGAGGAATCACAGGAGCTTCAGGCAACTAAGAGTGTGCAGTCATTGATGCTCACACCCCAGCAAAATCAGAAGTTAATGAACTGGCTCAGCAGGAATGATGATGGCCAGGAAGGGATTGTGCCTGCGAATCAAAGTACTGTGCTCTCTGCTCAAGTTGGTAAGGACAAAGGTTAATCTGTAACTGATGTACTAAGCACATGGATTTTGGATTCAGGAGCTACAGACCATATTGCCTCTAGCTTGGCTCTCTTCTCATCTGTTAAACCTGTTAATAATATTGCTATCAACCTGCCTAATAAATTTTCTGTGTCAGCCACTCATATTGGATCTGTAAACATCAACTCATGTCTTACCTTGTATGACGTTTTGTTTGTGCCATCCTTTGCATATAATCTTATCTCACTGAGCAAACTAGCTTCCAATCCCAATATGCTTATTCAAATTTCTGGTACCTGTTGCTTGATTCAGGATCAATTATCCAAGAGGATGATTGGTTCAGCTGAGTTATCACACAGCCTCTACTATCTGAAAGGTATGCCATCACAGAAAAATCCAATCTGTTCTTCCATTACATCACTTACTTCACCAAATATGCTGTGGCATTATAGGCTGGGACACCCATCAATTCCTAGAGTAAAGGAGATTCAAAAGACTGATACATCCATCCCAGCTGGCAGCTATGATGATTCTTGCACAGTCTGCCCTTTGGCCAAACTCAAAAGATTGCCATTTCCTGTCTCTGTTTCTGTTTCTTCTGAGCCCTTTGATCTCATTCATGTGGATGTTTGGGGGCCTAACAGGCACTCCACTTTGTACTCTCAGAAATACTTCCTTACCATTGTAGATGATTGTAGTAGATACACATGGTTGTATTTGATGAAATCCAAATCTGAAGTCAAGCACATTCTACAAAGTTTCTATGCTTATGCACAAACTCAGTTTTCGAAACGAATAAAGATTGTACGAACTGACAATGCACCAGAATTTAGTTTGTCTGCCTTTTATATGCAACATGGCATTGTACATCAAACCAGTTGTGTTTATACACCACAACAAAACGGCATAGTGGAAAGAAAACATCAACACATTCTCATAGTAGCCAGATCTCTTAAATTTCAAGCATCGCTGCCTTCTTGTTATTGGGGCTTTGCAGTCTCACATGCCGTGTATCTCATAAACCTTATACCTACACCCATCTTGTCTCATAAAACTCCTCATGAAATCCTTTTTCACAAAGTCCCAACATATCAACACCTCCGAGTGTTTGGATGCTTGACATACGCCTATAATACCACACCCAACACTCACAAATTCTCTCCCAGAGGTGTCCCTTGTTTATTTCTGGGGATATCATCTACCTCAAAGGGCTACATCTTACAAAACTTGAATACCAAAGACATTCTGATTTCCAGAAATGTGCAGTTCTTTGAAACCCATTTCCCATTCTCTGAACCTTCAGTAATTGTTCCCAACTCTGCACCAGAAGCTAATAGACCTACGATGCCTTTCTTTCCTCATGTGCCTTCTGATATTCCGAATGGTTGTCCCTTATCTTCCTCTTCTATTCATTCCTCACTTGCAACTCCATCTCCATGTCCTTCATTCACACCACTTTCACCTGAACCACAGCCTCTAACTACACCTCTTGTTCCACCTTCCGCTACTATTGACATACCTCCATCCTTCAGACATGAAAGCCATTCCTCATCTCCCTCTGGTGGCACGTCTACTGGTTCTGCTTCTCAGTCCTTACAGCCCTCTAATTCTGCCCTGCCTCATTCCAATCTTGACCATCGCACCCCAAGAGTTCGAAAACAACCTTCTTACTTGCAAGATTACTACTGCAATCATGCCACTACTTCCACTACTGCCTCTTCAGTCTCCTATCCTATTGAACATTACCATTCCCTTGATCAGTTAGCTCCTAAATTCAAAAAGTATGTTCTTAACCTCAGCTTGCAGCAAGAGCCTGCGTCATATCAGCAAGCAGCCAGCTCAGTGCACTGGCAACAGGCCATGTCCTTGGAGTTGGCAGCTCTGGAGGCTAACCAGACATGGACCCTTACACCTCTACCACCGGGCAAGAAAACTATTGGCTGTAAATGGGTTTACAAACTCAAAAGAAAGGCAGATGGGTCCATTGAGCGGTACAAAGCAAGGCTTGTAGCCAAGGGCTACACTCAACAGGCAGGTGTGGATTATAGGGACACCTTCTCCCATGTGGCCAAGATGACCACAGTTCGACTGGTCTTGGCACTGGGAGCTATTAATGGTTGGTTTATTCATCAGCTGGACGTCAACAATGCCTTCCTCCATGGGGACCTGGACCAGGAGATTTACATGACACCCCCAGATGGCTTCTGTGCACCAACAGGCCATGTGTGCAAACTAACCAAGTCACTATATGGGCTCAAGCAGGCAAGCCGGCAATGGAATGCCAAATTGACTTCCTTTCTCTTATCTGAGGGATATGTTCAATCGAGGAATGACTATACCATGTTCACCAAACAGGATCAGCACTCATTCTTGGTCCTCTTAGTTTATGTTGATGACGTTGTGGTTGCCAGCAACTCTATGCCAGCTATTCAGCACCTCAAGCACCTTCTTCATTCTGCCTTCCAGATCAAGGATCTGGGGGAGTTGAGGTACTTCCTAGGCTTAGAGATCGCCAGGTCTCAGGGGGGCTGCTGATATGTCAAAGGAAATACACACTTGAGTTGTTAGAGGAGACTGGAAACCTGGCTTCAAAACCTGCCTGTAGTCCTATGGAACAGAACCTAAAGCTATCACACAATGATTCTCCAGCCTTTGAAGATGTATCTAACTACAGGAGGCTGATTGGTAAGCTTTTGTACTTAACGATTACAAGGCCGAATATCAGCTACACTGTGCAACAGTTGAGTCAATTCTTGGACTCACCAACACTATTGCATTGGAAAGCAGCTCAGAGATTGCTTAGATATCTTAAGGGAACTCCAGGACAGGGATTATTCTTCCCTAGCAGAGGATCCCTCAAGCTGAAAGCATTCTCAGATTCAGATTGGGGTGGCTGTACAGAGAGCAGAAAGTCAGTGACTGGTTACTGTATGTTCCTAGGAGATGCACTGATTTCTTGGAAAGCGAAGAAACAGACCACTGTCTCAAAATCATCGTCTGAAGCAGAATATAGAGCTCTTGCCTCAGCCACATGTGAGGTTCAATGGATACTCTATTTGCTAAGGGATTTGCAAGTGGTACATTCAGGTCCAGTAGAGTTATTTTGTGACAACATAAGTGCCATTTATATTGTAGAAAATCCGGTGTTTCATGAGAGAACCAAGCATATCGAAATTGACTGCCATATAGTAAGAGAGAAGTTTTAGAACGGGGTGATCAAGCCTATGCCCATCAGAACGGATTTGCAATTGGCGGACATTTTCACAAAGGCACTGGACTCTAGAAGATTAAGCATCCTGACTGAAGCTCTGGGTGTTTGTAACGTGTTCAAACAGTCAGGATTGAGGGGGGGTGTTGAACGCAGTGAAGAAGCAATGGTGGGCAGGAAGAATGTGGACAGTGTAGAAGAAGAGGAAATGCAGAAGGAGTTGAGTGAAGGATAGCGGTGTGATATGAAGTTCAGCTCAGCAAGCTTACTGAACGTGCATACCGCTGATTTGTGACTTTGCTGTGGTGGCAGGCAAATCGTTGCAGTACGTGGGTCAAATGAGCTAGGAGCCGAAGCAGGGAAGAAGAAGTGCGAAGGGAAAGAGCAGGAAGAAGGAGCAGTAGCGGGAGTTAGTTTAAATGTTGTAAAGTTACGAAATCACCCTTGTATTAATAAGATCACTAGAGTGACTTAGAAGGGCAGAATTGTAAAGTCACACTGTAACTACCCTTTTCCGCTGGTTGTATGCTTTAAAACCGTCCATAACCGCTAGTGATCATCAGATGAAGCAGTTACCAAAATTTCATTCAGTTTTTCCTCTCAATTTCATTGTTCCATTTTCTGAGTTTCGATTTCTCTTGATTTTTCTGGTTTCTGGTTTAATTGTTGCTTGAATTTTGTCAGAAAGTAAATCTAGCAACTTGGCATGTGATATATATAAAATTAAATTAATGGGTTTAGAGGTAAAGAGGGAAACATGTAATAATAAGTTAGTGACAACGAATGTAGACCATCCATTACTAAATTAGTGAGATTACATTTCAGTGGAACAGGTAAATACCTTAATATATTTATAACAGGTGTAGGCTGATTTCGTCACGCTGACCGAGCTCTACGAGTCGGTCATCTCGGGAAATACAGCATTGGAGAATTTCAGTATAACCATTACAAGAACATTAACCTATTGCATTAAAAGATCCTATCTATGACGGAGCGAGGATCAGATGTACAACTAGTTATTTTATTTCTGCAGCAACATAAAATCTATGTATAACACCTATTGATTTGCAAGTATGATTTAAAGTGTGCTCTTTTTTTAGATTATTTGTTAATATTTTATCAATCTAAAATGTCGTTAGATTTTTAATTTACATGACATAAGAGATGTTTGAAGTTATGGATTTGACCTTTTGATAAAGAAAAAAAAAAGGTCGTTGGTGAAAAGACAGATGCAAACTTCGCGTGAATCATGATGCCAAGAAATTATCACACACTGGCCGTCGAAAATATTATATTCATAAGGGAAAATTCTTTAACTTGATGGTATGGATAAAAAGGAGCAAACGTGCTCGAAGTTTTCAATTAAGGAAAATTCAGCGGTTATGTTCATCTCTTTCCATTTTAATTGATTCCTTTTATTTTAAACAGGAACCTAAACTTTTCGTTTCACCAATAACGTGAGGATGAGATTAATTGTATAGTATTTATAAAGTATAAATTTGATCGTGTTCACCGGATCATTCAGGTTATTTGAAATTAAACAATTTCTCAACGCAAAAACATCTTTTCTGGTGCATTAGCTTCTGCGTTCGCACCGGATCCGGAGAATGATCAAATCACTTTGCGATCTGATGCACGCAGTCTTATTTTATACTCTGTGAAAGACCCTGTTACCAAGGGCTCGAATTCATGACATCAAAGTCACCAAACAGTAACCTTACATTTTTTTCGAAATCAAGTTTTCTAACAAAAAAAAGAACATCTTTGACAAAATAAATGTGATTTTTTGTTAACGCACTATGTAGATAATGAGCTAACAGCATATGCAGAATAAGGAGTGCGTCTAGCCCAAGATTTCGCATTTTGTCCCTTCACAAACCACTCGTGAATAAATCAATATTGTTAAAATAAATTTTATGATTTTCTTAAGATCGTTTAGATATGTGACACACATTGAGTTAGCTTCAAAAATACATGATTCACGTCCTGAATTAGTAACTTCTAGATATATATTTAAAGCAAGATTCAAAATTATGTTCCAGAAATCTTCACGCACAAGTATATAAGCAAAACCTAATCTTACTTCATAATGAGGAAGGTAAATTGACCGGCCAACTATTAAATAAATCAAGGGCTTTGCGATGTATAAGTTTAGTCAACTTTCAAGAATAACAACTCATTATACGCAAAGATTTACTTTCCCCACTGCACTTTCTTACCGTCAAGTTTCCTTACGCCTTCATAATTAAATTAATAAATGGAAAAAGTTAGGAACCTTTATGATGGTAGATGCAATATATCTACTCCTCCAGTTTGAAAACATTATTATAGTTTGACTTGAGACATAGTTAATCTAATAATTTTATAACTATGAAATAGAAGGTGTAATATAGTTGCGGCATGTGAGCTCTGTGTTTGCCCTTTGCTTTTATTTAGAGTTGTAAATTTCCAATTTCAAAGTGTTAAGAGAACATCTTTTACTTATAAGTCACGTAGCGAAGTCTTCAATAAATTGTGTTACTCAGGTTTGAATCATCAAGACACTTTTACAGGAAAAAAGAAAAACCAACCTCCAAAACAAGAAAATGTAATAAGTTACGCAACTTTTTTTTTCTACTAGTGCATAGTCTAATTGGTATTCAGATTGAAAATTGTTACCAAGAAGACAAGAGTTCGAATTCAGGAACACACACATTGTAGATGCTCCACTTCTGCTAGTTTGTAAAGATCTTCTGCTAGTTTGTAGGGTACCTTGATAGTGGTACTCCACTCATGCTAGTTTATAAAGGCTAGTTTGTAGATGTCTTCTGCTAGTTTGTAGGGGTACTGATAAACCATAACCGGATCGTCAGTTAGTCAATAACAGTCAACGGTTTAACCTAATAGCCCAGTATTGCAGTTCAGCGGGTTAATGCTTAAGAATGGCTGTCCGGTCTCGGCAGCACATCAGTAGGGCAACGTGACGCCCTTATAACATCGAAGAATCTATTAAGGTTTTCACCTCGGCATTAACTTCAGTATATGTTCAAATGCTGCACTTCGGACTACTTCATTTAGGCAATGCTTAGCCATGCATTTCAGTAAGGCCAAGTCACGCACTTCAGCAAGGCTCAACTGTGTACCACAGCAGCTCGTGCACTTCAGCATAAGACAGCTGTGTACCACAGCAAAATGAACTCATTACGATAATACTTCGTGGGACCCTCAAACGGAGATATTTCTCTAATATATTGACTACAGCTGTTTGATCTTCCTGAACACGCTAAAGTCACAACAGTCAGTCTATCAGTTACGTCAACCGGGTCGGCCTATTGGTCACATCAGTCGACCTATTGATCACATCAGCAGACCTATTATGCCTTAGGCTCTCTGCCCTAAACAAAGCGTCTTCTCCAAGCTATCACCAGAGTCTCAGATTGGAAAAAAGATCTATAAAGGTAAGGAGACCAAGACAAAGGAGGAGGGTCAGACTTTACAACATATACATACACCTTGCTCTTCGGCAAATACAGGAAGAAATTCCTAACTCACCCTTTACATTATAATCTCAGTAAGATATGACCCAAACTGACTTGAGCGTCGGAGGGTTTTTCCCGAGGCCAACCCCCCGGGACCTCTGACCTGTGCTACTTTGTGCAGGGTATTTGGCGCTATTTCAGCTACACATTTTCAATTCCAGTTGACAAATTCTTTACGTCAACTGACGGAGTTGAATCGAGGTCATCTAGACCCTTGGTGAAGATCCGGCTTCATCATTTGGCGCTAGAAGGAGGGCCCCTAAGTCCCTTAACCCAGAAAACAGCTACTCAAAACTTTTTCTCCAACGATTGTTCAGAAACCTTTCAAATCATCTTAGGAAGCTATCAAGAGAAAGATGAGTAACAGAGATAGTCAAGGGACCAAACAACCCATGACATCTAGGAGGAGTCAAAAATCCTTTCAACAACAAACTGATCAATGCTCTACGGAGCGGGAGAATCTTCAACTCCCATAGCTTTTACATATGAAGAGCACAGGCGAGCCATTCGCTATGTGGCTCAAAACCCAGAGGTCTTCCAAGCTGTAGTGAGGGAGATAAAGGGGAAGGCCTCTACAGCAAAATCCAGTGGATCCCGTTCCGGTAATTCTCATCCACTGGAACATCTGGAGTATTCTCCCACTCGGCCTGGTTATTCCCCCAGGCGTCGGGCCGAGTTTATGGCCGAGGCAAGACGGCCAAAATATAAAAGTCTAGCCACCAGAGCTTAAAGTATACTCAGAAAGCCTCCTTGCCATGTAAACATGGCAAAAAAGTTAACGATAAAGGTAAGGCACCGTTGCAGGAAAGGTGTTCTGTCAAGATTCGGTTAGGAGGCCGAGGAAAGGAAAGGAATTCCTTGCTGACTTCTAAAGCTCATATCCTTTCCTATATGAGGAAAAAAATCTCTGGCAAAAGAACCCCAGCCCCTTGCTGGACCAATCGGGAAAAGAAACCATCAACTGTACTGCCTCTATCATCATGATATTGGCCATGATACAGAAGATTGTAGACAGCTCAGGCAAGAGATTGGATGTCTTATTGAGCTGGGTCACCTGCAGCGTTTTTATAATCCCAGGTCTAGGCTTCACAACAGGCTAGACTTTGGTAAATCCCCTCCAGAGGAAAGTTGTAAACCCGAGTGTCACCAGGGTTTTCTGGGTGATACAGATTCGGATTTCGATGAGGGGGGACACGGATTTCTTAGCATATAAGGTTAATCTAATGACCGTGAACCCTGATTCCGTCGAATCACGGTTTGTTTCTTCCTATCATCGTCCGGAATCCCCCGGCCCGGCCTTATGTTGTCAGGGGATCAGTCTTTTATATTTAACTGGACATTCTTATATGGCATTCACCAGGATAGTTAAGTCACCTTATGGTGCATGGAGCAATAATTTATGCCTACAACGAAAGTGGGGGCATATATATTCTTACCCAGCAGGTCTGGAAGGCTAAGTAGGTCTCAGCAGGATGGGACAGGTTTCCCGATATTCTTACCCAGCAGGTATGGAAGGTTGAGCAGGTCTCAACATCATCTTTACCCAGTAGGTCTGGAAGGCTGAGCAGGTCTTAGCAGGATGGGACAGGTTTCCCGATATTCTTACCCAGCAGGTCTGGAAGGTTGAGCAGGTCTCAACATCATCTTTACCCAGCAGGTCTGGAAGGCTGAGCAGGTCTCAGCAGGATGGGACAGGTTTCCCGATATTCTTACCCAGCAGGTCTGGAAGGCTGAGCAGGTCTCAGCAGGATGGGACAGGTTTCCCGATATTCTTACCCAGCAGGTCTGGAAGGTTGAGCAGGTCTCAACATCATATTTACCCCAGCAGGTCTAGGAGGCTGAGTAGGTCTCAGCGGAACAAGACAAGTTCCCTATATTTACCCCAGCAGGTCTGGGAGGCTGAGCAGGTCTCAGCGGAACAAGACAAGTTCCCTATATTTACCCCAACACGTCTCGGAGGCTGAGCAGGTCTCAGCGGAACAAGACAAGTTCCCTATATTTACCCCAACACGTCTGGGAGGCTGAGCAGGTCTCAGCGGAACAAGACAAGTTCCCTATATTTACCCCAGCAGGTCTGGGAGGCTGAGCAAGTCTCAGCGGAATAAGACAAGTTCCCTACATTTACCCCAGCAGATCTGGGAGGCTGAGCAGGTCTCAGCGGAACAAGATGAATTCCCGATATTAGGGGTTTCGGCAAAGTCTTAACAATGGGGCAAGTTTGTCAGCATTCCCACTCAGCCAAGCTGAAAAGCCAAGTATAAAAGATGGAGCTTGATACTTCGATAAAGGAACTCTACCACAAGAAATACTCTTATGGCAAAGATGAAGACGAGTACTTGCAAACTAAAACCGCGGGGCAGGTTGAAGACAAAAATTTGCAGAAAGCAAACGAAAGAACTTCGCAGAGTAGAAGGTCAACACTCGCCATCTAGGGAAAAAGAGCAAATTGAACTTCAAAAGATTGAAAAGCTAGAAGAAGTTAGAAAGCAAAATCTGAAAAATAGACTTTCGTTAAGTATGAAATCTATTACAACTACAAATTGTTTACAAGGGAAAATCCTATTCTACTACGAAATCTTCTCATGTGCTCCGAAAACTCGGTAATCTGGATACAGCTTCAGACTCGAACTACGAAGAGCAGCGAATGGTCCTTATTCAGATCTGGGTAGACTTCTTGGCAATCGTCCCCTATATGGTTACATGGCATAACAAAATTTTGCAGCATTGTTGCCGCCCTTGCTTCACTGCTACCATGCCTTGAAGATGGCCTACGAAGAATGTAATCGCAATTGTTTCTTGCTTCACTGGAAGAAAAGGGATTCGTGCGATTACAAAACAGGAAAGGGAAACCTTTGCTGGAAAGGGATATGTCGAAGGAGAATCCCTGTCATGAAATAACAGAGGCGCTAAAGCGAAAGATACGACGATGACTAAAAAAGGATTGCTGGAAAGGAACAATCTCCATGAAGAAAGATTGTTCCCATCAGAATCAAATTCTCTATGAAAGGACTGAGTCTCACAGGTATTTTTCAGATTCACGAGGCACGAAAGGGCAGGCATATTTCGGAAATGCTTACATAGAGATAAAAGATTGGGTGGAAAGGAGGAGTGTTATAAAACACCAAGATAGGCATCAAGGATGGAAAGCTTAAATGGAGAATGAAGAATGAGGAGATGAAAGCACCTCTATTTATAGGCAGAAGAAGGAAAAGAGGCTCCTTTTTCGTTTCAAATTTGAAATTCGAAAAGTCAGAAGTCCATGCATTTCCCACCCTCGGGAAGTGGAATCGCCGAAAAAGCAATAACAGAGCATCGAAGCTATCGCTTACGTTAAAGACGGGAGTTATGGCATAAATAAAGGGATAACCATGTAGTTAATGAAGAATTGCCACGTCATAAGAGCAAGATTTGTTCGCCTTCGCAGTTCAGCTCAGCCACACAAAATCTGGGGACAAATGATAAATCATAACCAGATCGTCAGTTAGTCAATAACAGTCAACGGTTTAATCCTAATAGCCCAGTATTGCAATTCAGCGGGTTATGCTTAAGAATGGCTGTCCGGTCTCGGCAGCACATCAGTAGGGCAACGTGACGCCCTTATAACATCGAAGAATCTATTAAGGTTTTCACCTCGGCATTAACTTCTGTATATGTTCAAATGCTGCACTTCGGACTACTTCATTTAGGCAATGCTTAGCCATGCGTTTCAGTAAGGCCAAGTCACGCACTTCGGCAAGACTCAACTGTGTACCACAGCAGCTCGTGCACTTCAGCAGAAGACAGCTGTGTACCACAGCAAAATGAACCCATTACGATAATACTTCGTGGGACCCTCAAACGGAGATATTTCTCCAATATATCGACTACAACTGTTTGATCTTCCTGAACACGCCAAAGTCACAACAGCCAGTCTATCAGTTACGTCAACCGGGTCGGCTTATTGGTCACATCAGTCGACCTATTGATCACATCAGCAGACCTATTATGCCTTAGGCTCTCTGCCCTAAACAAAGCGTCTTCTCCAAACTATCACCAGAGTCTCAGATTGGGAAAAAGATATATAAAGGTAAGGAGACCAAGACAAAGAGGGGGATCAAACTTTACAACATATACATACACCTTGCTCTTCGGCAAATACAGGGAGAAATTCCTAACTCACTCTTTACATTATAATCTCAGTAAGATATGGCCCAAACTGACTTGAGCGTCGGAGGGTTTTTCCCGGGGCCAACCCCCCGAGACCTCTGACCTGTGCTACTTTGTGCAGGGTATTTGGCGCTATTTCAGCTACACATTTTCAATTCCAGTTGACAAATTCTTTACGTCAACTGACGGAGTTGAATCGAGGTCATCTAGACCCTTGGTGAAGATCCGGCTTCATCAGGTACCTTGATAGTGATACTCCACTTCTGCTAGTTTATAGGAGCACTTTGTGTGGGTCACTGAGTAAGTCATCACTAACTTAGAAGGCCACTGAATACCTGATTTGCATCCTTCATAAAGCTTCATGAGGCTGGGGGTGTGAGAGCCCCAGAACGAGGGATGTCGCCTTTTTGCTACCAAGTTACGCAACTTTTGAGTGCGTCGGGGACAGAGAAATATGCGAGAAAACAAAGAACACAAAAATTTACGCGAATCGACGATGCGAAAAGTTGCGAAACTAACGCGAATTCATTATTAATTTATGTATAAAGTTACAACATCAATATATATTATAACTCTATTCAAAGCTTAATAACAAACACGGATAATACCTATATAATAAACAGATACATAAAGAATCTAACCATCAGCTCTAGAGAGTGTTACACTAGTAAGATAAAAATGTCATTGACTAGAGCTATCTTAGCTCCATTTTATTCTTACTAGAAAATGTATGGGATTAATTAGTAAATATAAGTTGAGAATGTTATCATGATGAAATGACTGATGAACAAGATTATCTGTAGAATATTGAAAAGGACTTAAACTTAATCCATAATATTTCAATCACAATGTTGACTGTGATGAAAGAGACGCAATAACCATCAAAATGATTGTATATGGCCGCCCAAAAGCAGTTAATCCCAAACAAAAGCTGCATGTTGCTGTTAATCGGAAGTAGACTTTCTGCTGTTATGGCCGTGTCTACTAAATTCAACACATCACATCTATGATCTATATGACAAATTTTATGATTAATGAATCAATAATCATTGCATATCCATTAACTAATACAATAAAAAATAATATGTATGTAAGAATACAACAACAAACAACTACAATCATACTTAGTATATCTCAACGAAAGCAAAACAAAAACATTACGAAAATTTAATATAATGTATATGGATGGATATATGTATATAAAGTTATACGTCGTCAATTATTTTTAGATAAACAAGGACGCGGCTTGACAAATAAACAATAATTATGTTAAGCCCACTGCAAATATGATGTCCTGATAGATATCTTTAGAATATGCTTGGTAAAATGCAATATGATATGACACATTTAGAATCCCATGTGACACATGGGCTGGGCAAAAACATTGATCTATTAATCTGTATTATACATCAGAAATGACAGAAAAAATAAGATGGTATAGGAAAATATAGGGTTATGTCAATGATTATATGTCTATGTAACACATAAAATCATTAACATACCCAAGTTCAGAGATATTTCATTAAGTTTAATTTTATGGCCGTTTATGTTTGATTGAATGGAGTAATATTATATCTCGACTTACTGGAAAAACATTATTCGGCTTAGTCGCTAGATCTATTTATATAAAGTTTATGCATAATACGTTCCAAACGCGCCTCAAACAAGATAACAAAGCCAAAAACATATATCAAGTAACAAGTTTGAATTGCTATAACTGTTTTAATATGGTGTATGTCCAGGAATATTTTAATTTTTATGGAAAATATGACATAAAACCTCTATAATCCGTCGTGTTAAGGCAACAAGTCTCTTGTTGTTTCTTAAACTCTTCTCTAGCATCAATAAATAAATAAATCTTCTCTACATCTGTACGTAATATATATTTCAGTATTGAGTTGACACGTGGATATCCTGGCGGGAAGTGATAAATATGTAGCTTTTTAAGCATAAACAAACATATTCTACTAAATTTATTTATTGCAGAATACAAATCTGGAACATGCGCCCCCCGCCCCCGGCGGCTCGCCCCCCTGCTCGGTTGAATTTTTGATGTTAGCCGAATGGAAACATGTATATTTTATTTCGGTCCTTTTATTTCAATTATTTGTGTATGTTCACCATTATGACTATTTTAATATCGGAAGATTGTTGTTGTATATGTTTAATAAAATAGCGTCACTAGTACATATTCCTATTATTATTATATATGTGCACACATATAGAGCCTGGGGTCTCACTAGAAGCAAACTCTCTATCCTTTGGAATGTGGGTATTGTTTGTCTGCCTCTCACCCTCTCCAGATCCTAATGTTAGATTGTGCTATCTTTGGGATATACTGGATAAGATTGATTGATTGATTGATTGAAAGTCGAATAGAAACATGTGAACGACGTTAGGCAAACACATTATTTGAAGAATTAAAAGATAAAACTACTTGAATCTAATAACTACCCAAATCACTAGTAGTTATTTTTGAATCACTGCAAAATCACTGTAAAGCCAATACAACACAGTTGGAAGAAGATAACGTCGACAAGAATAAACAAATATGCAGGAAAAAAGAAAAGGCAATGTTTTTTAAGAAGCTAAACAAAAAAGGGTGTCTTTAGAAGGTATAATAATGGATCAAAGTGTATGGTAAGGCTTCGCTTCGCGCTCTGGTCCCTCTTCAAACTCTGTGTAAACGCAGGAGTCTAGTGCACCATGAATGTCTTTTAATAATGGATCAAAGTGGGCCTTAAGCAGAATATTCGTCTTGATAAACGATCTAGGCCAAGACTATGGAAAAAGCATGGGTAATATATTGGGAAAATCACGACGAGCTATAGTTGGTTGGGCCAAGATTTTATGCGTCCAGCCTCAAATTAATAGTACATCTACACTACAATTTTGGGCTTTTTTAAAAGAAAATAATGTTAACAAGTTTATTGGTCCACAGGTTTAGTGTATTATGGTTACTGACACTTCGGTGAACAAATCATGTAAATATTGTAGCAAAAAGGTGGAGGACAAACTTGGCCCTCCATACCCCGGCCCGACAAGACCGTTAGGAAGATGTAAATCAGATACTCAACGGTCCGCTAGAGGGAGGCACAGTGCTCACCGACCTACATGAAACCCACCCTCAAGACCCTCAATTGGAGTCTGAAGATATGGTTCCAACACTGCAGGCTGCGGGACTCAAAATTTGCACCTTGTAACATATCTGTCTCTCCATAACCAATTGATCTATGCCCTACGGGAAAATCATGTAAATATTATGTTTCTAGCATATTATAGGAGAATTTTTCTTTACAATATTATATAAAAGATTTGTAACATGGTGGAAACACTACCAAAATGTTTTTTCTTTACACACAAAGAAAAACAAAAAAAAATATATATATAGTCATACGAAGATAAATTTCATATATTCATCAAGGGTATATTGATACGGTTGAAGGTGATGTCAAATACATCAAAAGCATTCAATGATGTCAAATACATCAAAAGCATTCAAGTCATAGACTTTTTATTATTCTAGCTCTGAACTTGCAAGTATTCTAACCATAAACTTGAAATATATCATCCAAGATAAAATTGCTTCAACCTATGAAAAACACAAACATTTTAATCTTGATGCTCTAATAGATTGCAATAGCTTTACTCCTCGGTGGATCATGAAACAATCAGAAAACAAACGCAACATATAAGAAAAATGTGTCAAAAAGCAGAACCCGCTCTTGATTTTCCAATCCAATCAAAAATATACAAGTAGCTAATAACCAATTTTCATTCAGTAACCAATAACTGCTAAAAACAGATTTTATTTGGATAGAGATCATTAAGATTCATGAAATTGGACATAATCTTCTGATTGTTTCATGTAATCCTAGACTTTTGCCAGCAGACACGAGACCGCAAACAAGTGGAATGGAGCCGGAACATCGACCACTCGATACTGATGGTTCCAGGTAGGCTAAAACGGGATAGGATCCCCTCAACCACTTTTCTTCACCGTACGCGTTAAAGCACGACACGTGGCAGCAAGGGAGGGTGGTGAGGCTAGATGAGAGTCACCCGCATCTAGCCTCACCACCCAACACTGATGACACGTGTCACGCGGTTATGAGTAGGGTGAGAAAAAGTGAGGTGAGTAGATCTCATCCGGTTAAAACCACTCAAGGTTGAGAGCTGTAATTAGATTCTCGAATCCATATGGCAACCTCAGCAGCCAATCATCATTTTTATTCCTACCTTTTTCAGATAAGCCTCTCTTCTAGATAACCTCTGTATTGTACTTGTTGGGCGTGTTCGGTGTGAACCTACGACCTTCTAGTTTCAATATACAACAACATCATTACCACATTGTTTTAAAGGCTTCCGTCTATGACGGGATACGAGGGGTCGAATGTACGCAACCGTACCCATGTGTTAGAGGCACACAGAGGTTGTTTCTCAATGATCCATAATGATGCGTCAAGCTGTGTCAATTAACTGATACTTCATAATATAAGAAGTGCAGCCAATTTAGTGAGTTATTTTGTTTTTTCCATCATATTCCAGAGTCAAAGAAGAGTGTGTCATTGACTCTATGAAAATGAAAACTAGTTACAATATACAACGTGAGTATCGATTGAGCTATGTCTTGACAATCTCCTCCATTACTTGCTTCCTATTGCTTATACTCTCAACTTCCAAGACTAAACTACTCCAACCCTCCCATTCACAGCCACTACCAAAAAAGCTGAGAATTTGCAGGCAACTCCATGCGCTTCTTCAACACTTACAGCTAACGCCTTCTTCTTCCCCATGGTAAGTTTCTTTATTTCTCACCCTTTAGTTTACTTTCAATTCAATACTAGTAAAAAAAAATTCAATATAGCAATAGGTTGCTCTTATGAAAGATTTAGCACTAGTGTAACAATCCAGATTCGCCAGCAGATGTTAGGCCCTTCGCTGTTCCTACCAGCTATGTTTCTGTGGGCATGATCATTCTTGGTATTTAACACTTAGTCTCATTCATATATAATATGTCACAATTTTCACATTAGGGAATGTGTCTTTACAAGCAGTAGTAGAACTGTTAAATGATGCGTGTAATTTATGATCTGGTAAAACATAACATCAGATAACATGATTATCATGCATGTCATGCATGATATGATGCAATGTAAAGTAAAAGCACATGATCACACAACTATGAACCTAACAGATTGATGTTGTATAGGATTGATTGGGTTCTTGTTTACTGATTCCATGAATATGTTACAGCTCTCAGAAAAATGGATTTAACATAATTGAAGCATCAAAAGCTTCCTCTTTGGTGGGGAAAAACTGAGAGTAAGCAAATACTCTGCTCCAGCTGGAACAAGATCTGTTACTGTTTGTGCTGTAGCAGACCCTGACCAACCCCTCTGGTTCCCAGGCAGCACCCCTCCTGCTTGGCTTGATGGCAAGTGTGTCCCCTACCCTGCCCCCATCCTCCACCCTACCAACCACCCCTTTTCCATTAGCATAAGCATTTTGCTAAGTTCCTGATTTGTTTATTTTTATCTCCTAACTGCAGCCTTCCGGTCGATTTTGGCTTTGATCCTCTAGGCCTTAGTAAGCTGATTTCCGTACACATATAATTCAGTTTGATTTGTTTTCTTGTCTTCTTGAAAGACAGAATGATTTCAAACTAATTGGAAATCTATGTTTGTAGGTTCTGATCCAGAGAGCTTGAAGTGGAATGTGCAGGCAGAGCTTGTACACTGCAGATGGGCTATGTTAGGTGCTGCTGGAATCTTCATTCCTGAATCCTTGACAAAGATTGGCATCCTAAACACACCATCATAGTACACAGCTGGTGAACAAGAATACTTCACAGACACCACAACCCTGTTTGCAATTGAGCTGGTTCTCATTGGTTGGGCCGAGGGAAGACGGTGGGCTGACATCATTAAGCCTGGGAGTGTTAACACTGATCCCATTTTCCCTAACAACAAGCTCACAGGTACTGATGTTGGCTACCCTGGGGGTCTGTGGTTTGATCCTCTGGGTTGGGGAATCGGTTCGCCTGCGAAACTCAAGGAGCTCAGAACAAAGGAAATCAAGAATGGGAGGCTGGCAATGTTGGCTGTCATGGGTGTTTGGTTTCAACACATTTACACCGGTACAGGTCCCATTGACAATCTCTTCGCTCACCTTGCTGATCCTGGACATGCCACGGTTTTCGCTGTAAGTGAATATCATAGTTTATGATAAAGCAACAAATAGATCACTTTGAAGTCGTGATCATATCTGATAGACTAACATTGTTTGAGTCATAATGCTGCACAAGAATGCATTCTACCTATATAGCTAACAAATGCTGGTGTTGTGACAGGCATTTGCCTCCAAGTGAGAAGCAAGAAATGTTACATTGAAGTGGTGCACATAAAGAGTGTGATGCTCAGAAGTCAAATTGCATGTTCCTCGTCGATGACAAACCATAAAAATCTTGTATCTGTTTGCCGATCTAATGTAGAGAACTAATGTATTGTACCATGAGAGCCAAAACATTTATACAGAACCATATCGGAGTTGAACGGCTTCAGATTAATTAGTTTTCCTTTTGAACAAGAAACAAAACAAAACAAAGCTTTTGTCAGAGAACCGAGAAAGAAGAAAAGGGGCAAGCAAGGGGAGCAGAGACACAGACACAGATAGACACAGACACACAGATAGAGACGACAGACATAAGAGACAGACAGACAGAGAGAGAGAGACACACAGACATAGATATAGAGACACACATAGATATACACACACACACACACACACACACACACACACACACACACATATAATATTATAATATATATATATATATATACACACACACACATAGATATATATGTATACACATAGATATATATGTGTGTGTGTCTGCACATATATATATTATACATACATAGATTAAGATAGATTAAGACACCGAGTACAATAACCAGTGTATAAACTGGGCTACTGGTCAAATAGAACACTGTGTTGCTATAGTGTCACAGCAATTCCAATTACATATTAATTATTTACTTGCACGTGTTATATATACTGGCTTTTCACCAACACAGTGCTGCAAATGTGGGTTTTGGTTCAGACATAACGTATTGCAACAATCATCGTTAGAAACAATTAACCAACCCTTGCAATATTTTCCTAGTATGTCAAAGAAAACACACACACACACACGCACACAAGTTATAAATGTCCAATACTTCAAACCCAAAACTGCATGGCATATAATGGTACAATAACGGGAGCACAATATTCATACTCTCATGGATCTTGTCTACTACAGAACCCTTGCAAAAGCAGAAAAGATGAGCAGGACACCCACCACTACTCAGGCAGACCACAACGTGCCCTAGTAATCCCATTATTCACCTACATCCACCATATTCCCACCTTTAACTTCTATTACAATTCTACGAAAGAGGAGATAAACCAAGGATAAGTTTAAGAAAAGAAAAGATAACCGGTGGCGGGGTGGGGGGGGGGAGCAGGGGTGTTCCAAACATTAATCATGCTGATGGAGAGATTGAAATGACAAACAAGCCCGTTTGCCAGATACATCAAACCGCATCAGGGTACAGTCATCTTGTTGCCATATGATTTCATAAATTTCATCCACAAACAGCTTCAGCCTTCTCTCAGCACTTGGCCTAGAGTTCATTGGTAGAGGCTGTTGTAAATCACTTAGCAGCAGTCCACCTCTTTGCTACCATATACATAATCTCAAAACAACACTGGACAATTACATGCTTACCCTTGAGATGTCGGGCAATGCATCACAGAAATCAAAATTTAAGAACAAAGATCAACCAGCTGAAACAGAAGCACATATTAACTGATAGAAGCCCTTGGAAAAGTCGCCTCTAATAACATTCTTCATTCTGATCCAGTTTGATCCCCTAAAGTTTGGGCACTGAGTCAAAACTTTTCTCACTCAGGTTCAAACTTGCACAGGCTAATAAACCAAAACTTTGCATATGGTTCCCTAAAGTTATGAGACCATTGAGCTCTTAAAAGGTCTTAATCAAATACATCAAAATTAATAATCTCCATAACTTAGACGAGTAAATTTCCTGCAGCTCTCTGCCTACTCTGCCACACAGAGAGGAGGAGATCCAGAACACGTTACACATAGCTAGGATAGGAAAAAGTAAACCATTTATTTGTTCATACAGATATCTGCAAATAGGACAGCCTGCATAAGTCTGCAACCAAAAAGAAAAACTAAAAACACATCCATCCCAAATAATCTGTAGGAAACAAAGAACCCAGTATAAATAGACTCTAACAAGTCCAGAGGAAAATATCAATAGCTGCAGAAGTGAATGGTGATGAAACAGCAGCAATGCTACCGAGTACCAATACCGACCGCACATATAACATGCAAAGTTCAGCCATTAAATGCAACTTCTCAAAGGTAAAAAGTATCGAAATTCCTGGATAACCAGACGCAAGAATACCTCACTATTCATGTAAAATTAATCCAATAAGGGACTAGTAACCATTCTGATGATATCTAAACATGTAGCTTTTACGAAAAACTATAAAAGGCATCAACTGGACTTGAAAAAATTTCACTTAACATGGGGGTAACGCGCTAGAACAACACCAGGATGTGATCTAAACCCATATTTCTTAATCATGCAATCAATTTGCCCAAAAACACTCCAGAATGCAAGAACATTGTCACTTGAATTAATTCTTAAGCCTATATATTAATAGCTCATAATACAGCATCGCCTCGCAGATAAGATTGGTGAAAGGAAGCTGTTCAACATTTCATAACACATCCTCAAAAAAAAGATTATGTTACCTTGTCTAAATCTTTACACGTAATCATCTGAAGGATAATGAAGCTACCACCTTAGATTAAGATTTTCAATCCAAGTATTAGAATCCATCCAGAAAGGGACACCTTGAAGCCGAAGGGTAAGATATACAAAAACACAACACAATAAACACTGAGTACCAAATATCAAAATATGAACTGTATACAGAGGAAACGTTTGCAGTGATTGCAAAATTCATAACTAAGAACACCTTTCTTTCGAGTTACACGAGTAACTCGAATTTAAGAAAAACTAAGGGCTCGATTAAGTACAAAAGCGAGTACAAGTGATTTCTTAAGTTCCGGAGGTAGCACGAACCGGTTTTAAGAAGGTGAGTTGGGTGGACGAACCGAAAGCTGAACCGGAATAGGCCGACCGGTACCGGAGCCGCCACAGCTGTTACAAGCCATGCGACCCGACCCGGAACAAGTACGACAACCAACATCCCCATCCGACCAGCGAGAGCAGAGGCACGAGACTCTACCAGTTCCGTTACAACTTGGACACCTCGGGTACTGACCCGGCCCAACCATGGACTTTGAATCCATCACAGACTTCAGCAGAGCTGCTCCGGCCAGTACGCTTAGACCTGTTGCCAGCTGAGTCAAAACGATTGGAGCCATTGTTGATGATTATCTGCTCCAAGAGGTCTTTAAAAAGATTGAATGGCTAGCTTCATTGCTGAGAGTAATGCAAAAGATTTTCTCTCTCTTTTTAATTGGAAATTGATATTTATTCTACTCCTTTTTCTGTGATGGGGATTTAAGGGCATGTCATGGTGTGCCGATGTTGGAACCGTCTTTTGACATGAGAAAGTAATCTAGTAAAAAGTGATAAATTGGCTACAAATTTGTAAGAATCGCTTATGTGGGTTTTGCAATTACTTTAAAAAAACATCCGATGATCAAATTAATTACGAGTTTTTCTTTTTTAAACATGTTGTTATACTAGAATGTAGAAAAAAAATATGTCTATTGTATGTTTCAAGGAGAATTTGTTTTTTATTGTTAGAGTATTTGTTCAAAATTGTGTTCTGTCTGCTGAGATAAATGCTTTTACGACCTATATATGTTTGGGATCTTCATGTGATGCCAAATACTCTGTCCTGCTTGTATACGGCAATCAAATGTCAATGAATTGGTGTCACGTGTCGTAAGGCAAAATTGTATGTGTGGCTACTAATTACACTTTATGGATTATGTATGTATGTATTTTTACGGTGGAAGAAAAGTACACGCAAAAGGAAAGATTTTGGTGGTGGACAGAAGTTGGGAAAAGGTGAAGGTGGCTGTGAGAGAGGGGATGAGATCTCCTCACCGCGGGTGAGTCACCGCGTGGCCCAGAACGCAACACGTGGCAGCAGTAGGGGTGGTGAGGTTGGATTGGGGTTACCATCACCCAGCCTCACCACCCCTTTTTGCCACGTGTTGCGCGGTCACACACGCGTGAGGGGAGAAGGGTGAGGGGATCCTATCCCGTGAGAGAGATGGATATATCATATCATATACGTATATATTTTTCCTAAATAGAGTGGGATTTGTTTTGTTGGCTTTACCGTGTCTTCTTATAATGATGTCCTGTCTTATTATCACGTGCAGGATCTTTGATAATTAAAATACTTTAATCTTATTATAATGATGTATTGTCTTATTGTCACGTGAAACTTGGAGTTGAATTTTCCATTTCTTTTTGTGTGAACGTGATCTTTCATTAATCAAAATAGACAAATTACAACTGCATTTGTACTATGTAATAATCATGTGCAATCTTTACATGATCTAGTAGATTTTTTCTTTCTTTTTGATAGAAAAAAGAGCAACAGTCTTCCAGTCTAAAATCTTTTCTACTATTACTGAACTTCCGAGCATTTTCCATATTGCGCACCACAGTAACATTGCAGACTTATCTTGGTTTCCAACTGACTCAAAAATTTGTGCACTGCACCCCTTCCAAATCGAGACCACTGCCTATCTAAAAACAAACTTCCAGCTCATTGTGATATTGCTCGGTTGCCATCTCAGGTTAGGTTAGTCTCAACCTATTTTTCCACATTCAATTCCTCAAAAATTTTGCATCATGAGCTACCATTTGACAACAACTTCAACTTCTTTACGCTACACACAATCTCAGATAGCTTGCAAATTCATCTAAATCTTTTTTGTTACACGAAGGGCAAGGGATCTTGTCTTATCCTTCTTTGTCACCGTTTATGAGTATTGTTGCGTACGTCCAACCCTCCATACTCCGTTATAGACGGGAGCCTCTAAAGCAATGAGGTAACGTTGTTGTGTTAACAATTTATCATCAGTGAACTTTTGCATTGACTTAACATGGCTGATGCCAAGGCTGTTTCAATGCCTATTGATACTAGTGAATTGCTTAAATTATCATGGCTCATCACCGGATGATCCTAAATTAGTCCGTCAAGCTCTCTTGCTGGCAAGTGAACTACAAATCTTTCAGCATTGTTTCTTGAATACGCAAATCACCAAAGAAATAAAATTCTTTCACTAAATGGTTTTATGGCTAATCATATAATTTATATAAACACATGTCCGAAGAAAACTTCAACTCATCCTTTTTCTCTCTAGCAATGTTATACGGTATTCACTCAAAAGGAAAAAGAAGAAGAGGAGGAAGAGTTTCATACTTCTAAACAGAAATAACATTTCCCCAATGCTCAAAACTTTATAAGCAAAAAACGTCTGACCTAGTTTGAAAGAAACGCAATTGAATGGCGGACTTCTTTTACACGAAAATTTTTCGGCCACCTCCTCTCTGGTTAGCCTAGAACACTTGTCTAATGTTGACCTTGATTCGTGGCGATGTAACATAGTCGAGGATAGCAGCGTCATCTAGCTTCGAAAACCACGATTCCGGAGGGGTAAGTTCAGCATTGTCTTTGTCACTGAAGATCCTGGGAACACCTGCAATTAAGAAGCCGGTTGGATTGAAAAAAAAAAAAAGAATTTTCGAAAAAGTGCGAGGAAACCAAACAAGAATATAGTAATATCTGTTCACCAAGAGATCCTAATAGATGTTGCAAAATATACGCATTAAGCTGTTGAACACTGCAATAAATTGCAATAAACATTAGCAAGAATAAAAGTAGTGGGTCTCATACAGTAATGCCATCTCTCTGATGCTGTTCTCGCTTGTGATAAGGACTCTCTCCGAAGTTCGGAAATTTGAGCGTTAAACTTTTTTTAAACTCTCTTTGATCCAATGGAGCACCAGGAATGGAATAGAATCCCGCCACAACAACCAAAAAAAAAAAAAATGTTAGAATAAACATACATATAAGTATAACAATCACAGAATGCATGGATACAACGACTACAACAGGAAAGGAAAGACACTTGAATCAAACACATAAACACATATGAAACAGTCTTATAATACAAGTTAAAACAAATCAACAACCAGAGAGCTAAACATCAATGTTGCAAACTGGCTTCACCGACAGAATAAAGTTTACAAGGGTAACACACATCAGCTAAACACCTGCCCAGATACCCCTAATACTTCTACAACTCAGGAAAACTATAAAACAGCTTAAAAAGATTCTTCCTTTTGGCAGTCAAAGCAATTCTCTGGTTACATGTAACCAGCAAAAAAGCTAAGCTTCAATATCAACCTGAATGCAGCTAACTATTATCATAATCACCTCGACCTCTCGCACCATCTCAAATTAGCAGACAAGTGAAGTACACTGAACTGGAAGAGCGTAATTGAAATCAGACCTACCAGGTCGATTTCGAAGCAGAAAACAGGCCGTCCGAATTGGCAATCCAGAGCAAAAACACCAGGTCGAAATTCCCCATTTACATTATACGACTCCCAAATGGACTTAAAATCAAAAACCCCCCGACAAATCCACGGGCCTCGGCTGCTTTTTCCTAAAATAAAAAGGATATCCCACTACGTACTCGTTGCAAAGGATCCAAACCATGAACTTACCAGTTAAATGCACAGAGGAAGCAAATTACCAACTAAAAAAAAAAGATATACATATACAGCTGAAATTGAAAGGTTACCTTCTGGTGTTATCATACTAGAGTTTGTATTTCTTTTCTGCTTTTCTAAAAGCAGCTCGCTCCAAATTATCAGTGGCAGTATCCGAGCCGCACATTCTCAGATTTCTGATCCGGCCGAAGCTGGATAGGACTGAAAATCCCTAATTGTTACTAATATACGGATTTATCTGGAGGGAGGAAGACGATTACGATGTGACCACAAGGGCCGATCTATTCTAATTCCCCAATTAACCTTTGGAAACAAAACTGAGCACCATTTTATTTCTTTTTAGGACACAACTAATCTTTAAGATAAAATATACCCACGATTGAAATCAGTATAAAGAAAATGAATTAAGCTATGAGTAATATATGGCGTGAAAGTTAGTTTGGCCTTATTTTCTGTTACCTTATACTTTTTAATGGTTGTAAAGAAATTAAAAAGAATGTAATTTTTAATTATTATATTAATTTAATATGATTTATAACTTTTTATTTTATCCAATCAGTACTCCATAAATCATTTTTTATTATTAAAGTTTTAACTAAATTAGGGTGTCTGGTAACTATTATTACACTTAAACCAAAATACAAAAGGGGCAGCATTGTCTTTTCATAGGTCCAAAGAGAGTGTACACGCATGAGCACCATTATCATCAACGGAGAAAAAAGACTAAAATTACAGCAGCAAAAGGCCATCATGGAATAAACAAACCTCATCAAAATTTCCCTTATATCGGGAATTAAGGAAGACAACAACTTTGCAAGTACTGTAATTTTCATCAATGGCTTCGACGACTGCATTGAGAAGCTTCTTTTTTAAGGAAGCATGGCGTTTCGACGTCTGGGAAAAGCATTCCGCGTTCTTTTCCGTTTGTTTCAGCTTTTTATTTAAGGACCCCCAATTTGGATTGGGACTGCCAGCATAGAAAGATTCGAAATTTATACTTTTTGAGAAGAGGGTTGCATCTAAATAGCTCAAAGTGTGGAGATATGTCTTCTTCGGATGATAATTGTGGCCAAGAACCCCCTCAAGAAGCTGTTCTCAAGGCCATTTCAGGTACTAAATCGGTTTCTTGTATCAAGTCTATTGCTCTTTTGCTTTGCCGCTGTTTCTTTTATGTACTTGTTGAAGATGCTGAGGAAGTGGGAGAAGCAAGGATGATGAGGCACCAAAGCAATGAAGGAGAGAAGAAGGCAGCAGCGCGTTGAAAGAGGGAAGAAGATGAAGAAGACGGTTACAAAGCCCGCCGAAGTTCAAACGGAGGAAAAGACGATCTTGCCCTTAATGACATTAGCTCTAGTGTTTTAGCAGTAAGTAAGGGTAGAAAGGTCATTTTAGCATTTTACAATTTAATAAAAGGAGGGAGACGGTTTCTCCCCAGAAACTAACTTTTGTAATTTCCAGTTTTTGTGCTTAGCAATTGAAGTTGTGGATTTCACTCTCCTCCTCTCTTCCTCTATCAAATTCGATATACATGTTTGTAATTTGGATCTTGATCTTCATTCTATTGTAGAATCTGTTTGATTGTGTTTTTCATCATGGTATCAAAGAGTAATTCTTGCTGCGCGTGTTAATTCTTGGTTCGATTCTTAATTTTCTTGAGTGCGTCTCTTCTTTGAGAATCTGCAATGGCAAATGGATCGAATAATAATATGAGTTTGGATAATCCTTTGTTTTTGCATCCTAACGAGAGTCCTGCTGCCATATTGGTACAACCTCTCTTGAATGGACATAACTTCCATTCATGGAGCCGCAGTCTGAAAATGGCTCTAACCATCAAGAACAAGATATGTTTCATAGACGGAAGTTATCCTAGGCCGAGGGAAACTGACCCAAAATTCTTGGCATGGAATCAAGCGAATAGCATGGTCCAAGCTTGGATTCAAAATTCGGTGACGCCTGCCATATCGCAGAGCATCATGTGGTACAACACTGCGTCTGAGGTATGAAATGACTTAAACCTCCGCTTTTCTAATGGTGATCCTTTTAGGTTATCAGATTTGCTGGAAGAATTTTATGGAGTAAGGCAAGAAAACATGTCAATAAACGATTACTTTACAAAATTGAAGCCTATTTGGGAAGAATTGCTTGCTTTGAAACCTGTCCCTAGATGTGACTGTGGTTTGTGTACTTGCAACGTTAGTGATAAAGTGAAAAGATTCGTGGAGAGTGATTATGTGATTAGATTTGTAAAAGGACTGAACCAAGATTTTGATGCTGTTAAATCTCAAGTTTTCGTAATGTCACCCTTGTCGGACATTAATGCTGTGTTCTCCTTGGCATTGCAATATGAGAGAAAGGTGACTGGTGGTACTGGTCAATCTGTGTTCTCAAACAACCCTTCAGCGTTGTTGAGTGAAGGAAATCAGAGCAGCTTTGTAGCTGCTATGTATAATCTCAGGCCACAGATGGGAGGGCCTAGAAAGGGATTTGGTAGAGGCAATGGTGGATTCCAAAAGCCTGTGTGTTCATTCTGTGGATTGTTGGGACACCACCGTGGACGGGTGTTCCAAGAAGTATGGATACCCTCCGGGTTTTAAACCACGCGCACAGGTTAATTTGGCAGAGGCCAGCCAAGATTCATTCAATACTTCTCCTGACTATCAAGATGCTGTGCAGACTCATGATGCTTCGGTATACTCCCAGTCTGTGGGATCTCAGGCTGTTTGTTCCGTCATTTACCATGGAACAATATCAGAAATTACTTGGGCTGTTGATGAGAAGGAAAGCCGTGGATTGCTAGACAGTGGATGCAATATGCTGCACAGCCCACTGTTCTCTCTGCCCAGTGTGTGGCAACCCCTGAGAAAGAGTCAGGTAGTATGCAAGTACATTTCAAATGTTTGGATTCTTGACTCAGGAGCCACGAATCATATATGTTGTTCCTTGTCCCTCTTTGACTTCCTATTGTCCCATTAAGCCCATTACCAGTAAAAATGCCAAACGGGTGTGAGGTGTGTTCGCTACTCATTGCTGGGAACGTGTCCATAACACCTACTTTGAAAGTTTATGATGTCTTATATGTACCAACATTTTCCTTTAATCTTTTGTCCCTTGGTATGTTGATGACTAATTCCAAATTTGATGCTCACTTTCATTCTATCCATTGTGTAATCCAGGACCAATGCTTCAACACGAAGATTGGTTCAGCTGAACTCAAAGGGGTCTATACTACATTCAAGGTCCTGTCAAATCTCATCCCAAGTCTCAAGAAGCCATCACCTCAACATGTCTGTCTACAAGCATAGAACCTGTTCCCATATGGCACCTTCGTTTGGGGCACCTTTCAGATGCCAGGCTCAATCATATAAGCAAGATAGACCCCAAGTAGTAGTTCCCAATTCAAAATACATTTGTAATGTCTGTCCTATGGCCAAACAAAAGAGGCCTACCTTTCCCCACTATCAATTTCTGTTTCTAAGTGTGTGTTTGATCTTGTGCACATTGACATTTGGGGTCCCTATAGGCACCCAACCAATGTATGGACAGCGCTATTCCTTACTATTGTTGATGATAAAAGTCGTTTTTCTTGGGTATATATGATCAAAACCAATCTGAGGCCAAACAAATTATCCCCAGTTTTTTTTAACCTGGTCCTCACACAGTTTGACAGAAAAATCAAAGTCAATCCGAAGTGATAATGCCTTAGAGTTTGCCCTGACTGAGTTTATTCACAAAATGGAAATCATACATCATACTAGCTGTGCATATACCCACAGCAAAACGGGATTGTAGAACGCAAACAACAGCCACATCTTATGCGTGGCCAGAGCCCTCAGGTTCCAAAGTTCCTTACCAATTTCCTACTGGGGGTTTGCATCCAATACGCAACCCACCTTATAAACCCTCACCCCATCACCTATACTAACCAGCTCACACCTTATGAGCTGCCTATATGAAACCAAACCTTCCTATTCGCATCTGAGGGTCTTTGGCTGTGAAGCCTTTGTGTGTAACCTGAATCCAAATAAAGGCAAGTTCGAATCTAAGAAGCAGACGCTGTGTATTTCTGGGAATACCTCATGGAACCAAAGGCTATATTGTGAGAGACCTTGTGTAGCGCCCCGCTCCCGAGCCTTAGCATCGGGAACAGTGCACCCGCCGTAGCCTACTAAGAGGACTACAAAGCGTCGTTCAAACTTCTTTGCACGTCAGGACTGACGAAGAAATTTTCGCGGAAACGATAATTAAAAAAACAATCATCTTGATTAAATAAATCCATCAAAATAAAATCAAGTACAAGGGTTGACGAAACCCACTAAGTCAAGTATGAAATACTAAAGTCAAACAATAAACCCAGGTGGAATGTCTATCTGACTATCCCCAAGAACAAGCTCTCAGTCAACAAGATCCCTTCTCGAGCCCAGCTCACTCTTCCCAGCTCGCGTAATCTGTCTCATCCTCGATAAATATATATACTCCTAATCCTGCTCACCTGTGGAGGGGTGGTGGGGGGGTGAGTGATGGGAGTCACTCGTAGGTTACCCGTCTCTCCCGAAAAGGGACTGTCACATACTGAGTCGGATAAACATAAAGCACATAAAGCATGACGCAGGTAGATAAAGCGATAAAGCATAAACAATAAATAATAAAGCAAATAAAGCATAAACAAGAGAATAACACATATCCGACCCGATCCGTATCCCAAACATAACGCTGAAACACTTAGTAACAAGACAAATAATCACAACGACAATAAATGCAATGCGCAAGTTCATGATGCATGCACTTCTATTTCCGTGTCACACGCAGTCATTTAATATCGCACGCTATGCTCTTTCTTTTCCATGATATGCTATGGCATGTCCCGGGTCCTATCGAGTGAAGGTAACCATTATTACCAACACCCATCATACGCCTCGTCAGGCCACACGGCTCATAGGCCAAATGCAATGCTCGTGCCATGAATGCGTCACACTAGCACACTTCCGGTTGTCCTATGTTGCATGCTCCGTTCTATGTTGCGTATTACCTATATTGCGTAGTTACCCTATGTTGCGTGGGGTTCATTACTGTATTTTCTTCTATCTTCTACCGTTATTTTATCTTTCTAGACTTTATTTTAGGTTTCTACACTTTATTTTATTTTTCCTAGGCTTTTCATCACTTAAATCTTTTACTTAAAACATTTTCATCTTCCCCTACTATTTTTATTTCTTTTATTTTAATTTATTTAATGGGTTTCCTAAATTCTCATACTTATAAATAATCAATAATATTAATTAATTGTCACATTTTCTTTTCTTTCCTGCGACACACAGTCCTTTGTTCTTTTCTTTATTTTATTTTCCTTTTTTTGTTTATTTTATTTACTGAATTCTTAATTTTCCTATTTATTAAATAATAAGTATATTCTTTCATTTATTAATTATTATAATTGTTGCTAATATTATTTTATTTTTTTTATTTCCTTTTCAGGTCCGCTGCTTTTTTTTTATTTTCTTTCTTTTATTGTTTTCTTGAATTACAATTTTCTTCAAAAATCAATAACTTTCATGTTTTTAACTCCGATTTACCCCCAAACCAATTCCAATAGAATCCGTTTAACGCCCTCTACGTAACGCCATTGACACGTCAATCCCACCTATTTCCGTGCTATGTGATCTACATCTAAAGACATTCAAGCAATTTCAATATCAAATCATAAACAATTCTCGATAAACACATAAAGAACATTTTCTTGAAATGAATATTACAATCTGTTTGTAAATAAAACTCTAAACCCATTTCTAAAGGAAGTATGTAACCACCAGTAGCCAATACTCATTTAGGGACACGGCTCCCACACCCAAGGTTATACATATATTAACCATAACATTTGTATATATGTAAGCACGGTATTATGAATAACACAATATGCATAAATGTATATGAACACCTTGTATAGTTGTATCCAACAGTGGCCATTCGGCCACTGCCTAGCGCACGTATATAACCACAGCACAAGATTGCACATATTAAGAGTGGCTCCACTTTGTACCATGAAAACACAAAAAAATACCACACAGTTGCCTTTTTTTTTTCACCAGGCAATTCTTAGAATTGAACATGTAAATGGATTATTCAAACAAATATATGTGTACACATAAATATATTGATACAAACCACACATGCATACAAATAACGATACCAGTGGCACATTCGGCCACTTGATCAACTATATTCATGTGCACACGAGACACATATTTGAAGACATACAAATAGACAATCATTTATCCAAGCACATATACGAATACATGACCCAAGATGATAATCGATAATCATATAAAGAATAAGCATGCAGTGATAAACAAACAATCCCAATACAGAATGCGAGGGAATCCAAAGCAATCCGACAGAGGGGAGGGTAACCTACCTCTTATTCGAAGAATTCTCTATACGCAGTGTTGAATTTGATGGGGGTTCGCTAGCTTCTCTTCCTATCTCTCTTTCTTCCTTCTCTATGCCTCCTCACACTTGCACTCTTTTTTTTTTAAACAAGTTGCTGCAGCCGATGGCTGCTTTTCAATTTGGGGATGAGGTTTTTAATTAGGGGGATGGCTAGAATTAAGGGGTGGGGCGGTTTTGGGAGGAAATTGGGGGAGTGAGGGAGTGGTTAGGGAGAGTGGGTAGTTAATAGTATAGGATTTAATTGAGTTAATTTAATTAATTATTTTTTTCTTTTTGTTTCCGGCGGTTACAACACCTTGACACCCAAGATGTCTTCGTCACCAGAGACATTCTATTCCATGAAACAGTTTACCCCTTTGCTACTAAACCTGCAGACCCACATACTCCTCTGATCCCTACTTTTGACTCAGTGCCACCCATGGCCGTAGACTTCATCAATCCTACTGATAACTACACCATATCAACACAGAGGAGCCCCAACACAGATACAACTGAAGTCTCAACATGTTTTCCCCATCAACATACTTCCCAACCTTCCAACATATTACCAGACTCCATTGTTCATCAGCCTCAGCAAACACCACCATTACTTCCACAAGACCAAGCCACAATTCACCCTCCTCAGACCTCATCATTACTTCCAACTGCAGAATCCTCCACCAGAACCACAAGGGTACGACATCCTCCCTCATACCTTCGAGACTACTACTGCAACCACATAAACACTTCTTCCACACCTTCTGTTTCTTCTCAGTCTTCTACTGCTCATCCCCTACACCACTATATATCCATGTCATCCTTGGCTCCTGACTATAAATCTTACATTTTAAATGTTAGCTTGCATAAGGAGCCTGGCTCCTATCAGGAAGCCTCACACTCCGTAGAGTGGAAGGAAGCTATGAAGCTTGAATTGGCTGCTCTGAGCAATAACAAGACCTGGTCCCTTGTACAGTTGCCCCCAGGCAAGAAACCCATTGGCTGCAAATGGGTATACAAGGTAAAATATAAACCAGACGGTACTGTAGAGCGTTATAAGGCCAGGCTTGTTGCCAAAGGCTATACACAGCAACTTGGCATTGATTATCTTGATACTTTTTCTCCTGTTGCTAAGCTTACAACTGTCAGACTACTCCTAGCCATTGCAGCACACAAGAACTGGCATGTTCACCAGCTTGACGTGAACAATGCCTTTCTCCATGGCACTCTCACTGAAGAAATTTATATGGAGCTTCCCCCTGGCTATCCTTATCAAGCTCCTAACACAGTTTGTAAGCTCCATAAATCCCTCTATGGGCTAAAGCAGGCAAGCAGACAATGGAACGAAACACTCACCACCGCACTATTATCCCAGGGATTCCAACAATCACACCATGACAGTACCCTCTTCACCAGACATGCTCTTGGTTCCTTTACAGCCCTTTTAGTATATGTAGACGACATCATTGTTGCCAGTGAAGACTTAACATCTATCAGTCATCTCAAGACCTTCCTGCACTCCACATTTCAGATCAAGGATCTAGGTGACCTTAGGTACTTCTTAGGCATAGAAGTAGCTAGGTCACAGAGGGGGATATATCTGTGCCAAAGAAAGTATACTGTAGAGTTGTTAGAACAAACAGGTTTTCTGGGAGCTAAGCCTGCCAAGAGTCCTATGGACAAGAGCACAAAATTGCAGCACAATGACTCAGATCTGTTCAAGGATGTTTCTTCATACAGGAGCTTAATTGGAAAGATGCTCTACCTAACAATAACTAGACCGGACATAGCATACACGGTGCAGCAACTGAGCCAATTCTTAGACACCCTGACAGAGATGCACGTAAAGACAGCACATAGATTACTCAGGTATTTGAAGGGAACCATAGGCCAAGGATTACTATATCCTAGAAAGGGAAATTGTGAGCTGAAGGCATTCTCAGACTCAGATTGGGCAGGGTGTGTGGAGACCAGAAAATCAATCACAGGATTCTGTGTGTTCCTTGGTGACGCACTTGTCTCATGGAAGGCCAAGAAACAAACAACAATCTCAAGGTCATCATCAGAAGCAGAGTACAGAGCATTGGCTGCTGCTACATGTGAGATACAATGGCTGATTTACCTATTGAAAGATCTGAAGATCACACAGTCAAGACCTGTGGAGTTGTTCTGTGATTCAAGAAGTGCTATGTACATTGTAGAGAATCCCGTGTTTCATGAGCGAACTAAACACATAGAGATAGACTGTCATTTGGTCAGGCAAAAGTATCAAGAGGGTGTTGTTAAGCCCATGCCAATAAGCACACATCAACAATTGGCTGACCTATTTACAAAGCCACTGGATGCAAACAGATTGAAGATGTTGATGAGTGCTATGGGGACATACAATATATACAGCCAATCATCCTTGAGAGGGGGTGTTGAAGATGCTGAGGAAGTGGAGAAGCAAGGATGATGAGGCACCAAAGTGATGAAGGAGAGAAGAAGGCAGCAGCGCGTTGAAAGAGGGAAGAAGATGAAGAAGACGGTTACAAAGCCCGCCGAAGTTCAAACGGAGGAAAAGACGATCTTGCCCTTAATGACATTAGCTCTAGTGTTTTAGCAGTAAGGGTAGAAAGGTCATTTTAGCATTTTACAATTTAATAAAAGGAGGGAGACGGTTTCTCCCCAGAAACTAACTTTTGTAATTTCCAGTTTTTGTGCTTAGCAATTGAAGTTGTGGATTTCACTCTCCTCCTCTCTTCCTCTATCAAATTCGATATACATGTTTGTAATTTGGATCTTGATCTTCATTCTATTGTAGAATCTGTTTGATTGTGTTTTTCATCAGTACTCGGATTTTGTTCGTGTTCCTGTTATTCCATGATGTCTTTTCTGAGAGTAGGAACAATTTTTGTAAAACTTGCTAATGAGTCAAGGTCGATGTTAGAAAAGACTTTGGTGGCCAATATTATCTTTGGAAGTGTGACGTTCGGTATGTTTTGAAAGTAGTTCTGCATTTTTACAAGGAGGTACGAAGTTGATGAATAAAAAATTGGGAAAGAGAAAGGAAAATAGCACTTTGAAGCTAAATTCTCCTGAAATATGGACATGTCGAGGAGTGTGTAAACTGTCTTTGCTTCATGTGATCCCTTTGTACCATGGATAATTTGCACATTTTGCTTCCTAATAGGATGTATGTGTATATGCACCTCTGTATGTCCTTAATTTTCTTGTGTATTCCCACCAAATGGCGACCCATGAAAAGAATCCGTCATGTTAAAGTTTTCTTTTGCATCGAGCAAATAGATCTGTTAGCTTGTTTTTGCTTCCTTCAGAAGTTTCAAAGAAAGAAGGAAGAGTAGGTCAGACCACCAATGTCGTTATGGGAGGTACTGTAGCAGAAAATTCAACCAACGAATGGCTTGCTCTGGATCAGAAGGTAATTTCTAATGGACCTGGCTGTATTTTATCTTATTTAAATTTTTGTTCTTTGCGGTGCAAGCGTTTGAGTTACAAGAGACTGTAATAGCTTTAAATGTACTATTTGACCACAAGATGCATTTACAAAATCTCAATATGAAAAACTAATGAAGACCCTATTGTCGACAATATGCATGATTATTGAATTTTGGCTTTCCGGTTAGACTGAACGGAACAGGACAATTAATGCTTATTGACCTGAGAATCTTGTTATCTATGTAGCTAAATAACGTCCTGCTTGTACTTCATAGGTGAACTCCTACCCTACTGAAAGAGGATTTACGGCTATTGGAACTGGTGGCGATGACTTTGTAGAAGCTATGGTTGTTGCTGTCGAATCAGTACTTCAGCAGCCAATCCCGGAGGTAATTTCCAGTTTAGCCAATGAAAAAGTTGCTTTAGTATGCTATCATCCATGAAAATCTTTATTTGTCTCAAAGATTGGCATTAGACATAAGTATGATGATCTTTTGTGCATAGTTCACCAAAAGGAAAATCTTATGCACAATACCATGTCCTAGTTGACTTTCTCTTCATCAGCTATGTTGAATTATTTTTATCGTTGCCAGGTGGGTTAATTGGATAAAGAATTAATTAATATAATGAAAATTAGATTGTTTGGAGCAAATTCCTGATTGGATCCGAAGTCATCTTTGTTGGAGACAATCAATCCTGTACCAAGACGCAGTCGTACAACGTGTGCATATGAAACAGCAAAAATAAAATAAATCAAACCCGGGACGAGTCGAAGACTCTGTCCTTAAGACGTATTGCTCCGGTATACTGTGCCCAACCGGTTGTGAGCAATCGTCTCCCAGGATACAACGGGTACCTGTTCAGTTGAGCGGCACTGCTGAACTTGAACTCCTTCGAACGCTAGAGTGTCCTGACTTCTCCCGGACGAGATGCAAGACTCACGTGCTATGAATGCAGAATGCTTATGGAAAATGCTTAGAGCTTGGTGTGTCACAAATGAACACCCTTAGCCCTCTTTATATAGGGGAGTCGGTTGGAGAACAAGGTACCGTGACCGTTGGATCAAAACCGAAGTTTGATTTAGACCGTTAGATTAAAACCTCCTATCTAGATTAGGAAGGTTTAATCTCAGCCTTTAGATCGAAGATAGATAAGCAGGTTTAAACCTGGAGCGTTAGATGGAAACCATATTCGGTTAAGCGGTTAAGACAGTTTAAATCTCGACCGTTAGATCAAAGCTGCCTCCCCACCACCGTTAGATCAAAACAAGTTGATCTTATTTAAACAGGAGGATAGTGTTAGTTTCAGATTTGAAACATAACCACTCAAACTGAAGAGATTTTGCACGCTGTTCGACATCGATCGATGTATCGATCGATGTACGTCAGAATCGTTCCTCACCTTTCTGTCCAACTTTGATCGATACATCGATCGATCGAAGTCAACATTGATCGATCGAAGTGATCGACTGATGTGAGACAGAAACATCGAAGCTCTCAGAAGTGACATCGATCGATCGATGTCATTGATCGATGTCCGTCAGAAGCTCTTTTACACCACATGGACACATCCAACGTGATATTCCTCCATAAGGGTGACACGTCACCCATCCACAACATTTTCCATCCACTTTGAGCATTAATTTCACATTCACCCAATACCATAATTGAGTGAGTCCACATCTTAACATTAACTACTCGTTACGTAGATAATTAAGGATTCATTAGTTTTCGATGTCATAATCAGAAACTCATTATGCTCAAAGTACGTTGCTCAACCAAATTTTGCAACATCGTTAACGGGCCAAAGCCCAAATCTTCCAATCTCCAACGATGGGCCAAAGCCCAACCTTAAATTCTCTAACAATCCCCCACATGAATGGAAATTAATGCAGACGCATATGCAGACTCTGAGGAGAAGTCAGACAAGAAAATATTGCATCAGAAGAGGTAGCTTCTGGCTTTGAACCTTTCATAGTGATGTACCATCGGATTCACTCGGCTAAGTAGTGACTTGATGTCTTGTTTAAGTCCGTACAAGGACTTAACGAGTCTACAAACTTTAGACTCTTGTCCTGGAACCACAAATCCTTCGGGTTGTTATATATAGATTTCTTCATCCAACTCACCATTCAGAAAAGCAGTCTTCACATCCATCTGATGGATTTCCAAGTTATAGACTGCAGCAATTGCAACTAGCACCCTTATAGAAGTGATCCTAGTCACTGGTGAGTAGGTGTCAAAAAAGTCAAAGCCTTCTTTTTGTCGATAGCCTTTAGCTACCAACCTGGCTTTATACTTTTCAATAGACCCGTCCTCTTTCAGTTTCTTCTTGAAAACCCACTTACAACCAAGTGGTTTACTTCCAGGTGGAAGGTCAACCAACTCCCAAGTGTGATTTTGAAGAATTGAGTCTATCTCACTGTTAATTGCCTCTTTCCAGAACGGAGCTTCTGGAGTTGACATAGCCTCGGAAAAGCTCCTTGGCTCATTTTCTACCATATAGATTAGAAAATCTGGTCAAAACGAAGTTGGCATTCTGGCTCGTTTGCTTTGACGAGGTTCCTCATCTCCTTGAGAAGTCGCCTCACGCACTCGCTTACTTGAGCTAGCTTCTTCACTGGTTTTGTCCTTCTTTGGAAAGACATTCTCAAAAAACACTGCATTCCTTGACTCCATGACAACGTTATCATGAATCTCAGGAATGTCCGACTTGTGCACCAAGAACTGATATGCACTACTGTTAGTTGCATAACCAATAAATATGCAATCAACCGTTTTAGGCCCAATTTTCACCTGTCTTGGCTTAGGTACAGCAACCTTTGCCAGACACCCCCACACTTTCAAGTATTTGTAGCTAGGCTTGTGGCCTTTCCAAAGCTCGTATGGGGTTACATCCATCTTCTTAGATGGGATTCTATTTAAAATGACGTTGGCTGAGAGAACTGCTTCCCTCCACAAGTTCTGAGGTAAACCCGAACTTATCAACATAGCATTCATCATCTCTTTAAGAGTACGGTTTTTGCGTTCAGCAATACCATTCGATTGAGGTGAATATGGTGCAGTCGTTTGATGAATAATGCCATGTTCTGAACAGAATTCATTAAACGGTGTATCATATTCGCCACCTCTATCACTACGAATTGTTTTAATTCGTTTGCTAAGTTGATTCTCAACTTCATTTTTATAATCCTTGAAAGCATCAAGGGCCTCGTCTTTGCTGCTTAGCAAATATACATAGCAGTATCGTGTGCAATCGTCGATAAAAGTTACAAAATACTTTTTACCACCTCTCGTTTGCACAAATTTTAAATCACACACATCGGTATGAATTAAATTCAAAGGTTCAGTGTTCCTTTCTATTGAAGGAAATGGCGCCTTTGCCATCTTCGCTTCAACACAAATTTGACATTTTCCTTTATTATTAAAGTCCAGTTTGGGCAATAAGTCAAGATTACTCATACGTTGTATTGACTTGTAATTAACATGTCCCAAACGAAAATGCCATAAACAAGAAGACTCAAGTATGTAAGCAGAAGAGGAAGCAATTTTATTAGCCTCTGCAGGCAAATCTCTTTTGGGTACAATAGTGATGACATTCAATTTAAACATCCTATTCGACAAGTACCCCTTCCCCAAATACATGTCATTTTTCGAAAGAATAACTTTATTGGATTCTAACACTAGTCTAAAACCATGCAAGACTAGAAGAGATCCAGATACTAAATTCTTCCGAATATCAGGGACGTGCAGCACATTTTGCAAAGTCAGATGCTTCCCTGATGTGAGCTTCAGAACAACTTTGCCCTCGCCTTCGATCTTCGAGGAGGCCGAGTTTCCCATGTAAAGTTGCTCATTGTTCCCGGGCTGGTACTCCGTGAACATCTCTCTGCTGGAGCAAACATGTCTAGTGGCGCCAGTATCAAGCCACCACTCGCGTATGTTCCCCACAGCATTGCACTCTGAGACCACCGCACAGAGATTCAGATCATCCAATGCATCGACTATGTTCGCCTTTGCCTTGGTTTGCTTCTTCTTGGGCTTTCTACATTCATTGCTGACATGCCCCTGAATGCCACAATTGTAGCATTTCCCGGTGAACTTTTTGGCGATCTGCTTGCCTTTCTTGTTCACCCCGAGTTGGCCTTTCTTTTTCTTGGCCTCTGCAACATGGGCCTTAGCCTGACCAGAGCTAGATTGTGGCGCTCTTTCAGATCTACGATTGTCCTCCTCAATGCGGAGTCGAACAATTAGATCTTCCAATGTCATCTCCTTTCTCTTGTGTTTGAGATAGCTTCTGAATTCCCTCCACGAAAGAGGTAGCTTCTCAATCACTGCTGCCACGACGAAAGATTCACTGAGCAACATGCCCTCCTCTTCCATCTCGGCAACCAACGTCTGAAGTTCCTCAACTTGAGAAACAACAGTGCGAGAATCTGACATTTTGAAATCCAGGAATTTGCCGACAATAAATTTCTTAGTGCCGGCATCTTCCGTACGGTATTTCTTTTCCAAAGTCTGCCACAAAGACTTTGCGGTTTTATACGTGCAGTATAAACCATACAAGGAGTTATCCAAACAACTCAGAATATGGCTCAAACAAACATAATTGTTGAAATTCCAAGCTTCAACAAAATGTTGGTTTTGCATATTCTGGGCTTGGTCCTCCAACGGATCCACCATAGGCGGGTCCTCAGTCAGAAAGTTTGCCAATCCCACAGCAGTCAAGAAGAATAGCATCTTCTGCTGCCAGCGCTTGAAGAAGCTCCCACTGAACTTCTCCGGTTTCTCCACTTGGGCCACTACAGGACCCTGCGCAGGAGGAGCATGTCTTGGCACCCCAGCAGTTGGTGCCATTGGAGCAGAACTCTGAATGTCTGCACCATGAACCGAGCCTGAGCTTGCGTTCTCCATCAGATTACTGTTCAATTGATCAAAACGAATAGATCAGAACAGAATCAGATTTAAGAAAGGAGTAGAAGTAGACTGCAAATCAGTACAAAACTGCTTTTGCGCAAATTAAAAACGGTACAGAAATTAATTGAATTGAAATACGTCTTAAGATTGTTGGAGACAATCAATCCTGTACCAAGACGCAGTCGTACAACGTGTGCATATGAAACAGCAAAAATAAAATAAATCAAACCCGGGACGAGTCGAAGACTCTGTCCTTAAGACGTATTGCTCCGGTATACTGTGCCCAACCGGTGTGAGCAATCGTCTCCCAGGATACAACGGGTACCTGTTCAGTTGAGCGGCACTGCTGAATTTGAACTCCTTCGAACACTAGAGTGTCCTGACTTCTCCCGGACGAGATGCAAGACTCACGTGCTATGAATACAGAATGCTTATGGAAAATGCTTAGAGCTTGGTGTGTCACAAATGAACACCCTTAGCCCTCTTTATATAGGGGAGTCGGTTGGAGAACAAGGTACCGTGACCGTTGGATCAAAACCGAAGTTTGATTTAGACCGTTAGATTAAAACCTCCTATCTAGATTAGGAAGGTTTAATCTCAGCCTTTAGATCGAAGATAGATAAGCAGGTTTAAACCTGGAGCGTTAGATGGAAACCATATTCGGTTAAGCGGTTAAGACAGTTTAAATCTCGGCCGTTAGATCAAAGCTGCCTCCCCACCACCGTTAGATCAAAACAAGTTGATCTTATTTAAACAGGAGGATAGTGTTAGTTTCAGATTTGAAACATAACCACTCAAACTGAAGAGATTTTGCACGCTGTTCGACATCGATCGATGTATCGATTGATGTACGTCAGAATCGTTCCTCACCTTTCTGTCCAACTTTGATCGATACATCGATCGATCGAAGTCAACATTAATCGATCGAAGTGATCGACTGATGTGAGACAGAAACATCGAAGCTCTCTGATCAACTTCGATCGATGACATCGATCGATCGAAGTGACATCGATCGATCGATGTCATCGATCGATGTCCGTCAGAAGCTCTTTTACACCACATGGACACATCCAACGTGATATTCCTCCATAAGGGTGACACGTCACCCATCCACAACATTTTCCATCCACTTTGAGCATTAATTTCACATTCACCCAATACCATAATTGAGTGAGTCCACATCCTAACATTAATTACTCATTACGTAGATAATTAAGGATTCATTAGTTTTCGATGTCATAATCAGAAACTCATTATGCTCAAAGTACGTTGCTCAACCAAATTTTGCAACATCGTTAACGGGCCAAAGCCCAAATCTTCCGATCTCCAACGATGGGCCAAAGCCCAACCTTAAATTCTCTAACAATCTTCGCTCAGCCAAGTATAGTTAGCATGATTTAGTGTGGCCTTCTGCATAAAAGCTCGGGATGTTCTATAAAGCGTTTTGTGTTAGGTTTGCACCGTTTACAGGGTATGGTGGGGTCGAGCTGGGGTGTGACCAGATCCTATACTATCCTGAGTGACTTGTATCCTAGTCCTATCTTTACCCTGAAAGAATGGGTAGTATGGAGGGAATTAATCAACAAGAACACTCAAGCATTTTTCCTACTATATAGGGTTACTATATGGATCAATTATTTCTCTTGCGTTTTCTTAGTCGTAGCCTAAATCCTACTCTCCTTTTGTGTCTCCTAGTACCTAATGCATAATATGCGTCTTGAAAAGGATATAAGCTAATAATATTGATTAAAAGTTTGCTTACAAGAATTCCATAGGCAATTCGAGATGGCTAAAAGGAAACAACTGAGTCATACGTGATATTGGTGCAAAAATTAACGCTAACTGTGTAGACATCACTGGATCTCAATATGTCCAAACAATTCTTCGATCTTTGACTCAAAAGTTTTACAAGAAAATTGTCTCTTTAAAAATTTCTACCTTATTCCAACCCTATAAATTTTGTAACTTATTGTAGCTATGATTAGCATATGGCAAGCATTAGCCTATTCATATGTTCATTGAATTCACCATAAAAAGAAATTTGTTTAAGGATTTGTTGCTCAGCAATGAAATAAGTTCAACGCATTCTTTTGGTTGGCCTTTAATTTTGGATTGTTGT
>AP025053.1:32522831-32577189 GCA_036186865.1 Eustoma russellianum | reverse complement strand
TTTAATTACAAAAAAAAAAAAGGATTGTTGTATTCTTTGTAAATATGTCTGATTTTCGTCAAGCATACGGTCAGGCATTTTTTGGCAGATGTCGCTCTAACCAAGGAATTCTTATTCTGATAAACAAGAAGACATTATACTTTGTTGAAGCAAGAAGTCTCCATAAAATATAAGCTGTAACACCTAAATTTACTTCTTTTACATGAAAGAGCAAGAAGACCAAAATGTCCTGACTCATGTTGGATTGAAAATGAGTAATCTCTCTTATTAAAATAGGATTTGAGAGCTTATACTTCTTTTCCAACTATGTCTTATGGTACTACATCTAGTGGACTTCATAAAAATTGTTGTTTGCTTAATTTTACTGAAATATGGAGGGAACTATTTTGCAACTGATCTAGGTTCAGGAAAATAATTGGCTATCGTATTTTCATAATGTTTATGAATAAGTGATGGGGTAGTTGTTCTAAATGAAGATAATCCGACAAATCCGGAGAGGATATCGACTCCAGAGAGAAGAGAGAAGGGGGGGGGGGGGGGGGGTTAAAAGTGATGCTTGATAACAATGTAGAAAGACTAGACAAACAACACCTTATGTTTTCTCTGCAAAATGGTTGACAGAAAGCTGCCTAACGCGTTAAGTTATTTGATAATCAAAGAGGAGCTTCGTGCAGCTGCATTTTTTTTGTCCCTTTGCTAGTACATTTCCAATTTCAACAGATGGCTCTAATTTGTTAAGTGTTCACTTTTGATCTATTTATCAGCTAGCCTGTTCAGCTGCAAACCTACCGTCTATGTATCTATCTTACTTATCTTAAGCAATTTATGTAGAATGCTATTAATATCGGACTTCTATCTGGACCATAGCGTGTCTTTTTTGTTGAGCATCAACCTTTAATGAGGAGATGAGTCGTCTGACTCCAGTCCTGGGAGAGGTTAGGTACTCATATTGGAGACGAGATGGTCAAGAGGTTTGATGCTTTTGGAGAGTAGCCTACTTATGGCTTCGCCCATAATATCGAAGAGTAATTTCCTTCTCAGCCTGGCAGGAAAGTCGTAATCTATCTATAGAAGCGTGCAGTACAAAAGGGAATCCCACTATAGTGAAAGGGCAATTGTGATGCCATTGACTGCCCTGTGATTTACACTTCTGACAAATATTACTTTATAGTTTTTCCTAACACTGGCAGAAGCAATGGTAAACCAGAGTTTTGACATTCTTGAAGGTCCAACACCAAAAGAATATGTTCTTGATGTTCACAATGCGATTGGACTGGATGATATCTGCCTTTTAAGCAAGCCCAACATCAATATCATAGAGTTCTTTTGCAAATTCTTTGTTGGAGAAGAAAACGTGTATCTGAAATTTCCTTTGATTACTTCATCTTCAGTTATATAAATACTTGAAGCCAACAACAACGCATATCCAGCATATCCTAACAATAGCAAAAGCTATCGCTAGGGAAATACTTGAAGCCAGTATACTAGAATATGAGAGCAGTAGTTAATTGCACGGTGAGTGGTTATTGTTTGTTGCACACGCTGCCTTTTCCTAAGAAAATAGGTTTGCATACTTGTAACCAGAATTCTCCTGAATCACGCGCGCACATCGGAAGGGGATAGGATTCAATCCTCGTTTTCATCAAGAAGTGCAATGACATTTACCTCTAGGATGGTTCAAATTCCTGAATCCACCTGAACAATTGAAGACAGTAGTTGGTGAAAAATTATTACTGGTATAAATGCCAGAACTTACGCCTGCATGTGTATTTTTCGTTATTTTATGAGATTCATGCTGATAATTTAGTGATCAAATTAATTTGTTAGCTGAACGTAATTTTTAGTTATTATTTGTAGGGTCAAGTGAAGCAGAAAGTATCTTCTGGGGGAAAATATGTATCAGTCAATATTGGTCCTGTGCAAGTTGTCTGTAGCGAGCAGGTATATCTCCCTCTCTCTTTCTTTGAGCTTGAGTATGATACATAACCTAATTGTTTAGTTGCCAAATCAACATTCATCCCATCAGTATTTCAGTAGCTCACAATTTTCATTGTGACATTAATCAGAAGAGAGAAAGAAAAAAAAGAAGAAGAAGAAGAGGAGGGAAAAAATAACGTAGTAAAAGACTTGGATTTGGCATTTTGATTAGAGGTCAGCATCACATTTTGTATCATATCTTCCATTTTCACAATTATAAAAGGCGTTTCTTATGCATTAGGGTCCTGCGTTTGCGTAGGGTTCGGAGAGGGGCTGCAGCGATCTGATGAATGCAGTCTTTTCGTACACTTTGTGTAAGAGACTGTTTCCAGATGAGAAATTGACATGCTTTGATGTCTTTGTGATCACCAGGTTCAAGCGGTGTACAACGCGATGCGAAGAGATGACCGAATGAAATACTTCTTGTAGATGGACCTAAACAAGTAATTTCTGATTTTTTTTTGTATAGAATTCTGATTGCCAATTAAAGTTGCCATCTTCCCATTTTTGTCCTTGTGGTTTCATTCGGGATTGGCGATCTATTATTATGCCTGCTAGCTACGCGTATTTAGCTATATATTGTTTATATCTGCAAAGCTTCAGTCCTTTTCTGTAATTTTGCAGTAACAAGCTGGTTAAGTTATGGATATGTTAGGTGTGTTGTTACATGATAAAGCTGTAAAACTGTTGGTAAAGCTTAGAACTTCACTAGATTTTGGCTCTTTAAAAAAAAGGTGGGCCCGTTAAGTCTACCATCATTGTTATTTATTTCCATTTAAGGACTCTTACTTGTAATTATTATTCAATTTGTTATTAATATTCCACTAAAAATAAATGTTTATTCTGCACGTTAACCGGCCGCTTATGCGGTTTAGTTCCTTTCAATGACCCTTTTCTCCAAACCGCACAAATAGGACACTAACCATTAGGGGTGTTAGCGAACCGAGCCGAACTGAATACTAAGTTTTCAAATTCGGATTTGTTTGGCTACACAAACTGTTCGGTTCAGTTCGTTTAGCTAATCGAACTTTAAAATTGATTCAAATTCGGCTCGATAATCTTATAACTGTTTAAATGAGTCGAATTGTTCAAACTTTAAAATTGATGCGAGTTCGGCTCGATAACCTTATAACTGTTTAAACAAGCTCGTACAATCGTGTTTAACTAAATGAACCCGAATATCTGTTCGAATTTAGCTCGTTAAAAAATAAATACCGAACACAAATTGAACTGGAATATCACAGCACGCCCAAACACAGCCACCAAACAATCCCAAATATGTCCAAACAACAAACTTGCAAATTCAACCAAAAACAATGTCAAGTACAAGTTCAGCTCCGACAACAAAACAAATCAAAGTTCAAGCAACATCCTTAATGAGTTAACGTTGCAAATAGCCATCCTACTATGGAATAGCCTAGAAACACAGACATCACAAACCAACCCTGAAAACTTGTCCATTGGAATCAAACTGAGTGGCGATAACTACGCATTATGAGTCATCCTGATGTGCAAGCCCAATCGGGGGAAGAGAGAGAAGCTTTCACATCATCGGGATACCCCCAACCCACGCCAACAACAAAATCAGTGTGTATTTACATGGATCATTCAAAACATATAGACGAATTTGGTCAACAACGTCTCACAGTATCTAACAGCAAAAGTATTATAAGAAAAATATTCGTATAATTATTATATTTAATATCTATCGTATGTGACAACATAATTTTATTACAGATAGAGACTCTTTGTACACTTAGGAAAATACAACAAGAAAACATTCATCCAGAATCTATTGTACCTAGTTTGGTACAAGATTAACATGGTCCTAACGTCTGAAAATGCTTTAAAGGTCAACGTCACCATAAATTATAAAACATATATATCTTCTTTTTGACTTACTGTGTATCAATATATGGAGTTGTTTCCAGCTTTATTTTGGCGTATTTAAGTTCCGTTTTGTTGTTTCCTTTTTAGCAAAATTAATCAAATGAATGACAAGTTTTTTGAGGGATAGATTACCAGCAAGTTGGTCGAGAATAATAGGCATCAAATCACTATCAAAGGCTCTTATTCTATTATAATCCTTATTAATCTTTTGTCGTGTATTTAATAAATGAAGCTATATAATAATTTGATGGGATGCCCTTTCGGAACGCGACTTGGTGCTAAGTACCAGTTTGCAAGTGTTGTTTTGAGAGGATTTGCGCGGGTTACACATACAATAACGACCGTACCTAATACATCTCGACGACAATAAAAGATATCGTTAGGATGAGGAGAGATAGACAAAATATAATTTCATACTAAAGATAGATAGTTTGCTTCCACTAATACCTTCGGCTCTATATATACTTATCCGAGTTGCATATAAGAATTTATACGCCAGCATTTTAAAATTTCTCATGTATTTTATGTACATGTGTTTGCACGTATTCTTTATATTGTACCTTGGATTTTAGTACTGGTATAGTTTCATTTTTATTACTGATACATAATAACCGATCTTGGTGGATTTTAATATTTTTTATTTATACGCATGACAACTCATATTAAAATATTTAAAGTAGGTAATATGTTTTTATACTTTAAACGTCATAGTTTTGTCTATTATCATAATTAAAGTGGAAAAGAAATGCATATTTTTACGTATATTGAACACACCTAGAAAGAAGAAAAATATATATAACTGAACATGAATTTTATATGCTAGAATAAAGAACCTCAAGGTATATGATTTTCAATCGTAATTATTTCCATTAGCGCCTAAATTTGGTTATTAATTCTTAACCAGTAAAATTAGAAAATCATTTGGGCAGTATAACAAGATGCACTAGATTTCATTTTCATTGTATACTATATGTTCCTAGTAATAAAAAGATCGCCCACATAGCATAGCTCATTCGGTACTCGGGTTGCTCCAAGATGTCAAGAATTCAATTTTAGGGACACATACAGTGTCGGTGTTTTACTGCTGCTAGGCTGAAGTTCGTCACTGCGTAAGTCTCACCCAACCTATGAGGCCGCTGAGCTTCTGATTTGCATCCTCCATAATGTTCTTTTGAGATGAGGCGGTAAGGGCCTTCACGGCGAGGGTATGAGCTTGTGCTCCGATTAATAAAAAGATATAAATAATATAAAATAAAACGAAATTTGACCCGTTCAAAGCTCTAAAATGTGCCAGTCGTTGCTGTCGTCAATGTGGCCTTCTCTCTACTTGTCGCGTGCTTATTAAAAATTTACGTAAATGGTAATTGCACCCCATAAATTTTATAAGCAAATCACTTTACTTTCTTCTTCTTCTTCTTCCTTTCATCATCACTCTTAGTTCGTTTCTGTTCTTCCCTTTTGTTACTTCAACTTTCTGGCTTGGTTTTCCACTTTTCTCCATTTTCTTTTTTTTATCAAAAAGCTTATAAACTTATCACATGGGAAGGAACATGAACTACCAAGCTACTCTTGATCAAGAAACCAAGGTAAGAACAAAACCACTATACAATTTTTTATTTTTTTTTTTGTGAATTTCTGATATCATTCATTTTATTTCCATCTAGTTATCTGGGAATGGCAAACGACAAACCTCTATCCTAAGAGATGGAGAGTTTGATTCCATTGAGACCACCAGCTTAATAGAGAGTTTATTTCCATCTAGTTTAATAGTGACTAGATCAATAGATACGAGAAAGAAACTTTCTCATAATCTAGTGAAACAACCATAAACGGGATATTGCGTAATGAAAAATACATAGTTTACTATCATATAAGAACTTAAGTATAGTATTTGTTAGTACAAATCTGCAATCTCTAGCATAACACCACATGATATTGATGCATTTTAAGTTTATATTGTATTAGGAAAACATAGAAGAAGGTGAAGAATCAGCAGAGGTTTTGCTCAAGTCACCAAACCAGAGCAGGCCGGCCAGCATGGTCATCAAGGCAAGTTCATGACTTTTTCTTTTTTCTTTTTGGTGATCAATGACTAAATTCACACACTTTAAATCATGATGTTCAATTATGATCAATGATTATGTACTAATAGTTGCAAAGTAATGGTGCAACAGAAAGCGCGAACGGTGATTCCAGCTCACTTGATAGCAGAAGCCATCTCCACACTCCAAGGCCTTGATCTTAGGTGGTCAGGCCCCATAACCCCCACAGAGATGCAATATGTAGAGCAATACGTCATTGCAAAATATCCTGAATATTCCAATGGCCTTGTAGAAGGAGAAGAGGTTGATCTTTACAAGCTTTGCGTAACGGATGAATCTTCAGAACCCATGTATGATGATAAGGGAAAATCCCCTAAGCACTTTGGTACATCAGCTTCATTTGGTGGTGCGGCCAGTGCATCCTCTGATCTTGACAGGACCCAGTTGGAACCTTCAAGATTACGTGATATTCTCAGCAAGAAGACCTCTGTTCAAGGAAATTTTATCTCCATCCCTGAAATTCAAGTTAGGAACAGAGCCCTTCAGCAATGTGGCTTACCAGAAGATGAATATATGGTTCTTTTTAGCACTTCTACTAAAGAAGCTACAATGATGATAGGGGAATCGTATCCTTTTTTTAGAGGGAATATTTACATGACAATTCTAGGCGAGGAATCCGATTCCATCAGGGGATTTGCTGCGTCTAAGGATTCTAAGGTTATTGTGGCACCAGAAACATGGTTGAATTTGAGGATAAAAGGGTCCCAATTGAGCCAGTACTTCAGGAGGAAGTGTAAATACACCCCAAAAGGTCTATTTGCTTACCAGGCTTGTGTCGACGGGACGCGTTACTCGATGCATTGGATCTCAGAGGCACATAGAAACTCTTGGCATGTTCTTTTGGATGCAACTGCTCTGGATGCAGGGAAAGACCGCCTGACTCTGGCGATGCACAGGCCGGATTTCGTGTTATGTACAGTGGAAAATACACATGCTCAACCTTCCAAGATCACTTGTGTTTTGGTAAGGAAAAGGTCATTTGAAACTGCACCTCAGGCTTAGCTATATGAACAGAGAGGCATTGGATAATGCATTAGGCAGCTGCCCTTTTTTGTATTGCCTATTGTTATTTGTGAAGCTAGGTGACTTTGAAGCTTAAGAGTTTTGTTCATTTCTGAAGGAAAACTTGAGTTTTTCTTGTATCTTCAGATTATGCCTTCATGTGGAGGTAAATGTTTCTTTCAGAAAGGCACTGAGCAAAATCAAGTTTCCAAAAAAGGTTTTGATCAAAGTACATGACCTGACTTTTTCTCAAGTATGAAGGAGGATATTTAAGTTGCATATCTTATCTGTTGGCCACCCTGTAACGGTATGTTATTCTTTTCAGAACCCATGATCTTCTACTACGGTACCATGCTAAACATCTCCTCAACAACAACATTACCCCCTTATCTTAAAGGCTCTCGCCATAGATCGGATGTACGCAACTATAACCATGTATTAGAAACACACAAAGGTTGTTAAAAGAAATAATCGTTTATATATTGATAAAAGCACGATCATATTATATCAGGTGTCTTTTGGAACCCATATTGATATATTTTCGATGGTACGAATCTCTGAACCAAAAATCTAGAAGATGAAGAACTTGACCTATATGTCCATACACATGTGTTGGAAACACAACGAGATTGTTAAAAGAAATAGTAGTTTATATATTGATAAAAGCACGAGCATATTATATCAGATGTCTTTTGCGAACCCCTATTGATATATTTTCGATGGTATGAATCTCTGAACCAAAAATCTAGAAGATCAAGAACTTGTAACTGTTTGTCCATCTGCTGTGAGGAGGTTTTACAAAATGGGAACGGAGTTTCCCTTTCTCTGGTAGAAATAACTGTCGATGATAGCATGTACACGCATGATTGGAGTTTTATGGTCTGCTTGAGTGGACTATCATTTGCCTATAAGAATTAAAAAAGTTCGATGCTTTTCTTCGTCCAAGAGGAAAAGGTTTTGAGTTCATAGGCCGTTGTGTGCAGAATCAGAAATTTTATGAGGCACGGGATAGCTCAGTTGGTATTCAGCTTGAGATTTGCTCCAAGAGGTCAAGAGTTCGATTCCAGAGACACGCACAATGTGGGTGTTCCACTGCTGCTAGGCAGAATGCCTAGTTTGCGGGGACACCTTGTATGAGTTATTACGTAAGTCCTCACTTAACCTAAAAGGCCGTTGAACTCCTGATTTGCATCCTCAACAATGCTCCTTAAAACTGGGACGGTAGAGTCTTTCAGTCTCAAAATATGGCCTTTTGCTCCAAGAAATTTTCACACACCAATTAGCTAGGTTACTGGTGAACATAGGTATACAAGGGGCTAAAAGTATCAAATCGTTCATCACCAAATCATTACACTTGGAATTCTAAAAATTTTATTGGTTTATGATGATCATGTTTGGAATCCCTCCTAGTTGGAGTCCCAATGTTTGAAGTCAAAGACAATTATAAAGTTGAAGAGTTCCAACTCAAGGAAGTTGGAATGTTGCTTTGATTCTCCAAGGAATGTTTATTGCTTGGAAGACTTTGAAGGCCTTGTGCATTGAAAAGGCACAAGATAGAGCACTATAAATGGAGGTGATGTGTGGAACAAATGGAAGAGAGAACAAAAAAAAAAGAAGAAAAATAAGAGAAGCAAATACAATTGAGGAAGAGTGAAAATTCGTAGGTGTTGGGAAGTCTGCCAGCCTCCTGAAAAATTGCATTTTTCAAGTATTGCACCGTTGGATCGTCACCAAATTTTGACAGAATATTTTCAAGACACAGAAGTACATTCTGAACGGTGAAGATGTGTTTTGGAGGAGTCTAAGTGTGACCGATTCCTGCATTTCCGAGACTGAAATTTTCTGTCCGAAAATTTCAGCTTTGTATTCTTGGTTCCTCTCTTGTATCTTGTTGTGTTCCAAGATTGTTTGGTTGATCTTGATGATGTTGTATTCCTCTAGCTGCGCCTAGAGAGACTTGGTTGTACCCATTATTGATTATAGTGGAGATCGTTTAAGTGGCCTACGGGTCCCGTGGTTTTTTACTCCTACCTTGGGAGGTTTTTCCACGCTAAAATTGTTGGTGTTCTTGTTCGTGTTTCGTTCAATTATTTCTCTATAGTTGCTGCATTTGGGAGAGACTATTTCCTATTCCGCTGTGCTATCTCGCGGTTTTCTCCCAACAAGTGGTATCAGAGCGAGGTTCTCTTGATTGTTTGCAACTATGGAAGTGAACACATCCAGGATGGTCAGTTTGAATGGCTCTAACTATAATGTTTGGAAAGGAAAGATGGAAGATTTGCTCTATGTCAAAGCTTTCATGTTCCGGTCTTCTCTACCGAGAAGCCCGAAGGAAAAAGTGATGAAGAATAGAACCTGCTGCACAGACAAGTTTGTGGATATATCCGCCAATGGGTCGATGATAATGTATTGAGCCGTGGGTTCTCCACCGTTTTTCGCCCCTTTTATGGTGGTGCCATCCTCTATGGTTCCAACTGCCATTTTCGCCTGAGATTTTTTCTTGAAATCATCCCACCATTCGGGATACCCATGGAGTTTGAAACATTTATCAGCAGTATGTCCCTTTTTTCCGCAATGTTGGCATTCCAGGTGAGATTTATCACCACCACGCGATGAAGAAGCTGCTGAGCGTGGTGGTTGTGGGTTATTACGGTCTGTGCCTCGTCCTCTCCCTTTTCCCGTGGTTCCACGGTTTACTGTGAGACCATATCCTACCCCTTGTGATGAATAATCTGAAGGGGTAATTACTCCATCCTGTATTTCAGCCCTGCGTAGTTCATTATACGCAGTTTCTGCAGTAGGTCTGGGGTCTCTTTTTAATAATTCCTTTTTTATGCTGGCAAATTTATCATCAACTGCAACTAGAAGTTGGTAGAGGCGAAATTCCTGAATTTTTTGATTGTAGATCTGAATATCCCTAGGTGATTCCATGGGATTCGGATCTAGGGTGTCAATTGTCATCCAGATCTCCTGGAATTGGTTCCATACGGTTTCAAGGGATTTGGTGCCTTGCTTAATTGCGGCTGCCTGTTTGTGCAAATCATATACCTGGATTGGGTCTCCTCCTGACCCATATGTGACCATTAGCCCGTCCCACAGTGTTTTTGCGGTAGGATACTTGGAGACACTGTTAATCAGACTGTCTTCCATGTTGTCTATAAGCCATGTGAGAACCAGTTGGTCCTCTTGCTCCCATCGGGCATAATTTTGATCGGTTGGCAGGGGAGGTGGAGGTACCCCTGTGATGTGGGCGCTCTTTCCCCTGCCTTTGAGAGCCATTGACATCAATCGTTTCCAGAGGGTGTAATTGTTGCTGTTTAATTTGACTTTGAGAGTTAAATTGCTCTCTACTGCTGATGAACTGGTTATTTGCAGGCTCTGTTGGATGAACCTAGCGAACTGTTCTGAAAAATCGAACGGAGCAGGACCTTGTGATGTTGTTTCTGAACTCTCACCTTCGGTTTCATGCGGAGTTGACATTTTTCAATTGTTTGATTTTCAGGAATGGTGAACAAATAGATCAGATGGATGCAAGGTGCCTGATCCGAAAGATGCAGGCAGTAGATGGTAAGGTAAGGTAAGGTACGGTACGTGGTCTCACGCCAAAAAAGGCTGTGAAGGGTATTGGCAGTGATGAACTCAGAATCTGAGCCAAACAAGACAAAAAAGGTGGTTATAGGGCCTGCTCTGATACCATGTTAACAGGTTATCAGAACCAAGCAGGCAGAATAGAGCAAGAACTGTTTGAGAAGAAACCTTTTTTCTGTAATTTCCGTATATATCAAACTGTGTACAATGGGTTCCTACTTATAATGACTAAAGCACTACATACATGGAAAGAGTATAATGTATACATGGAAACATATTGACTGTCTTTACTACCCTATCAATTAGTATCAATTAGTATCAATTTGTCCCTACAATCACGCCTACAATCACAGCTCTAATTACAGTCATTCCTAACAGCAGAAAAGTCGTAATCTATCTATAGAAGCGTGCAGTACAAAAGGGAATCCCACTATAGTGAAAGGGCAATTGTGATGCCATTGACTGCCCTGTGATTTACACTTCTGACAAATATTACTTTATAGTTTTTCCTAACACTGGCAGAAGCAATGGTAAACCAGAGTTTTGACATTCTTGAAGGTCCAACACCAAAAGAATATGTTCTTGATGTTCACAATGCGATTGGACTGGATGATATCTGCCTTTTAAGCAAGCCCAACATCAATATCATAGAGTTCTTTTGCAAATTCTTTGTTGGAGAAGAAAACGTGTATCTGAAATTTCCTTTGATTACTTCATCTTCAGTTAAATATATACTTGAGGCCAACAACAACAACGCATACTCATCATATCCTAACAATAGCAAAAGCTATCGCTAGGGAAATACTTGAAGCCAGTATACTAGAATATGAGAGCAGTAGTTAATTGCACGGTGAGTGGTTATTGTTTGTTGCACAGGCTGCCTTTTCCTAAGAAAATAGGTTTGCATACTTGTAACCAGAATTCTCCTGAATCACGCGCGCACACCGGAAGGGGATAGGATTCAATCCTCGTTTTCATCAAGAAGTGCAATGACATTTACCTCTAGGATGGTTCAAATTCCTGAATCCACCTGAACAATTGAAGACAGTAGTTGGTGAAAATTATTACTGGTATAAATGCCAGAACTTACGCCTGCATGTATATTTTTAGGTATTTTATGGGATTCATGCTGATAATTTAGTGATCAAATTAATTTGTTAGCTGAACATAATTTTTAGTTATTATTTGTAGGGTCAAGTGAAGCAGAAAGTATCATCTGGGGGGAAATATGTATCAGTCAATATTGGTCCTGTACAAGTTGTCTGTAGCGAGCAGGTATATCTCCCTCTCTCTTTCTTTGAGCTTGAGTATGACACATAACCTAATTGTTTAGTTGCCAAATCAACATTCATCCCATCAGTATTTCAGTAGCTCACAATTTTCATTGTGACATTAATCAGAAGAGAGAAAGAAAAAAAAGAAGAAGAAGAGGAGGGAAAAAATAACGTAGTAAAAGACTTGGATTTGGCATTTTGATTAGAGGTCAGCATCACATTTTGTATCATATCTTCCATTTTCACAATTATAAAAGGCGTTTCTTATGCATTAGGGTCCTGCGTTTGCGTAGGGTTCGGAGAAGGGCTGCAGCGATCTGATGAATGCAGTCTTTTCGTACACTTTGTGTAAGAGACTGTTTCCAGATGAGAAATTGACATGCTTTGATGTCTTTGTGATCACCAGGTTCAAGCGGTGTACAACGCGATGCGAAGAGATGACCGAATGAAATACTTCTTGTAGATGGACCTAAACAAGTAATTTCTGATTTTTTTTTGTATAGAATTCTGATTGCCAATTAAAGTTGCCATCTTCCCATTTTTGTCCTTGTGGTTTCATTCGCGATTGGCGATCTATTATTATGCCTGCTAGCTACGCGTATTTAGCTATATATTGTTTATATCTGCAAAGCTTCAGTCCTTTTCTGTAATTTTGCAGTAACAAGCTGGTTAAGTTATGGATATGTTAGGTGTGTTGTTACATGATAAAGCTGTAAAACTGTTGGTAAAGCTTAGAACTTCACTAGATTTTGGCTCTTTAAAAAAAAAGGTGGGCCCGTTAAGTCTACCATCATTGTTATTTATTTCCATTTAAGGACTCTTACTTGTAATTATTATTCAATTTGTTATTAATATTCCACTAAAAATAAATGTTTATTCTGCACGTTAACCGGCCGCTTATGCGGTTTAGTTCCTTTCAATGACCCTTTTCTCCAAACCGCACAAATAGGACACTAACCATTAGGGGTGTTAGCGAACCGAGCCGAACTGAATACTAAGTTTTCAAATTCGGATTTGTTTGGCTACACAAACTGTTCGGTTCAGTTCGTTTAGCTAATCGAACTTTAAAATTGATTCAAATTCGGCTCGATAATCTTATAACTGTTTAAATGAGTCGAATTGTTCAAACTTTAAAATTGATGCGAGTTCGGCTCGATAACCTTATAACTGTTTAAACAAGCTCGTACAATCGTGTTTAACTAAATGAACCCGAATATCTGTTCGAATTTAGCTCGTTAAAAAATAAATACCGAACACAAATTGAACTGGAATATCACAGCACGCCCAAACACAGCCACCAAACAATCCCAAATATGTCCAAACAACAAACTTGCAAATTCAACCAAAAACAATGTCAAGTACAAGTTCAGCTCCGACAACAAAACAAATCAAAGTTCAAGCAACATCCTTAATGAGTTAACGTTGCAAATAGCCATCCTACTATGGAATAGCCTAGAAACACAGACATCACAAACCAACCCTGAAAACTTGTCCATTGGAATCAAACTGAGTGGCGATAACTACGCATTATGAGTCATCCTGATGTGCAAGCCCAATCGGGGGAAGAGAGAGAAGCTTTCACATCATCGGGATACCCCCAACCCACGCCAACAACAAAATCAGTGTGTATTTACATGGATCATTCAAAACATATAGACGAATTTGGTCAACAACGTCTCACAGTATCTAACAGCAAAAGTATTATAAGAAAAATATTCGTATAATTATTATATTTAATATCTATCGTATGTGACAACATAATTTTATTACAGATAGAGACTCTTTGTACACTTAGGAAAATACAACAAGAAAACATTCATCCAGAATCTATTGTACCTAGTTTGGTACAAGATTAACATGGTCCTAACGTCTGAAAATGCTTTAAAGGTCAACGTCACCATAAATTATAAAACATATATATCTTCTTTTTGACTTACTGTGTATCAATATATGGAGTTGTTTCCAGCTTTATTTTGGCGTATTTAAGTTCCGTTTTGTTGTTTCCTTTTTAGCAAAATTAATCAAATGAATGACAAGTTTTTTGAGGGATAGATTACCAGCAAGTTGGTCGAGAATAATAGGCATCAAATCACTATCAAAGGCTCTTATTCTATTATAATCCTTATTAATCTTTTGTCGTGTATTTAATAAATGAAGCTATATAATAATTTGATGGGATGCCCTTTCGGAACGCGACTTGGTGCTAAGTACCAGTTTGCAAGTGTTGTTTTGAGAGGATTTGCGCGGGTTACACATACAATAACGACCGTACCTAATACATCTCGACGACAATAAAAGATATCGTTAGGATGAGGAGAGATAGACAAAATATAATTTCATACTAAAGATAGATAGTTTGCTTCCACTAATACCTTCGGCTCTATATATACTTATCCGAGTTGCATATAAGAATTTATACGCCAGCATTTTAAAATTTCTCATGTATTTTATGTACATGTGTTTGCACGTATTCTTTATATTGTACCTTGGATTTTAGTACTGGTATAGTTTCATTTTTATTACTGATACATAATAACCGATCTTGGTGGATTTTAATATTTTTTATTTATACGCATGACAACTCATATTAAAATATTTAAAGTAGGTAATATGTTTTTATACTTTAAACGTCATAGTTTTGTCTATTATCATAATTAAAGTGGAAAAGAAATGCATATTTTTACGTATATTGAACACACCTAGAAAGAAGAAAAATATATATAACTGAACATGAATTTTATATGCTAGAATAAAGAACCTCAAGGTATATGATTTTCAATCGTAATTATTTCCATTAGCGCCTAAATTTGGTTATTAATTCTTAACCAGTAAAATTAGAAAATCATTTGGGCAGTATAACAAGATGCACTAGATTTCATTTTCATTGTATACTATATGTTCCTAGTAATAAAAAGATCGCCCACATAGCATAGCTCATTCGGTACTCGGGTTGCTCCAAGATGTCAAGAATTCAATTTTAGGGACACATACAGTGTCGGTGTTTTACTGCTGCTAGGCTGAAGTTCGTCACTGCGTAAGTCTCACCCAACCTATGAGGCCGCTGAGCTTCTGATTTGCATCCTCCATAATGTTCTTTTGAGCTGAGGCGGGTAAGGGCCTTCACGGCGAGGGTATGAGCTTTTGCTCCGATTAATAAAAAGATATAAATAATATAAAATAAAACGAAATTTGACCCGTTCAAAGCTCTAAAATGTGCCAGTCGTTGCTGTCGTCAATGTGGCCTTCTCTCTACTTGTCGCGTGCTTATTAAAAATTTACGTAAATGGTAATTGCACCCCATAAATTTTATAAGCAAATCACTTTACTTTCTTCTTCTTCTTCTTCCTTTCATCATCACTCTTAGTTCGTTTCTGTTCTTCCCTTTTGTTACTTCAACTTTCTGGCTTGGTTTTCCACTTTTCTCCATTTTCTTTTTTTTATCAAAAAGCTTATAAACTTATCACATGGGAAGGAACATGAACTACCAAGCTACTCTTGATCAAGAAACCAAGGTAAGAACAAAACCACTATACAATTTTTTATTTTTTTTTTTGTGAATTTCTGATATCATTCATTTTATTTCCATCTAGTTATCTGGGAATGGCAAACGACAAACCTCTATCCTAAGAGATGGAGAGTTTGATTCCATTGAGACCACCAGCTTAATAGAGAGTTTATTTCCATCTAGTTTAATAGTGACTAGATCAATAGATACGAGAAAGAAACTTTCTCATAATCTAGTGAAACAACCATAAACGGGATATTGCGTAATGAAAAATACATAGTTTACTATCATATAAGAACTTAAGTATAGTATTTGTTAGTACAAATCTGCAATCTCTAGCATAACACCACATGATATTGATGCATTTTAAGTTTATATTGTATTAGGAAAACATAGAAGAAGGTGAAGAATCAGCAGAGGTTTTGCTCAAGTCACCAAACCAGAGCAGGCCGGCCAGCATGGTCATCAAGGCAAGTTCATGACTTTTTCTTTTTTCTTTTTGGTGATCAATGACTAAATTCACACACTTTAAATCATGATGTTCAATTATGATCAATGATTATGTACTAATAGTTGCAAAGTAATGGTGCAACAGAAAGCGCGAACGGTGATTCCAGCTCACTTGATAGCAGAAGCCATCTCCACACTCCAAGGCCTTGATCTTAGGTGGTCAGGCCCCATAACCCCCACAGAGATGCAATATGTAGAGCAATACGTCATTGCAAAATATCCTGAATATTCCAATGGCCTTGTAGAAGGAGAAGAGGTTGATCTTTACAAGCTTTGCGTAACGGATGAATCTTCAGAACCCATGTATGATGATAAGGGAAAATCCCCTAAGCACTTTGGTACATCAGCTTCATTTGGTGGTGCGGCCAGTGCATCCTCTGATCTTGACAGGACCCAGTTGGAACCTTCAAGATTACGTGATATTCTCAGCAAGAAGACCTCTGTTCAAGGAAATTTTATCTCCATCCCTGAAATTCAAGTTAGGAACAGAGCCCTTCAGCAATGTGGCTTACCAGAAGATGAATATATGGTTCTTTTTAGCACTTCTACTAAAGAAGCTACAATGATGATAGGGGAATCGTATCCTTTTTTTAGAGGGAATATTTACATGACAATTCTAGGCGAGGAATCCGATTCCATCAGGGGATTTGCTGCGTCTAAGGATTCTAAGGTTATTGTGGCACCAGAAACATGGTTGAATTTGAGGATAAAAGGGTCCCAATTGAGCCAGTACTTCAGGAGGAAGTGTAAATACACCCCAAAAGGTCTATTTGCTTACCAGGCTTGTGTCGACGGGACGCGTTACTCGATGCATTGGATCTCAGAGGCACATAGAAACTCTTGGCATGTTCTTTTGGATGCAACTGCTCTGGATGCAGGGAAAGACCGCCTGACTCTGGCGATGCACAGGCCGGATTTCGTGTTATGTACAGTGGAAAATACACATGCTCAACCTTCCAAGATCACTTGTGTTTTGGTAAGGAAAAGGTCATTTGAAACTGCACCTCAGGCTTAGCTATATGAACAGAGAGGCATTGGATAATGCATTAGGCAGCTGCCCTTTTTTGTATTGCCTATTGTTATTTGTGAAGCTAGGTGACTTTGAAGCTTAAGAGTTTTGTTCATTTCTGAAGGAAAACTTGAGTTTTTCTTGTATCTTCAGATTATGCCTTCATGTGGAGGTAAATGTTTCTTTCAGAAAGGCACTGAGCAAAATCAAGTTTCCAAAAAAGGTTTTGATCAAAGTACATGACCTGACTTTTTCTCAAGTATGAAGGAGGATATTTAAGTTGCATATCTTATCTGTTGGCCACCCTGTAACGGTATGTTATTCTTTTCAGAACCCATGATCTTCTACTACGGTACCATGCTAAACATCTCCTCAACAACAACATTACCCCCTTATCTTAAAGGCTCTCGCCATAGATCGGATGTACGCAACTATAACCATGTATTAGAAACACACAAAGGTTGTTAAAAGAAATAATCGTTTATATATTGATAAAAGCACGATCATATTATATCAGGTGTCTTTTGGAACCCATATTGATATATTTTCGATGGTACGAATCTCTGAACCAAAAATCTAGAAGATGAAGAACTTGACCTATATGTCCATACACATGTGTTGGAAACACAACGAGATTGTTAAAAGAAATAGTAGTTTATATATTGATAAAAGCACGAGCATATTATATCAGATGTCTTTTGCGAACCCCTATTGATATATTTTCGATGGTATGAATCTCTGAACCAAAAATCTAGAAGATCAAGAACTTGTAACTGTTTGTCCATCTGCTGTGAGGAGGTTTTACAAAATGGGAACGGAGTTTCCCTTTCTCTGGTAGAAATAACTGTCGATGATAGCATGTACACGCATGATTGGAGTTTTATGGTCTGCTTGAGTGGACTATCATTTGCCTATAAGAATTAAAAAAGTTCGATGCTTTTCTTCGTCCAAGAGGAAAAGGTTTTGAGTTCATAGGCCGTTGTGTGCAGAATCAGAAATTTTATGAGGCACGGGATAGCTCAGTTGGTATTCAGCTTGAGATTTGCTCCAAGAGGTCAAGAGTTCGATTCCAGAGACACGCACAATGTGGGTGTTCCACTGCTGCTAGGCAGAATGCCTAGTTTGCGGGGACACCTTGTATGAGTTATTACGTAAGTCCTCACTTAACCTAAAAGGCCGTTGAACTCCTGATTTGCATCCTCAACAATGCTCCTTAAAACTGGGACGGTAGAGTCTTTCAGTCTCAAAATATGGCCTTTTGCTCCAAGAAATTTTCACACACCAATTAGCTAGGTTACTGGTGAACATAGGTATACAAGGGGCTAAAAGTATCAAATCGTTCATCACCAAATCATTACACTTGGAATTCTAAAAATTTTATTGGTTTATGATGATCATGTTTGGAATCCCTCCTAGTTGGAGTCCCAATGTTTGAAGTCAAAGACAATTATAAAGTTGAAGAGTTCCAACTCAAGGAAGTTGGAATGTTGCTTTGATTCTCCAAGGAATGTTTATTGCTTGGAAGACTTTGAAGGCCTTGTGCATTGAAAAGGCACAAGATAGAGCACTATAAATGGAGGTGATGTGTGGAACAAATGGAAGAGAGAACAAAAAAAAAAGAAGAAAAATAAGAGAAGCAAATACAATTGAGGAAGAGTGAAAATTCGTAGGTGTTGGGAAGTCTGCCAGCCTCCTGAAAAATTGCATTTTTCAAGTATTGCACCGTTGGATCGTCACCAAATTTTGACAGAATATTTTCAAGACACAGAAGTACATTCTGAACGGTGAAGATGTGTTTTGGAGGAGTCTAAGTGTGACCGATTCCTGCATTTCCGAGACTGAAATTTTCTGTCCGAAAATTTCAGCTTTGTATTCTTGGTTCCTCTCTTGTATCTTGTTGTGTTCCAAGATTGTTTGGTTGATCTTGATGATGTTGTATTCCTCTAGCTGCGCCTAGAGAGACTTGGTTGTACCCATTATTGATTATAGTGGAGATCGTTTAAGTGGCCTACGGGTCCCGTGGTTTTTTACTCCTACCTTGGGAGGTTTTTCCACGCTAAAATTGTTGGTGTTCTTGTTCGTGTTTCGTTCAATTATTTCTCTATAGTTGCTGCATTTGGGAGAGACTATTTCCTATTCCGCTGTGCTATCTCGCGGTTTTCTCCCAACAAGTGGTATCAGAGCGAGGTTCTCTTGATTGTTTGCAACTATGGAAGTGAACACATCCAGGATGGTCAGTTTGAATGGCTCTAACTATAATGTTTGGAAAGGAAAGATGGAAGATTTGCTCTATGTCAAAGCTTTCATGTTCCGGTCTTCTCTACCGAGAAGCCCGAAGGAAAAAGTGATGAAGAATAGAACCTGCTGCACAGACAAGTTTGTGGATATATCCGCCAATGGGTCGATGATAATGTATTGAATCATGTAAGCAAGGTGTCTAATGCGAGAACCCTCTGGACAGCCCTGGAGGAGTTATATGCTAAGAAGACGGGGAATAATAAGTTATTCCTGATCAAGCAGATGATGTCTTTGAAGTATGATGATGGTTCATCAATGGCCGACCACCTGAATGCTTTTCAGGGAATTATGAATCAATTGGCGACGATGGGCATAAGCTTTGATGATGAGATTCAAGCTTTATGGCTTCTTTGCACTCTGCCAAATTCATGGGAGACATTCCGGACATCGTTATCAAATTCTGCTCCGAATGGTGTTCTCACAATGGAATCGGCTAAGAGTTCCGGTCTTAGTGAAGAAATGAGGCGCAAGTCTCTTGGTTCCTCTTCTCATGCAGAGATGTTGGTCACTGAATCACGGGGGAGAAGTCAGAGAAGGACTCAGAATAATCGTGGTGCCTCAAGAGGAAAGAGTCAAAACCAATCTTCGGATCGTGGCAAGTCTCGTGGGGGTTCCAACAAATGGTCAAATGTAGAGTGCCATCACTGTGGCTTGAAAGGTCATATCCGAAAGCATTGCCGAAAGCTGAAAAGAGAAATGAGAGACAAGAGTAGCCACAATGATGTCAAGAAAGAAGGTACCAACAATGATGATATTGCCGTTGTTGATGATTTCTTTATTATTTGTGATAATTGTGTAGAAAGTGTTAATATATCATCTGAAGAGATGGAATGGGTGATTGATAGTGGTGCTTCTACACATGCTACCTTTCGGCGTGATCTTTTCTCAACCTATGAGGCTGGTGATTTCGGAGTAGTACGTATGGGAAATAGAGGACAATCAAGCATCATCGGAATGGGGAATATTTGTATTGAGACTAGTAATAGAACTACACTAGTTCTCAAGGATGTGAAGCATATTCCCGATCTTCGGTTCAACATCTTATCTGTTGGAAAGCTAAGTGGTGAAGGATATTGCAGTTCATTTCCAGGTAATGAATGGAAATTGACGAAGGGCTCAATGTTGGTTGCGAGAGGAAAGAAGTGTTCAAATTTGTACGTTGCCAACTTTGGGATTTCTAAGTATTATATGAATACTTGTGAGAATGATAGCTCCTCGGAATTATGGCACCAGCGTTTGGGTCATATGAGCGAGAAAGGATTGAGCATCCTAGCCAAGAAGAATGTGTTATCCGGTGTTTCCGATGCAAAACTGAAGCAGTGTGCGCATTGTTTGGCTGGAAAGCAAAGACGTGTGTCCTTCAAGTCCTCCAAACCAAAAAGAAAGCAGGAGATTTTGGACTTGGTGCATTCCGATGTGTGTGGACCGATGAAGACCTGGTCACTTGGCGGTGCTTACTATTTTGTGACGTTTATTGATGATTATTCTCGGAAGATTTGGGCCTATACTTTGAAGACGAATGACCAAGTGCTTGATACATTCAAGTCCTTTCAAACATCGGTTGAAAGAGAAACTGGAAAGAAGCTCAAGTGTATCCGAACGGATAACGGGGGAGAATATATTGGTCCTTTCGAAGAATATTGTCGGAGCCAAGGTATACGCCACTAAAGGTCTCCTCCGAAGACACCATAGTTGAATGGGCTAGCCGAAAGAATGAATAGAACCTTGATTGAAAGAGTGAGATGTTTGTTATCTCAGTCAAGGTTGCCGAAGTATTTATGGGGTGAAGCATTAAATACAGCGGTGCACGTGCTGAATCTCACACCTTGTGTGCCTTTGAAGTTTGATGTTCCAAACCGTGTTTGGAGTGGAAAAGATGTCTCCTACGACCATCTTCGTGTGTTTGGGTGCCTTGCTTATGTGCACGTTCCAAAAGATGAGAGATCCAAACTTGATGGCAAGACAAAGAAATGTGTATTTGTGGGATACGGACTTGATGAGTTCGGCTATCGCTTCTTTGATCCGGTTGCAAGAAAGCTTGTTCACAGCCGAGATGTTGTGTTTATGGAGGACTATACCATCGATGATATTGAGAAGGTTGAGAAAGAAATTCCTACTCATGCAGATGAAGATTTGGTTGGTGATCAACCAACTACAACTGCTCCCACACCAAATGTTGTAGTTGATGAGCCTGATGTGACTCCAGGTGTTGAGAATGAAGTCCATCATGAGGAGGAGGTGGTTGAGCAGCCTGCTGGTGCTGTTGAGTTGAGACGGTCTACCCGTGACAGAAGACCTTCCGTTCGCTACCCCCGGACGAGTATGTATTTCTTACTGATGGTGGAGAACCTGAAAATTTTCAAGAAGCTTTGGAAGATGAAAACAAAAAGCAATGGATGGATGCCATGGAGGATGAGATGCAGTCCCTCCGTGAGAATAACACCTTTGAGTTGGTGAAGTTGCCAAAGGGCAAGAAATCATTGAAAAACCGATGGGCCTACCGAGTGAAGAAAGATAAAAATACTTCACAAGTTCGATACAAGGCTCGCTTGGTGGTAAAGGGTTTTACCCAAATGAAAGGTGTTGATTTTAGCGAGATCTTTGCTCCGGTGGTGAAGATGCAATCCATTCGAGTTGTGCTCGGGTTGGCTGCTAGTCTTGATTTAGAAGTTGAGCAAATGAATGTCAAGACGGCTTTCCTTCATGGTGATCTACATGAAGAGATTTATATGGAGCAACCTGAAGGTTTTCAACAGAAGGGTAAAGAAGATTGTGTATGTAAATTGACAAAGAGTCTTTATGGCTTGAAGCAAGCGCCAAGACAGTGGTACCAAAAGTTCAGCTCAGTGATGGTTAGGCATGGTTACAAGATGACAAAGGCCGATCACTGCGTTTTTATACGGAGATTTTCTGATGATGACTTTATCATTCTTATGTTGTATGTTGATGATATGCTGATTGTTGGAAAAGACTTTTCCAAAATCAATGAGTTAAAGAAGACATTGAGTGAATCCTTTGCTATGAAGGATTTGGGGCCAGTGCAGAAAATCCTTGGGATTCAGGTCATACATGACAGAAGTGCAAAGAAGTTGTTTTTGTCACAAGAAAAGTACATTGAGAAGGTTCTTCAGCGGTTTGGCATGGACAAGGCCAAAGCAGTGAGTATTCTGCTTGCTTCTCATTTTAAGCTCAGTCACGAGCAGTGTCCATCTACTGATGATGAGAAATCGAGTATGAAGAATGTTCCATACTCGTCGGCAGTTGGTAGTTTGATGTATGCCATGGTTTGCACAAGACCCGATATAGCACATGCTGTGGGAATTATGAGTCGTAATCTTTCAAATCCGGGAAGACATCATTGGGAGGCCATGAAGTGGATTATGAGATATCTCCGTGGAACATCGAATCTGAGGCTGACTTTGGGATGTGATTCTCCTACATTGGTTGGTTATTCGGATTCTGACTTAGCCGGGAGCTTGGATGATCGCAAGTCTACTTCAGGATATATGATGACTTTTGTCGGGGGAGCCGTGGCTTGGCAATCAAAATTACAAAAGTGTGTTGCACTTTCTACTACCGAGGCCGAGTTTATAGCCGTTGTGGAAGCAGCGAAGGATTTATTGTGGTTGAGGAAATTCTTAATGGAGCTAGGAGTGAAACAAGCTAAGTATGTCTTGTTTTGTGATAATCAAAGTGCCGTCCACTTGTCTAAGAATTTCTCATTTCATTCGAGGTCCAAACATATTGATGTTCGTTATCACTGGATTCGTGATGCGTTGGATACCAAGCTATTTGAGCTTGAGAAGATTCATATGGATAAAAATGGCTCTGACATGTTGACAAAAGTTTTGTCAAGAGGAAAGTTTGAGTTTTGCCGCATGGCTTCCGGGTTGATGCCGCCCTCCAACTAGTCAGTCGGGGGAGTTTGTTGGGAATCCCTCCTAGTTGGAGTCCCAATGTTTGAAGTCAAAGACAATTATAAAGTTGAAGAGTTCCAACTCAAGGAAGTTGGAATGTTGATTTGATTCTCCAAGGAATGTTTATTGCTTGGAAGACTTTGAAGGCCTTGTGCATTGAAAAGGCACAAGATGGAGCACTATAAATGGAGGTGATGTGTGGTTAAATGGAAGAGAACAAAAAAACAAGAAGAAAAATAAGAGAGGCAAATACAAGTGAGGAAGAGTGAAAATTCGTAGGTGCTGGGCAGTCTGCCAGCCTCCGGAAAAATTGCATTTGCCGAATATTGCACCGTTGGATCGTCACCAAATTTTGACAGAATATTTCCAAGACACAGAAGTACATTCTGAACGGTGAAGATGTGTTTTGGAAGAGTCTAAGTATGACCGATTCCTGCATTTCTGAGACTGAAATTTTCTGTCCGAAAATTTCAGCTTTGTATTCTTGGTTCCTCTCTTGTATCTTGTTGTGTTCCAAGATTGTTTGGTTGATCTTGATGATGTTGTATTCCTCTAGCTGCGCCTAGAGAGACTTGGTTGTACCTATTATTGATTATAGTGGAGATCGTTTAAGTAGCCTACGGGTCCCGTGGTTTTTTACTCCTACCTTGGGAAGTTTTTCCACGCTAAAATTGTTGGTGTTCTTGTTCGTGTTTCGTTCGATTATTTCTCTATAGTTGCTGCATTTGGGAGAGACTATTTCCTATTCCGCTGTGCTATCTCGCGGTTTCCTCCCAACAGATCAATATATAATTATTAAGTATTTATTATTCAATAAGATAAAGACTAAATAATATGTATCGTAGTCTGACCTCAATTATTATATTTTTCACTGAATAACTAAAATAACTTACTGTTTGACCTTCATAAAATTTGTATAATGGTCAATAGGATATAAACTTCTCTACCGACCAAGTACCTCTCACATAACTGAAGTACATGGAATTTATTAGCATTTAACTACTACTGTCTAAAAATCACCTTTATATAACAATATTATATTTTTGGGCAGAAAGTATTTTTTTTTAATTTTTGGAATGCAGTATTCGTCTTGTAGGGGAGAAGCAACAAGTAGGATACAACACCTACAAGGATCGACTTCAAGACAACCAACCAAAATGCTCTACCAATTCACCACAATTGATTCACCAAGCAAATATCAATCACACACCAAAACCTCAAGCAAATTATCCAAGATAAAGCTTCAAACACACAAGAGATTTATACGTGGAAAAACCCATTCAATGTGAAGGATAAAAAACCACGGGACTTGTAAGGAGTCCACCCTTCTTCTTCTCTTATTATGAAATTGAAGGTAAAAACACTCAAATCAGTCTACAAGGATGTTACAGCCCACCAACAACAACATACATAAGAGACAACAATTGAAGAAGAATAAAACTGCAGAAATTCACCCAAAAATGCAGCTGACACCAGCAGCGATTAAAAACGATCCAAAGCTCATATTGAAATTCTGAACGGTCAGAATGTAGCTCTGTGTGTTCCGAAGATGCTGTCCAAATTTCAGTAAAATCCAACGGTCGGATCTCCGGCGATCGTCAAAGAAGCGAAGGCTGCCCAGAAAATCTGCACCTGCGCGAAATTTCTCTCTCTCTCTCTCTGTTTTTCACAACCCTCAGTTGTTCTACAGTACTGCCTGCGAATTTTAGCCAGCCAAAAATTGTCTTATAGGGGTACTAAGAGAAAAACTCCCAAATGCCCAAACCATTTGGGTCTCACAAAATAAGTGATTGGTTTATCACTTACAAAATGTCCAATAACAAATGGACTGGACTAATGCCCCAACAATCTCCCCCTCCAGTCCAATTTGGGGAAGATCATACGTAAAGCTCATCAAGAGGACATACCTGCAAGCTTGGAACAAAATTCAAGCTTGCTTCCAGGAACTACCTTTGTCAACATATCAACACCATTCTTATTGGTGTGAATCTTCTTCAACTTCATTAGTTGCTCTTCAATGACATCACGCAACCAATGATACCTTACATCAATATGCTTTGTGCGGGCATGGTACATGCTATTTTTGCTCAAATCCATAGCACTTTGACTATCACAAAACACAACATACTCCGTTTGCTTCAAACCCAACTCTTGAAAGAAACGTTTCAACCAAAGCATTTCTTTACATGCTTCCACAGCTGCTATATACTCTGCCTCGGTTGTAGACAATGCTACATATTTCTGTAGCTTGGATTGCCATGAAATGGCTCCCCCTGCAAATTTGAACAAGTAACCTGAGGTAGACCTTCTGTTATCAAGATCACCAGCCATGTCAGCATCTGTAAATCCTTCAAGAATAGGCTCACCACCTCCAAAACACAAACTCAATTTTGAGGTGCCATGCAAATATCTCAAGATCCACTTTACAGCTTCCCAGTGAACCTTGCCAGGATTAGCCAAGAATCGGCTAACTAATCCAACAGCATGTGCTATATCCGGTCTTGTATACACCATAGCATACATCAATGAACCAACAGCAGAAGAGTAAGGAATATGTGACATACTTTCCTTCTCTTTCTCGGTAGTAGGACAACACCGCTTGCTCAACTTGAAATGACCTGCAAGTGGTGTATTAACTGGCTTGGCATTCTTCATATTGAACCTTTCAAGCACCCGTTCAATATACTTCTCTTGTGACAGCCAAAGCTTACCAGCTTTTCTATCGCAAACAATTTCAATGCCAAGAATTTGCTTTGCAGGACCCAAATCCTTCATATCAAAGGACTTTGACAAATCCTCTTTCAACCTGTGAATCATCTCAACATCTTGTCCCACTATCAACATATCATCAACATACAAGCAAAGGATAATGAAGTTACCTTCAGAGAACTTTCTAAAATAAACACAAGGATCTGCAGAAGTTTGCTTGTACCCATTAGTACTCATAAAGGAATCAAACTTGCGGTACCATTGCCTTGGTGCCTGCTTGAGTCCATATAGACTCTTTTTCAACTTGCAAACAAAATTCTCCTTACCTTTGACTTCAAATCCTTCTGGCTGCTCCATGTAAATCTCCTCATGCAAATCACCATGTAAGAAAGCAGTTTTTACATCAAGTTGTTCAATTTCAAGATCCAAACTGGCAGCTAGTCCCAAAATTATACGAATAGAAGTCATCTTCACCACTGGTGCAAAAATCTCATCAAAGTCGATGCCTTTCTTCTGGTGGCATCCCTTCACCACTAGTCTTGCCTTCCGTCTCACTAGCTTGTGGCCATCTTTCTTGTTCTTAAACAACCACCTGTTCTTCAAGACTTTCTTCCCTGTTGGACGCTTCACCAAGTCATAGGTTTCATTCTTCTTTAAAGAATCCATCTCCTCTTGCATAGCCTTGAGCCAATGGTCTTTGTCTGGATGTGACAACACCTCTTGAAGGCTCTCAGGCTCCCCCTCATCTGTGATTAGGATATACTCTGAACTGGAATAAAGTCTTGAAGGTTGTCGAACTCGGGTTGACTTTCTAAGTGTTTGATCTTCCACCTGTGGGCTGAATTTCTCCCCCTGATTAGAAGACTCTCCATGTTCAACATCTACATCTTCATTTTCAGGTTGTGGTACAACAAATTCTGGTTGTACCTCTTCAATATGGTCATGTTCATGAATGGTGTCATGACCATCCTCGGGAGCATCACCTGTTTGTTGATCATCTGGAACAGAAATAGGAGACATATCAATAACACCATGAGAGAAATCAGTAGAATAAGTCTTACCAGCACCCAAGAGATGAAAACCCATCTCGTGCTCATAAAAGACAACGTCTCTACTCCTCACAACTTTTTTCTTTGCTGGATCATAAAGTCTGTAACCAAACTCTTCATCACCATATCCAACAAACACACAAGGAGAAGTCTTGAAATCAAGCTTCAATCTCTGTTCCTTTGGCACATGCATGAAAGTCTTGCATCCAAACACCCTCAAATGAGAATAAGAGAGATCTTTCTCGAACCAAACCCTCTGAGGAATCTCAAACTCCAAAGGAACTGATGGTGCTCTGTTTATCAAGTATACAGCGGTTCCAACTGCTTCTCCCCAAAACGACTTAGGAAGATTGGACATCCTAAGCATACATCTCACTTTTTCAACAATAGTTCTGTTCATCCTCTCGGCAACACCATTGTGTTGTGGAGTACCAGGTTCTGTTCTTTCATGCCGAATACCATATCTTGAGCAATATGCTTTAAACTCATTTGACGTGTATTCACCTCCATTATCAGTTCGGAGACGCTTCAATTTGCAATCTGACTCCCTTTCCACCATGGCATGAAACTTCTGAAAGATACCAAACACCTCGCTTTTGTTCTTCATCATATAAACCCAAGTTCTCCGAGTAGCATCATCAATAAAAGTAACAAAGTATTTGTTACCACCAAGTGATTCCACCTCTATGGGACCACACACATCAGAGTAAACCAACTCTAGCTTCACTTTCTTTCTTGTTGATCTCCTCGGAAAAGAAACTCTATGTTGCTTTCCCGCTAAACAATGATCACAAGGGTCAAGAGAGATGGTAACATCAATAGGAATAAGAGACTTACCAGCCAGCAACTTTATACCCTTCTCACTGACATGTCCTAATCTTCGGTGCCATAAGTTAGGTGAAGTTTTCTCCTCAACAGCATTCAACTCACTAGTACACACTTTCAAGTGTGTTTTATACAAGGTGCAACAGAGTTTGCCACGAGCAACAGTCAAGGAACCTTTAGACAATTTCCATTTACCCTCACCAAAAATGTGCTTGTAACCTTCTTGATCAAGTACATTAGCAGACAATAAATTGAGGCGTAAATCTGCAATGTGGCGAACATCTCTCAATGTCAAATAGCACCCAACACTGGTTTGTACTCGAATATCTCCAATTCCAACAATACTAGCTGAACTCTGGATTCCTATCTTCACACTACCAAAATCTTCAGCTCGGTAGTCAATAAAGTACTCCTTAACAGGAACACAATGATAAGAAGACCCAGTATCAATAAGCCATTCAGAATCAGAATTGTCAACATGACAACAATCACCAGTAGTACAAATCAAAGAAACACAATCATCTGAAGTAGAAGCTGTCGCAGCTGTATTCTTGTCCTCACCCTCTTTGTGATGATCATTTTTCTTCTGTCGCTGATCTCTTTTCAACTTATAGCAAAATTTTTGAACATGGCCGGGCTTGCTACAATAGTGACATATCGTGGGTCTGAAACTATTGATATCTTGAAAGTCACTTAGATGCTTTGAAACCGACTTCCCTGGCTTCAACTTGAGATTAACAAGTCTCTTAATCAATGAGGCCTTGTTGTGAGCAGTCTTTCTTTCATAAAGACCCTCCAATTTTCTCCACAACTCAAGTGGCTCAGTCTCTTGGGACACGTGATTGAATATGCTAATGTCAATCCAGTGTCTAATTGTTCCCAAGGTCTTTCTCTTTAGCTTTTTCCCATTCTTTATCTGACATCTTCTCTGGTTTAGTGGGCGTGTCATCTTTCTTGGTTTTATCCACATCAATTGGGTCAAACAAATCTTTACAGTATAGCAAATCTTCCATCATCGGACGCCAAATAGAATAATTGGTTGATGTCAATTTAACCATAGAATGATTTCCAGAATCCATATCTACAGTTTAAACAAATGCTCTGATACCAGTTGTAGGGGAGAAGCAACAAGTAGGATACAACACCTACAAGGATCGACTTCAAGACAACCAACCAAAATGCTCTACCAATTCATCACAATTGATTCACCAAGCAAATATCAATCACACACCAAAACCTCAAGCAAATTATCCAAGATAAAGCTTCAAACAACACAAGAGATTTATACGTGGAAAAACCCCTTCAATGTGAAGGATAAAAAACCACGGGACTTGTAAGGAGTCCACCCTTCTTCTTCTCTTATTATGAAATTGAGGGTAAAAACACCCAAATCAGTCTACAAGGATGTTACAGCCCACCAACAACAACATACATAAGAGACAACAATTGAAGAAGAATAAAACTGCAGAAATTCACCCAAAAACGCAGCTGACACCAGCAGCGATTAAAAACGATCCAGAGCTCGGATTGAAATTCTGAACAGTCAGAATGTAGCCCTGTGTGTTTCAAAGATGCTGTCCAAATTTCAGCAAAATCCAACGGTCGGATCTCCGGCGATCGTCAAAGAAGCAAAGGCTGCCCAGAAAATCTGCACCTGCGCGAAATTTCTCTCTCTCTCTGTTTTTCACAACCCTCAGTTGTTCTACAGTACTGCCTGCGAATTTTAGCCAGCCAAAAATTGTCTTATAGGGGTACTAAGAGAAAAACTCTCAAATGCCCAAACCATTTGGGTCTCACAAAATAAGTGATTGGTCTATCACTTACAAAATGTCCAATAACAAATGGACTGGACTAATGCCCCAACACGTCTACTATGAGCTAACAAAGGCCAGCTCCTCTCCCTATCTACTTTCCACATATTTTCTTCCTAAGTGCAATATTTCTCATTTTCTTTATAAAAAAACACACAATGAATGTAGTGTGTGAGTCCTACACTGCTCAGAGCCACAGAGGCTTTAAATAAAACTACGCCGTTTTACAATTATGAAGGGTAGGTGGAGAGAGTATCCGGCCCGAATTTACCAGTTGCGATTTGTAAGGGCAACACATTAACTGATCATTACCTGAGATATGGTGCGTCTTTGAGGACTATCTGAACCCACTTTGGAGGCTCCTCCATGAACGGCGTGGTGCCGTGAGAGTTGAGAGAAGCCCACATGATTGAACCGTGACCCAGTCCAAAAACCAGAAAATTACAAGGTGACAGAGATACACAACAACATTACTCTATTGACTTATAAACTCTCGCATGTGACGGAGTATGGGAGCTCGGATGTATGCAACCATACTTGTATATTAGAAACACACATAATTTGTTTCCGATGACCCATAACAAAAATTGCATCAAATGTCTCATTGATCTCTTCCAACGTTTGTACAGGCACCACTCTGGAAGTAACATAGTGAATAGGGGTGTTAACGAACCGAGCTGAGCCAAATACTAGGCTTTCAAATTCGGATTCGTTTAGCTAAATGAACTATTTGGATCAGTTTGTTTAGCTAAACGAGCTTTAAAATTGGTTCGAGTTCGGCTCGATAACACTATAATTGTTTGAACGAGCCGAACAGTTCGCTAACAGATCGGCTCATTTAACTAAACGAACCCGAATAGGTGATTGAATTCGGCTCGTTTATGTAAAATTAACGAAAGAACTCGAACTGAGTACGAACCAAACTCGAACAGTTCGGTTCGCTTAACCGCCCTAATAGTGAACAATGGCATCAACTAGCTGAAGCTCTTCGTTTCTGAGCTTGTGGCTGTTTTTCAAAATAACCGATTCTGTGCAACACGGATTAAAACCTCCACAGAGCGCGCCAATAAGTATACCATTCAGAAAAACCATCTTCTGGGGCCTGAACGGATATACAGATTTCTCCATAATATTTATTTTTTTTCCCCTTTATGATTGCTAGGAGAAAATGAAGTATATATGAATGGCTGGTGACTTATGAGATTGGCAAGCTTAAATGTGTATAACTTTGATGTAGGTAATGAAAACAATACACTGAGTCCTTGCTTTTCCATATTTTTCTCCTCCAAAACGGCTTACGCCGGGTTCTCAAAATTATTAATATTACAAAAGGATAGAGAGAGTTCTTATGACAGTGGTGGATTGGTCATCGTCATATGCTTGTATGTATCTATATGACCCTACATATATGTAAAGATCCCTACATATATGTAAAGCCTACAGACAACTCGGGTCATTTCTGATCCACCCGGTGAGCAATTCTGGTCTCATCACATAGTAACAAACTTCGCTTAATAACACATTACTTGCATTATTCTCTTACAAAAAAAAAGTAGAAGATTTTCTATCAAATATTCTATCATATTGGATGAGACACTGTCATATATACTAGTTTAACATCATTTAAATACAAACCACATGATCTAACTAGTGTGATAAAAAATGTAATAGATGTTCGAACATAAGAAGTCTCGTCATTAGAAGTCTTTGTACTGTCCTTAATTCTTAGTTTATATTCTCTGTTTCACGTTCATATTAATTTCTGGTCATGCAGTATTAATAATGAGGTAAGGATGAAGCATCTGGTCAAAGAAGGTGGCAGCTGAAGACCCCCAGAACACCGACGGGTAACCTATACTCAATAAATGAGTTCGCACTTATAAAACTCAACCACTTCCCCCCCCCCCCCCCCCCCCCCCCCGCTGCTGCATTCCCATCATCAATACTCACCCAACTTCTCACCTCCTACCTCTTCCCATTTAGTATTTATTTCATCCCCAGCACATAGTCCAACTGGTTCCAGACAGGGATTCTCGAAAAGGAGGTCAGGGCTAATACATAGTGTGAGAGCTACAGTACATAGTGTTGGAGCTGTTAGAAACTGTAATCAATTGCAGTGTACTGTGTGCGTTTGTGTAAATTGACGAAATGCAAGCAGAACCGAGGCGAGTCTAAGGACTCTGTCCTTAAGACGATTTGCTCTGGTACAAAGTGCCCAACCAGAAACAGCAAACGTCTCCCAGGATACAACGGCTAACAGTTCATACGAAGCGGCACAGCTACGTAAAGAACTCGGCGAACCTGTGGGATGCTCTGATTTCTCGAACTGGAAATGTAACAACAGTGCAACAGCAGTATGCAAAAGCCGAAAATGTCAGGAGAGAAAAGCAGTGAAAAAACGCAGTGTTGCTGGGAAGAAAGGAGTCGTTTTATTTATAGGCAGGAAGGATTAGGCGGTTAATCTCAAGATTAAATCGCAGCCGTCGGATCAGACGGTTTTCATCCACAGCCATTCGATCGTAAACCGCAGCAGTTTTAAACATAGACCGTCGGATGAAGAAACTGCTGCCAGATACGATCTCAGCCGTTAGATCATAATCCGTGTAGACTACGATCCACAACCGTTAGATCTAGATGAAGAAACCGCTACCAGATATGATCTCAGCCGTTAGATCATAATCTGTGTAGACTACAATCCACAACCGTTAGATCTAGATGAAGAAACCGCTGCCAAATATGATCTCAGCCGTTAGATCATAATCCGTTGAGACTACGATCTACACCGTTAGATCTTGCAACGGTTATGATCAAAAATATTTCAACCGTTGGATCACTTGATTTATTTTTCTGGAAAAATGTAAAAGAAAATTTCTCCAAAAAGATAAGAATCAGCCGGAGCCGAGCCGATCCGAGCCAGCCGAACGGGCGGCGGCGGCGCGCGCGTGTGTGTGTGGTGAACCCTGCCAGAGCTGCGTCCTGACTCCGTCAAAAACTTCTCATGCCCAAGGGCACATTTTAGAAGGCTCCAACTAAAACTATATATGGTGGCCTTTTCATCTCAAGTGGCCAATGTAGTATTCCACTTAAGGGGTGATGTGTTCACTCCTCAAGAGACCACATCACCACTTTTCCAATTTCCTTCCAATTTTACTCTAACTTTGAGCATTAATTTCTCATTCACCCGGTATCGGAATCGAGTGATTCAAAAGCCTAAAGTCATCTACTTGTCACGTAGATAATTTAGAAATTATTAGTTTTCATTTTTGATTAACGAACACTAATCATAATTAAGTTTAAAGTATGGTGGTTGTCAACTTTTGACAAACCCACTTGCCAAACTTTTCCAATTTACTTCAACTTCTCCAACAGGAGCTTCTTGGCCTGCAGGCTTGTCTGCAGTGCTGGAGACTCCTTATGCAGACTAGTGTGTAAATGATCAAGCTACTGCTAGTAGGCCGTTGGGTATCTGATTTACCTTCCTACACTACCTTTTAGACTGGGTGTGACAGGAACATTACTGGTTGGTTCAACCATTTAGTATTTATTTCTCGCGTCGTGGCACACGTATATTCGCCGTTTTCAACCCCCTTCCCCACCTTCAAAACCACGGGAGGGCCAATCCTTTGTTTGCCTAAAATGTTTTTATGTGACGCATGCGTATATTATTACATGTGACGCATGACTTGGTTTAAGTAAACCAAACACAAAAATATGTGTGACATAATTTAGGCACACAAATAATCGACATAGCCGATCCTATCTCCGCAGACAAGGGACCAGTTACTAAAAACAAAAACAAAAAAAGGTTAAACATTTAATCTTTATGGGTTTTCATTGTCTTACATGTTAGATTATCTGAGTATGATAAATCAAATAATGTATCTTAGTAAACGTCTTTTATGGCTCGTAGTATGTGGCAAATCCACCAAGGATCCAAGCCATGAATGACAATGTTAAGGACACGGGGACTTTACTAAATGGACTAGTAGTATATATTAGATAATACATCAACACATGTCCCTGTAATTAACAAGATGGGTTTCCATGTATAAAATATAAAAATAGAGCAATAATAGATTTCTCGTTTGTTCGAAAGCTGTTGTTCGTGTGCATGTAAATTGACATATACTATAAAGAAATTTAGTCAAAAGATCCTTAATTGTTATATTCCTTCATTTGCACGACATAAGTTATATTTCAATTGCGCAAAGTGCACGCCAGCAAAGACAATTTGCTCTAATACTTATTGAGTTTCAGATAATAGGATACCATAGGTGCATCATTTACTTGTGTCAAAATGACAAGTAGGGAGGAGTTTCATGTTTCTTATTTAACAACATATGAATTCGAAGTCTCTAGTACGACCACTAAAAAGGAAAAACAAAGTTTGTGGCACGAAAATTTAAATTTGAACCATTTGTACTTCGTTTAAAAACCAATCTTGCTCGACTACAAAACAACATTAACTTATTGTTTTAGAGGTTGCTAATACTTATCCCGGAGTATAGAAAAGAGTTTGTTTTCCGATGATCTATAATGAAAATTGAGTCAAACTGTGTCGATCAACTGCCACTTCACAATATAATTAGAAGCGCATCCAATTTAATAAGTCATTTTACTTTATTATATCATATTTCAAAGTTAAAAAAGAATATGTCCTTGATTCCATCGGGAATAAAAAGGAAAAAAGAATCATTCGGGGAAGAAAGGTTTTAATATAAATTTATATCAGGCCAAGTTATATGTATTGAGATAAGATCACAAAATCATTACACTCTGACATGGTATTAGCTTCTTAAAGGTTACCTCAACCAGTAAGAGTTCTTGCCACTCCCAATTTCATAGAAAGTGTAGGGATGTAAATCAGTAACATGATATTATTACCTTCTTACAGTGTACAATGTTGTATCTACTTACGTGGGACACATGCATTAATTTATGATTCCACGTTAGTGAGAAGTTCCTATGCACCTAAAATTTTCTCCATCCCTTAGGGTGACTAGATACACAAAACACATATAAACACCTACCCCCAACTCCCATCTTTTATCCTAAATAAACATTAAAAGAGCGGGAAAAAAGAAAGATCACATCATCCATCATAAAAGACTACATCTTGAGACAATACAACTCGTTTGTAACAAACGAAAAAAAGAAAATAAACAAGTTGGGAGAGAATCAAAAGATGAAGTTGAGCAAAAGCATAGTGATTTTGATAGTGTTAAATATGGTGTGGAGCTTTGGAGAGGGTGAGGCAGCAAGCATAGCAGACCAGTGTGCAAATGAGTTCCAAAAGGTGACAACATGCCTGATGTATGCCACCGGAAAAGAGGAATCGCCGTCCAAAGAATGCTGCACGTCGGTGAGGGACATAAGAGAGAAAGACCCTGTTTGTTTGTGCTATATCATACAGCAGATTCATACTGGGAGTAACCCTCAGCTTAAGAGTATGGGGATTCAAGAAGCTCGCTTGCTTCAGCTCCCTTCTGCTTGCAAGTTGCAGAACGCCAGCAGCGCCCAGTGTCCCAGTAAGTTTACTACTATTAATCTTGGCTATTTCACTTTTCTTCCCTCCAGTCCATGAGCCTGCTGCCAAGTGTCACACGGTGACGCATGGAGTGAGGAGAATGAGGAGCAGGAGATCACATCCTTTATTTAGTGCACCTAGCAGTTAAAGTATGTTTTGTATGTCATTTTTCTACTTTGTTATATTGAGGTAACGTGTTCTGAAATGTGGAAACACCATCTTGTAAAGTGTGTAGGGTAAGACTGTATACATTATTAATCCGACCTCTCTCCATAATATGTGCCAACGCGGGAGTTTAGTAGACGGGGAATTTTTTTTATGTTTTGTTTCGTTATTCTGTTTTTTTTTATGTGTTTATGTATGTTATGTTGGAGAATTTAAGGTTGGGCTTTGGCCCATCGTTGGAGATTGAAGATTTGGGCTTTGGCCCGTTATGAATGTTGCAAAACTTGGTTGTGCAACGTACTTTGAGCTAAATGAATCCTTAATAACGAGTAGTTAATGTTAGGATGTGAACTCACTCAATTATGTATTGTGTGAATGTGAAATTAATGCTCAAAGTAGATGGAAATGTTGTGGATGGGTGACGTGTCACCTGTATGGAGGAATGCCACGTTGGATGTGTCCATGTGGCGTAAAAGGCATCTGAAGGACATCGATCGATGACATCGATCGATCGATGTTATCGATCGAAGTGGATCAGAGGGCTTCATACGCTTCTTAGATCGATCGAAGTGGATCAGAGGACATCGATCGATCACTTCGATCGATCGATGTCTCTTAGAACGATCAAAATGATCGAATGAAGTGTTCAGTCAGACATCGATCGATCACATCGATCGATCGATGTCACTTCGATCGATCGATGTGATCGATCGAAGTCTGACAGCAGGCAGATTTGGTCTGTTGAGCAGTTTGATTCAAATGTGAATCAAAACTCTATCCTCCTCCATTCAAGATAAGATCATCTGTTGTGATCTAACGGTGATGAGTAAAGCAGTTTTAATCTAACGGCCGAGATTTAAACTGTCTTAACCACTTAACCGAATATGGTTTCCATCCAACGTTCCAGGTTTAAACCTGTTAATCTATCTTCGATCTAAAGGCTGAGATTAAACCATCCTAATCTGGATAGGAGGTTTTAATCCAACGGCTTAAATTAAGCTTCGGTTTTGATCCAACGGTTACGGTACATCCGATTCCCCTATATAAAGAGGGTTAAGGGCTCATTCATTTACACCACTTACAACACAATCAAGCATTAAAGCATTTTGCATTCGTAGCACGTGAGTCTTGCATATCGTCCGGAAGAAGTCAGGACACTCTAGAGTTCGAAGGAGTTCAAGTTCAGCAGTGCCGCTCAACTGAACAGGTACCCGTTGTATCATGGGAGACGGTTGCTCATACCGGTTGGGCACAGTATACCGGAGCAATACGTCTTAAGGACAGAGTCCTTGACTCGCCCCGGGTTTGATTTATTTTGTTGTTTCATATACACACAGTGAACGACTGCGTCTTGGTACAAGATTGATTGTGCCAACAATCTTAAGACGTACTGTATTCAATTACATTCTGTACCTTTTTTGTTTATTTACGCAAAGGCAGTTTTGTACTGTTTTGCAGTCTCTTTCTACTCATTCTTGAACCTGTGACTGTTCTGATCTTTACGTTTTGATCAAACTGAACAGGAATGGAACACGAGAGCTCAAACTCTGTTCAAGGCTTCAATGGTGCTCACTCCGTGTCTGCACCTGAAGGGGCTCACAATGTTGCTGTCGGGCCGCAGATCAATACGGTCCCGTTGGCACCAACTGGAGGGCCACAAATGAATCCAGCTGCCACTGCTGCTCAGGTGGAGAAGCCGGAGAAATTTGCTGGAAGCTTCTTCAAGAGGTGGCAACAAAAGATGTTGTTCTACCTCACTGCGTTGGGGTTGGCCAGAATGCTCAGCGAGGATCCACCTGTGGTTGAGCCTGTGGAGGATCAACAGCAGAATATGGAGAATGCCTTGGGTGCTGAAGCCTGGGCATACACAAACTTCTGTTGTTTAAATTTGATTCTTGGTTGCCTAGATAATTCTCTCTATGGCATATTTTGTACTTTTAAAACTGCGAAAGCATTGTGGTTGGCTTTAGACAAAAAGTACCGCACAGAAGATGCGGGTACTAAAAAGTTGATAGTTGGGAAATTTCTCGACTATAAAATGTTAGATTCCAAAACTGTAATTTCGCAGGTGGAAGAAATACAGATGTTGGTTTCTGAAATGGAAGAGGAGGGCATGACGCTCAGTGAATCTTTCCTAGTTGCAGCTGTGATTGAGAAGCTGCCTCCTTCGTGGAGGGAATTCAAGAGCTATCTCAAACACAAGCGAAAGGAGATGAAGATGGAGGATTTGATAGTCCGTCTTCGTATTGAGGAGGACAACCGTCGCTCCGAAAGAAAGCCATCCATGCCTTCTGGTCAAGCCAAAGCTCATGTTGCTGAGGCAAAGAACAAGAAGAAGCATAACACTTTGAGTGTGAACTCCAATGGCAAGGAAATTGCAAAGAAGTTCACAGGTAAGTGTTATAACTGTGGTAAACCAGGGCATCGAAGCAATGAATGCAGGAAGCCCAAAAAGAATCAGTATCAGAATAAAGCGAAAGCAAATCTGGTCGATGCAATGGATGATTTGAACCTGTGCGCGGTGGTGACCGAGTGCAACGCAGTGGGAAACCCACGAGAATGGTGGGTGGACACAGGAGCCACTCGACATGTTTGTGCGAACAGGGCAATGTTCAGAGAGTACGTGCCCACGACAAACAATGAGCAATTGTTCGGGCAAGGTAATCCTGAAGCTGACCTCAGGAAGGGAGTTGACTCTGCAGAATGTGCTGCATGTTCCCGATATAAGGAAGAATCTGGTTTCTAGCGCGCTGCTAGTCACGCATGGGTTCAAGCTTGTATTTGAGACAAACAAATTTACACTTTCTAAGAATAGGGTGTATCTGGGGAAAGGGTATCTTTCGGATAACATGTTTAAGTTAAATGTTATGACCATTGTACCCAAAAATGTTGCGCCTATTGAGGCTAATAAAATTGTTTCCTCTTTTGCTTACATGCTTGAGTCTTCCTGTTTATGGCATTTTCGTTTGGGACATGTAAATTATAAGTCAATACAACGTATGATTAATCTTGACTTATTGCCCAAACTGGAGTTTAGTAATAAAGAAAAATGTCAAATATGTGTTGAAGCGAAATTAACAAAAGCGCCTTTTCCTTCAACAGAACGAAACACTGAATCGTTGGATTTAATTCACACAGATTTGTGTGACTTAAAGTTTGTGCAAACAAGAGGTGGTAAAAAGTATTTTGTAACTTTTATCGACGATTGCACACGATACTGTTATGTATATTTGCTAAGCAGCAAAGATGAGGCCCTTGATGCTTTCAAGGATTATAAAAATGAAGTTGAGAATCAACTTAGCAAACGAATTAAAGCAATTCGTAGTGATAGAGGTGGCGAATATGATACACCGTTTAATGAATTCTGCTCAGAACATGGCATTATTCATCAAACGACTGCGTCATATTCACCTCAATCGAATGGTATTGCTGAACGCAAAAACCGTACGCTAAAAGAGATGATGAATGCTATGTTGATAAGTTCGGGTTTACCTCAGAACTTGTGGGGGAAGCAATTCTCGCATCCAACGTCATTTTGAACAGGATTCCGTCCAAGAAGACGGATAAGACCCCATATGAATTATGGAAAGGCTATAAGCCTAGTTACAAATACCTGAAAGTGTGGGGGTGTCTGGCGAAGGTTGCAATACCTAAACCAAGACAAGTCAAAATTGGGCCTAAAACGATTGATTGCATATTCATTGGTTATGCAACGAACAGTAGTGCATATCGTTTCTTAGTGCACAAATCAGACGTTCCAGAGATACATGAGAATGTTGTCATGGAATCGAGGAATGCAGTGTTCTTTGAAAATATCTTTCCAAAGAAAGACAAAGACAGTGGAGAAGCAAGCACAAGTAAGCGTATGCGTGAGACGACTCCTCAAGATATTGAGGAACCTCGTCAAAGCAAACGAGCCAAAATCCTGACGTCTTTTGGACCAGATTTTCTAACCTATATGGTAGAAAATGAGCCGAAGAATTTTTCCGAGGCTATGTCAACTCCAGAAGCGCCATTCTGGAAAGAGGCAATCAACAGTGAAATAGACTCAATTCTTCAAAATCACACTTGGGAGTTGGTTGATATTCCACCTGGAAGTAAACCGCTTGGTTGTAAGTGGATTTTCAAAAAGAAACTTAAAGAGGATGGGTCTATTGGGAAGTATAAAGCCAGGTTAGTAGCTAAGGGCTATAGACAGAAAGAGGGCTTTGACTTCTTTGACACCTACTCACCAGTGACTAGAATCACTTCCATAAGGATGTTAGTAGCCATTGCTGCAGTCTATGATTTGGAAATCCATCAAATGGATGTAAAGACTGCCTTTCTTAATAGTGAGTTAGAGGAAGAAATTTACATGGAACAACCCGAGGGGTTTGTCGTTCCAGGACAAGAAAGAAAAGTTTGTAGACTTGTTAAGTCCTTGTACGGACTTAAACAAGCACCTAAGCAATGGCATTTAAAATTTGATCAGGTAATGATGTCAAATGACTTCAAGATCAATGAATGTGACAAGTGTGTGTACATCAAGAGCACACAGAACGCATTTGTGATAGTATGTCTCTATGTAGACGACATGCTTATCATGGGTAGTACTCGTGACATCATCTTAAGTACAAAGAAGATGTTAACACGAAACTTCGATATGAAGGACATGGGAGTTGCCAATGTTATTCTAGGAATTAAGATTTCTAGGGTGACTGAGGGACTCATACTCTCACAAACTCACTATATTGAGTCTGTTCTAAAACGGTTCAATATGGATGATGTGAAACCGGTAAAGACCCCGCTCGACTTAAGTATACACTTAAGAAAGAATCGAGGCGAACCTGTTGCCCAGTTGAAATACTCTCAGGTTATCGGGAGTCTGATGTACATAACAAATTGTACAAGACCAGACTTAGCTTGTTCAGTAAACAAGTTGAGCAGATTTACGAGTAATCCAAGTGATGATCATTGGAAAGCTCTTAACAGAGTAATGAGGTATTTGAAATACATAATGAATCTTGGATTACATTACACGAGATATCCCGCGGTGTTGGAAGGATACTGCGATGCAAACTGGATATCAGACAGTAAGGACTCGAAATCCACCAGTGGATACGTGTTCACTGTTGGTGGTGCTGCTGTGTCGTGGAAATCCACGAAACAAACTTGTATAGCTCGGTCCACTATGGAAGCTGAGTTCATAGCATTGGACAAAGCTGGGGAAGAGGCTGAATGGCTTCGGAATTTTCTGGAAGATATTCCGTGTTGGCCTAAGCAATTGCTCCTATTAGCATACACTGTGATAGTCAGCCAGTTATAGGACGTGCGCAAAGCAGCATTTACAATGGTAAGTCACGACACATACGTCGAAGGCATAACATCATTAAGCAGTTGATCTCTAATGGCGTGATTTCCATAGATTATATAAAATCAATGGAAAATCTAGCGGATCCGCTTACAAAAGGCTTGCCTAGAGATCAGATGTCAAGATTGACAAACGGAATGGGACTGAAGCCCATAATGCATGAGTCTTTGTAATGGTAACCCAACCTTGTTGACTGGAGATCCCAGAATCTTGGTTCAATGGGACAGCTAAGTTATGAAGATTCAGTTAGCACTTGCTCATTCCGTCTGATAAAAGTGCTGTCTGCAGAGATTTCAGGGTAAGCTAAGGCTTTTAATGATGTCCTATATCTTGATGCGTCAAGTGGAGTATGGCAGAATACTCTTGATAGGAATCACCTATGTAAGTGTGAAGTGGGGCCGCTTCTGTGAGAAAGTCTGGGTGGCAAGATTTCTCTAAAACACTTTCTGAAGCCAGGTTGTTCATGGCCAAAACGAACACAACCATGAGAACCAAAAGGGTGTTAAAGGAAATATTGTGTGAGTGCCGTTGTCTTGGTTCACAACAAAGGCTGACTAGTTCAAGACATTAAGTCACTATTTAGCCGAGTGGATCCGATGGTACATCACTAAGAAAGGTTCAAAGCTAGAAGCTACCTCTTCTGATGCAATATTTTCTTGTCTGACTTCTCCTCAGAGTCTGCATATGTGTCTGTATTAATTTCCATTCATGTGGGGGATTGTTGGAGAATTTAAGGTTGGGCTTTGGCCCATCGTTGGAGATTGAAGATTTGGGCTTTGGCCCGTTATGAATGTTGCAAAACTTGGTTGTGCAACGTACTTTGAGCTAAATGAATCCTTAATAACGAGTAGTTAATGTTAGGATGTGAACTCACTCAATTATGTATTGTGTGAATGTGAAATTAATGCTCAAAGTAGATGGAAATGTTGTGGATGGGTGACGTGTCACCTGTATGGAGGAATGCCACGTTGGATGTGTCCATGTGGCGTAAAAGGCATCTGAAGGACATCGATCGATGACATCGATCGATCGATGTTATCGATCGAAGTGGATCAGAGGGCTTCATACGCTTCTTAGATCGATCGAAGTGGATCAGAGGACATCGATCGATCACTTCGATCGATCGATGTCTCTTAGAACGATCAGAATGATCGAATGAAGTGTTCAGTCAGACATCGATCGATCGATGTCACTTCGATCGATCGATGTGATCGATCGAAGTCTGACAGCAGGCAGATTTGGTCTGTTGAGCAGTTTGATTCAAATGTGAATCAAAACTCTATCCTCCTCCATTCAAGATAAGATCATCTGTTGTGATCTAACGGTGATGAGTAAAGCAGTTTTAATCTAACGGCCGAGATTTAAACTGTCTTAACCACTTAACCGAATATGGTTTCCATCCAACGTTCCAGGTTTAAACCTGTTAATCTATCTTCGATCTAAAGGCTGAGATTAAACCATCCTAATCTGGATAGGAGGTTTTAATCCAACGGCTTAAATTAAGCTTCGGTTTTGATCCAACGGTTACGGTACCTCCGATTCCCCTATATAAAGAGGGTTAAGGGCTCATTCATTTACACCACTTACAACACAATCAAGCATTAAAGCATTTTGCATTCGTAGCACGTGAGTCTTGCATATCGTCCGGAAGAAGTCAGGACACTCTAGAGTTCGAAAGAGTTCAAGTTCAGCAGTGCCGCTCAACTGAACAGGTACCCGTTGTATCCTGGGAGACGGTTGCTCATACCGGTTGGGCACAGTATACCGGAGCAATACGTCTTAAGGACAGAGTCCTTGACTCGCTCCGGGTTTGATTTATTTTATTGTTTCATATACACACAGTGAACGACTGCGTCTTGGTACAAGATTGATTGTGCCAACATGTTCGACTCTTTTTCTATATATGGTAGGGAAGAAGTTTTCTGGACTATAGGACTAAGATATTAAGTTTGCAATGAGAGAGGGGTGGTGATTGATCATTATAAGAACCATTTGTACATGATTATATTTTATCTTTTGAAGAACATCTGGTAACTGAAGAAATTTTAAAATCTTTTTTTCCCATCTAACCAAGGGGATGAGATCTCCTCACCGCGCGGTGAGTCACCGCGCGGCCCAGGACGCGACACGTGGCAGCAGTAGGGGTGGTGAGGCTGGATGAGGGTTACGCTCACCCAGCCTCACCACCCCCACTTTTTGCCACGTGTCGCGCGGTCACGAATGCGGTGAGGGAGGAGCGGTGAGGGGATCCTATCCCCTAACCAAGAGGTCTCCATTACGTTTCCCACCTACTCATTGTGCAAGGTTTATAATATACATCCTTTATGTGATTATTGAATCATTGTATAAAATCAATCAAAAAGAAAGTTAGATGATGCTATTTAAGCAGGCTCTTTAATGAAGTATTTGAGCATATGCTAATTGTTTTAATAGAGGACAAGCGGATGCTAGACATACCAGAAGATTACTATTTGTTTGTGTTTCCTTTAATAATTGCATGACAGAAACCCTGAGTTTAGATAAACCATGTAACTAATGAAACTGACTCCAGAAGTCGAATCTTTATCTGGATCAGAGATGACTCAAATAGAGATAACGTTGTTAACGTCCTATGCGAACACAGTTTGTTACCAAAAATAACGTTTTCAGAAATCTGCGTGGAACAAACGACATAAGAGGTCCCATTGCAATAGCTTTGGGAAGAACCCTCCGACGCTCAAGTTAGTTGTGGGTACAATTATCATTGTATGCATGAAATATATAGAAAAACATGTCTCAATTTTGGTTGTGGTTTTTTGTTATGTTGTCAATCCAACCTCCTTCATGGGTCTTTTTCTCCCTTTTATATATCTTGGGCAACAAGTGCATATCTAGAAACAATGGGTGGTGACATTGTGTTGCCCTGGCTGACTATTCGCGTTTGTATGGTTTTTGCGTGGCCTCATGTGTCACAGCACATGGCTAATGGTGCTTGCTCAGTCAATTAGGCCGAGCTGAGCAGAGGCCAGGACACTCAATTTCGAGCCGATCGGTAGAAGTTGATTAGAGCGCATATCAGCCTCAGAGTTGAACTGAACTTCATGCTTTATTAAACAGGCCACAATTAAGGATCCGGTGACAGGGCCGAGGTTGAGCGGTGCCCTATGTTCTCCGAGCCGATTATAAAGTCAAACGACATTAATCGTGACAGACTGAGTTAGACACACTTGTCGTTATTATCTTTAGTAGTTTTGCCTCATTAGGCAATATATTACTCTTATTGAATTACGAAAAACTAAAAAGGTCAAAAATGGCTTAAAATATCCGTTTTTGTTTAATTTGTTTGTCCATATCAAACTTGTAATCAAATTTATGTATGGTTAAAAGAAAAAGTTAGTTAAATACCCCATTTATATTTCCTAATTATTCTAAAAAAGCAACATTTAGTTTTAATATATACACAATTAATGAGGAAAAATCAGTAACTTGTCTTTTATCATTCATAGGATATGGTTTAAAACGGACAACAATAAAACTGTGTCAAGTCATCATTAATTGCGTTGTATAATGTTATCTTACTTTGCTTTTGTTGAGCAGAGCTACTGAACCTGCCTCCAAATTCCCCGGACGCCGCCATTTTCACCAACTCTTCTGCATCAGCAACACCGGCAACAAGTACAACAGCACCAGCAACATCTGGGAAGACATCGCCCTCTAGTAATGACAAAAGCAATGCATTCAAAACTCAATCCATGGCTGCTGCACCTCTCGCAATTGCTATGGCTGTTTTCTTCCATGCATTCCTTAGTTGAAGAATATGATTTCTCCACTTCTAAACTCCCTCAGCCTAAGTCTTAATTTGCCTAAGCAGTTGTAATTAGGAGATACTTTTGTTTTTGTTTTGTGTTTTTTTGCTTTCCACCTTAATCTCCTAGCTTTTAATGAAAAATACCACGACGCGAGAGCAGAAACCTCAAACAACTCCATCTGAATTCCATCTAATTCAAATCTCTAAGTGGTAAATCAGGTAAAATTGCGTTTATGAACAAAAAGAACAGCTTGTTTACCACGATTACTCTTTAAACCTGCTTCAAATTAACAACTGGTTACCCGGCTCAAGGCTAAAAGTTAAGTACAGAATGGCTAGACTGAGTAGCATCTGATTTGATAACGCTGTAAACGGTAGATCAGAGAGAGATTGTTTTCAGTTCAGCCCACCAGAGTAAAAATCGCCATGATCCTGTGGACTCAGATGCTTAACTTGTCCAGAGTGGCTACCACCAGTGTTACAGTATCCACTGAAGTCAATAAATTGAAGATTGTTTGACTGATGTTGGACCTGCCAGTAATCTGATGAAGCAAGGGGTATGCCTTGAGGGATTGCAAGCATTGGAGACAGAGGGCTGCTGACAGGATTTGCTTGCAAAAGGCGATCAGGCAGAACAAAGTCTGCCTCAGTTGAACCCCATGACTTTGTTGACAGAAGAGAGAGAGCACGCGAAAAATCTGGTGTAGCATTTGAGTTGGAAGGAAACTTGGCTTCCTTGGAGCCTGAAAGCATACCATGAAGAACAATAATCACTTAAAATATGCTCCATTCCGGCCTAAAATACAACAGAGAATTAGCAGATTAAGAAATAAGTTGTGTGTGCTCATCTTCTAGCTTACCATCTTGTAGGCATTGGACAATACAAAAAATCCCCAAAACCACATAGCCCTCATACTCGCACAAAATGATGCACATGACAGAACCACAAGCTAAGCAAGTAGCATAGTGCTTCCCAACAAGGACATTGTGCACAGGACATGCTTCCCGATAAGGGATATTGTGGACAGAAGGAAAAGGGAAAACCTCATCATCAAAGAAAAGGTTATTTGTGTTCTTAACGAAAACTAATTGGCCAGGAGAATAACTCGGGAAAAGTTAAAACAACCAGAATTCTGTAAAGGATTATGTGAAATTTTCTCATGTCTTCCAGCTATAAGAAGACAGGAAGCCAGACCTTGTGTAGAAACCTGGGCAGGGTTCCTTGTAAAGGCAGAGAAACGGCTGGACGAGTTAGAATGCATGCCCTTGTCTTGAGGGAGGTCCATGCTCTGCATAGAAGGCTGCCCAGTTTTATCAACCCTCCAGGGAAAGCATTTTTCCAGTGTGAACTTGGGACTATGCATGTTTTCCAAGGTCAAACCACCAGAGCCACTGTCCACTCCAAAGTTCATATGTTGTATGCCATCTGAAGATGTAAAAGCAGGAAACACCTCAGGCAGCATCATGTAAGATGCAAGATAATGCATTATAAGCAGCTTGAAAACAAATATTTTAAGTAGCAAAGTAGTATTTACACATACAAAAATATTGACCTAGAATGTTGCTTATGGGTAATAATAGGGTTCAGATACCGCATCTATTCTTTTAGACTCCTAATATTTCTTATATCCTTTTCCCTCCACGGAAAAAGATTTTCATCAGATATTCAGCAAACAGTGATGCTTCATAACCTACCCTATTAGCATGCACCACCCAGTAGGGCGTACCCCAGAAAATGTGAGATACATGCCACCAAGTATCCATCAAGACCATAAATCTTCAGTCTCCTCTCATAGTTACAGGTAGGATGGCATCATTTGAAGTCTGATAGCTCAAGATGGTCTGGTAACATAAATATCAAATGTTTGTTCTTCCCCATATAGGCATTTCTTTTTAGAAATGAATACTGAATTGACTTGAAAGCAGCAAAGTAAATGATAAGACTCTCCTAAAATTGGTATCAACATTCATGAATGGACATGTCCATTGAAATGTCCCAGAATTAACTTTTACATAGTTCATTGCACTGCCACTTCCAAATCTATAGAACCAAAGGTAATTTGTGCAATCAGAGGCAATACCATAGAATGGCGTTGAAAGCTTTGTTGAATGAAACTGCAGTGCCTCTTGTTTCGGCTTGCGACGTCGGGCATTGTGATCAGAAAGCCTCCTGCGACAGCTTCGCTTCTTCTCATCAAATTCTGACAGACCATGAAACCTTTAATTCAAGGAAAAATGGGTTGTTAGTATTCAAGAACGATGTAAAATACCAAAGCAGCACAACGGATACCAGTTACAATGTGCAAGAGTTGTTTTGGAGCTTCACCAATACAGATATCTAATGCAGTAAAATCTATTGGTGGCAATATAACATTGAACATAACAGCCTGAAGTCACCTGCTACATTGTTGACAAAATCGCAGCTCCACGCCTCCAACAACAACTTTTGGGCTTTTGGAATGGTTATCGCAAACTCTATGCTTGCGATGGTAATCTTTAGCTGATGAAAGATCAAGATTGCAGCCATGAACCTGACAGCGGGGTATGGCTGCATTCTGAGAAGAGGACCTTGTTTTCTTCAATACCGCAGAGGATGATGACACTGGAATCACAGAGGCAGGGCTGTTAACGTTGCTACTGTTTTCAAAGTAAGTCCTTTTACCAAGTTTGAGACCAATAAGTGGTTCAGCAGAAACTAATGCATCAGCCATACTTTGGTCATTTCCTGATATCATAGTTCCAGGAGAGCTCGCGTATGGCTCGAGAGTGAAACGTGATGCTCTCAGATTTCCTTCATAGGGAGAAGAATCAGTAGAAGCTGATATTGAGCTCTTCACAGAATAACCATGTATCAGATCAGAGTCTGATCCACCACAGCCAGTTCCATATATACTCCCTGACAATTTAAGAGAACTAGCTTCATGTTCACCTTCGTTTTCAATCTCCCAGTCAGTTAAATGTAGCTTTTTCAAACTTTCACTTCCTTTTGAATTAAAAAAATCTAAATTCTCCCAGCCCCACTTTGAATTCCACTCCATCTCAGAAGAAGAATACATCAAAAAAGACTACTCAATTTTCCCTGCACAGATAGCACTGCCAAAACTAAGCATCTGAACCATCGTAATCACAACCTAAAACTAAGATTAAAATCAAGCATAAATGTAGAAAAGCAGAAGTGCAGAAGCAAGGCTTGATTAAATTGACGGGGCTTCTTTACTTTATCCTAGGGGAATACAGAAGGTGAAATATTAACAATCCTTACCAGCATAGTGTGCAACCCACACCCAGAAATTGTTGAAGGGAAACCGCGATTTCTTCAAGAATCACACAATCACTCCATTTACATAAGCATTACTAACAACAAATCTAAGGCTATAACAGTTAGCTGAGACTCAATTGAACCAGGTTCAAATACCCACACAAAAGAAAATGTCAAAGTTGAGATCTGTCCAAATCCACAAATGTATACCTATAATCACCAAATCTATCAGCTCTGACCGCAGAATGCGTTACCAAGAAAAAGGTACCTTTAACATTTCTAGGTCAAGTGGCTACTAAGAGTTGCAAGCATTCGCCCCTTGACCAAGTTGAAAACCACAAAATCCAACTAAAACAAACGACACACAGTCGGTTTCAACCGACAAGCGCCTACATGATAAAAAAAAAGGGCAAATTTCAGTGAATCAATCTTGAAACAATATCATATACCGGAAAATCAGGGAAAATAGCCAACCACCATTACTACAAACCAGTGGTCCACACCTGAAGTCAATAAAATAAAATGTTCTTGAAATCCTTCCACCAGAAAAAAAAAAAAAAAAACAGAGTGAAAGAAAGAAAGAAAGAAAAACGATTATCTAATAGATAGCAAAGTACACAACAATCAACTGTATGCTTTTAGACTTCAGTTGAAAACGGCAAATGGTGCAAACTGTTTTCATTTAAAAATATCTTTAGATGTGCCTTTTCTTTTTCTTTCTTTTTTTATCATGCAAAAGAAGATCTTCCTCACTAGTCATAACCCATATTTTTATTATATAAAAAAGCAAGGAAGAAAGGTAGTGGTTCCAATGGTCCGGAATCCAGGGATTTTCTTGAAAATGCTACCAAATAAAAAGCCAAAATATAAACCGAAAACTTAACTGCTCATTCGACAGCGACTTCCCTAACTCGAACTGATTTTCTTTTGGCAATAAAAAAGATCATTAGTCCAAAAGTTGGAAAACTAGCAATATTTTTTGCCTGCTGACGTGGAAAACGTCGATTGGTTCTTGGACAAGAAGGTAAGAAGAATGTCGGAGGGAGATCAAGCAAAGGCAAAAAAAAAAGATAAGGAAGGGATAAAAGTAAAGAAAAAAAGAATCCAAAAGCAATAACGGAAAAGCGTTTATTTACTTTCAAAGTAATCAACAAAAAAAACTCTCAAAAAAGTGGAGAGTTTTTTTTTGGTTGATTATTTTTGATTATTTCTGCACTTCTGCTTTTCTACATACTTTTCGACAGTTTCTTTGGGACTATTTTTGAGAGTTTTTTTGTCGACTACTTTTCCAATGCAGCAATAACGGAAAGGCGTCAGAATAAATTTCCATTTACCTAAACTTCCTGCTTTCTCGTTCCACTTGTCGAATAATTCTTCTGCTGTTTCACCATAAATAGACATTCAAAAGCAAAAACACAAAAATATCAGCGGTTTTCCAACTCTACACCCAAAAATAATCAACAAAATAAACTCTCAAATCACTCCTCTCAACAGCTGAATAAAAAAGAATCGAAACAATAGCAAATGGATCCGAGGAGGAAGCTAAAGAAGAAGAACAATAAGGGAAAAACAATTGAAAATGCAGAGGAAGAAACAGATAGAGCTCACCGGGGAAAAAGGAAAACGCTGGGAGAAAAGATTTTACCGAATAGAGAAAGGGTATGGGAAAGTGGAATAATTAATCACCGCAACTGTGTGAACTTTCCTGGAGCGGGAAGTGTGGGCCCGCTGGTAAAACACAGAATACGGTGAGGTGCACGGCTGTGATGGTGTGGGTGTTGATCGGACGGCTGGGAGAAGTTTCCTGGAGCATAAACGTTGAAAGTAAGGGGGGAAAGGCAGTGGTCGACTGGGAATGACAGCTACTAAGGTACGGGGAAAAGTGTACTGAGTATTTGTATTCTTTTTGGCGGTTTCGAAAGGGGCTGATAAGTTATGGCTTTTTACTGAGTAAGGCTGAAATTTTTTCTTCTGGTAAGGGTGGCTTTCATACCCGATCAAACAGGATGTGTAAAGATGTAAACCAGGTTTCTAAGACATAGGAGTAAAAGTTTGTCATAGCATATGAACAACCAAAGAAGCTCATTGGCATCGAAGGAACAACTGACAGGCTGGTCTGTCAGCCTATCAAGTCATTCCACCGGCCAATAATGCTCCCACGCTATTCAGCTAGTCTGGAGAGTGTTCAAACATTCTTGCATTCGGTAAGGTTCGAATCTCTGACGTTCCTTTTGAAATATCTTACCTGAAATCATTGGAATATGTTCTGGAACTGAATTTTTTTTTGGGCGATTTGGGAGGGGGGGGGTGCGGGGGTGTTTCGTTGGGGTTGTCTGGGTGACAACGGACAACACTACATAGTGAGTGCCGTATGAGTAGAGCTAATTGATCATGTTTTGTTATGTAAAAACATGTGTCTTCAAACATAGGAAACTAAATAGTTATACTAACTTGAACCATAAAATTTCACATTTATATTATAATATAGACATACTTAACACCTCGTCTTATATCGGGAAAAAAAGGTTGTGGTGTATAGGTACGGACTGATAATATTAAAGTTAAATTGAAATAAATATTTTTAAGGAAACAATAATAAAATTCGAAAAATTATCTTTTAATGTTAAAGAGATTGGTAACTGAGAACGATACACTTTTGACCTATATATCTTTAATGCCAATAGACTTGTAACTTTATTGGTCAAACAATCATCAGTACTAAAATAACAATCTATACCTTCAAAAAAAAAAAACAATCTATCCAAAAGGAAAGAACGTGAAGAGTAGACAAATTTAAGTATTTAAGGCAACCATTGCAATAATCAAGTTAATTATCGCCCTAGATTCTTGTATTCCAATTTTGTTTCTGGGTTTGAAAAGATGAACTTTGAATATGAGTATAACATCACTGCATCGAATTGTATGAGTGATTCTTTTGTTTCTCTGGGTTGAGATTCGCGACCTCGACTACTTTTTCGTGAAATGTGGATCTTTATTAATCAAGAAAAAACAGACCAAAAATTTACATCATTACAACTACATTACGTATTTTCTGTAATATCTTCTTACGTGATTATTAAGCATTTATCTTATGTTTCGTAGTAACTTTTTTCTTCTACGCCTATGTCCAAATCCTACACTGTTCAATCGTCCTCTGTCCGGTAAGGATCTAAGCATAGCTCTGATAAGTTGGCTCGGGTAGATATACATGAACTCGTATGAATAAAACATGCATCATTTTTCAGAAACCTTCAAAACGTATTCATTTTCGTAACTTTCACAACATGGCAAAACATATACTGGCTATAGCATCTTTTGTATCGTAAGAACAGTACCCACGACATAACGAATGATTCCTCGGGTAGTCTCAAATACCGTCTATGAATCCCGATGGTCCAACCATGGTGTTACATCATACGTACATAGACTAACGGTAACGTGTTATGGCGGAGATCCCGAGTATTGGACGCTTGTTACACTCAACTATAACGTATATTGCCCTTGACATCCTCTCCCAGGACCAGATGCCAGGCAGCTCTCCATAACAGAACATCATAGATGTATTATAACGGCGGAGATCCATTGTCCCATACAAGGTGTTACACTCAGCCAACATAAACATACATAAAGCGTGTGGAATCATTCGTCTCGTAGTACGGTTCTTTAAAATCCTTTTAAAAACCTTTTGTAAACATGTCTCATATGAAAACATCTTGTTAATCGTATCGTATAATCAATCCTTTCGTCTTTCGTAACTCACTTCATGATAGAAATCATATCTGTAAAATATGTTTCGTAAAAATACTGTCGTATGATAAAACATCTCATGTCAAAACGTGCTTTGTCGTATGTATGTAAGAATGCTCGGTTTCTGCTTAATTATTTATACCTCTAATTATCTCAGCATGTGAGCCTAATGTTTGGCTCCATTATTATGTCATATACTTAGGTGAAATTCACATTTTGCCCCTTCTTTGGGTGCTTTCGGTTTTATCTCTAGAATCAACCCACTTTTGTCTCTAAATTACTATGTTCATGTCCTAATTGGCCTTGCCATATCACATTTCACGATTCTTATAAAAACAGCCCACTTTTTAATTGCCACCTTGTTGATTCATTTGTGTTCTCATCTCTTAATTGATCACATAGATATAATATATACATTATACATATCTTTATATGTATATACATCCAAATAAATATTTACATAATCAAGGCCTCAATTTTGGCCTCTCACTTATGCACACACGTTGTCACACATATAAACATCATATTCATATCTTCTTATATATATCCTCAAATAAATATTCAATATCATTATGACACACAAGAAGGCCATTATTAGGCCGAACACACCTAGGCTCACATACACTTGATATCACATTCCTCCACTAAAATTATACTACATCAACAATGAACATACCTAGTATATCCTAACAACAGCAAAAGTCATCATATACTAAAATTACACAGATTTTGCTAAATCAGCTTAGGTTTCAATCGGTATGATCGATCTTTTGTGATTTGTAAATACCGTGTAAATTTTATAAAAAGATGTCGGTATTAAAACACCAAGAATTACTCGAGTATATCTAATTCAACAGCAATCCACAGTTTACATGGTTCAAGCGAAAATATGAAGTTATAATGGTGAATATATTATAGGTAAGAATATAATTTGCCACTCCACATAAATACTACAGTAATCAATGGTTCGGGATAGGATCCCCTCACCGCAAGAGGATGCGGTGACGCGTGACCGCGCGACACGTGGCAACAAGGGGAGGTGGTGAGGCTAGATGAAGGTGACCCTCATCTAGTCTCACCACACTCTCTCGCTGCCACGTGTCGCGCGGTCACAAAGGAGGTGAGGAAAATGGAGGTGAAGAGATCTCAACCCTAATGGTTCATTGTACCTTGATGTAGGTAGGCAGGTAACATCAAGCGACTTACCTTAATGCATAAATCTTCCATTATAGATGTTGCCTAAGTCACTTAATTCGGAAGGTGTAGGCTGGACCAAATATTTATTTGCAGTCAGAATTAATATACTCTATAAAAGTTAGTGTTTCAAGAACACGGGTCATGACGCAGAAACGAGGATTAAAAACCAAAACGATGTTCAAATAGAATGTTTCCATTTGCAACAGAGTCAAGTACACGCTTTTTTTTTACGTCAATTACACATTTTTTTTGACTTTGGAATATGATAGAATAAAGCAAAATGATTCATTCAATTGATTGCACTTCTTATATTGTGAGGTAGCAGCTGATCAACACAAAACTTGACGCAATTTTCATTATGGGTCATCGGGGAACAACCTCTGTGTGTTTCTAACATATGGGTATGGTTGTGTACATCCGATCCTCCATACACAGCCATAGACGGAAACCTCTAAGGCAATGTGTTAATGTTGTTGTTGTTGATGTTCAAATAGAAAAATTAGATGGATTCAAAAGAAAAATAGAAGAATTAGATAAATAAAAATATATCTTACATTCAAAAGAAAAAAAAGAGGAGAAAATTAAAATGTAGTTATGGCCATAGCCAATTAATTCTTCTAGATTCAAGCTAAGTTATCCGCCTATTTATCGTTCTCTTTTTCTTCTCAGCTTTATTTTATTTTTGGGTTTGTTTCTCATCTCAATCCCTTAACGAGTTCTCCAAGCCTATAGTAAAGACAAGTCTTCAACATAATATAATCTGCAAGCCCAGATTATGTTATTACGAAGCGAAATGATGATGTTACGTATAAGGACGTTTTCGGTGCACTACACTCCTGCGTTTGTGTAGAGTGTTATATGATTATTGTATCATTTCGAATCTTCGATTCACATCCATTATACATATATAAATATATATTATACATACATATACATATGCATTATACATATATATACACGCACATATATTATACAACTGTTATGTAATTCACATACATATACACAATAGAGTTGTCATATGATTTATATATATACATATACATTATACAAGTGTTATATGATTCACATCCATTATACATGCACACACGTATACACACAGACAAACGCGAGAACTTTGTTAGACGAAAAACTTTGATACCGCTCTTAAGATATAGCTCGGTTAATAATCAGGTATTTAAAATGGTCAAAGAGAAACTTTGATGCCGTTTTTCCCCTTGAGGTGATGTTTAGGTCCTTTTCCCTACCCAAAAAAAACGATCCAATTTGATACTAACTACGAACAGTACGATTTAAAGTTGGCCTTATTTCTCTCTCTCTCGTCTTATTTTGATTATTCACATAATTTTAGCATCAAGAGTTTTGTATTTTAAACTACGATATGTGCATAATTTGGTATTTAGGTAACATGTAATGTTGAATTCTTCTTTAATTATGTCGCCAAGCATACAACAGCTGATTTACTTCCTCTGCTGAATTAATAGGTCAAAAAGCAAACGTCAGAATATATTAGGTAATGCCCTTAAAGCTCTCTCCTGCTTTGATGCCAAAAGTTTGAACCCAAACCTTTACTATACATTATTTCTCCAACAATTTAGAGAGTATTTAGTCAATGACACGATGATATTATGTAGATTGGTTTGAAATATACTTTGTGAAATGTAACATCCCATAGTTATTTTTTGTTTACCAATCAATGGCCACGCTATTTGCAACTGTTAACCACTCTAGCCTTTTCCAAATGTTGCCTATATGTTACATATTTGGTTTGGATGGGTAGACGTATAAGGTTAGTCGGCCTCAGAAATGAGGTATTTCAGGAAAGGCTAGGAGTGGCTAGAATAGCGGATGAGATAATAGAGT
>AP025053.1:32510913-32521298 GCA_036186865.1 Eustoma russellianum | reverse complement strand
ATGTTTAGGTCCTTTTCCCTACCCAAAAAAAACGATCCAATTTGATACTAACTACGAACAGTACGATTTAAAGTTGGCCTTATTTCTCTCTCTCTCGTCTTATTTTGATTATTCACATAATTTTAGCATCAAGAGTTTTGTATTTTAAACTACGATATGTGCATAATTTGGTATTTAGGTAACATGTAATGTTGAATTCTTCTTTAATTATGTCGCCAAGCATACAACAGCTGATTTACTTCCTCTGCTGAATTAATAGGTCAAAAAGCAAACGTCAGAATATATTAGGTAATGCCCTTAAAGCTCTCTCCTGCTTTGATGCCAAAAGTTTGAACCCAAACCTTTACTATACATTATTTCTCCAACAATTTAGAGAGTATTTAGTCAATGACACGATGATATTATGTAGATTGGTTTGAAATATACTTTGTGAAATGTAACATCCCATAGTTATTTTTTGTTTACCAATCAATGGCCACGCTATTTGCAACTGTTAACCACTCTAGCCTTTTCCAAATGTTGCCTATATGTTACATATTTGGTTTGGATGGGTAGACGTATAAGGTTAGTCGGCCTCAGAAATGAGGTATTTCAGGAAAGGCTAGGAGTGGCTAGAATAGCGGATGAGATAATAGAGTAGAGACTACGATCGTTTGTGCATGTCAAGCGGAGACAGACAATGACGTCCGTCAGAGCAGTTGAAAGCATCCTTGTAGAGGGAAAAAGAAGTAAAGACAGACCCAAACTTACTTGGGTGGAACAAATTAGAGGATAGGAGCTCATGGAGATGGAAGATTAAGATTAGCGAGGTTTAAGCAAGATATATGAACAACTTAGAGTATATAAAGAAGCTTAGATACTCGATCAACGTTAGATTAACTTTGTGTTTGTCTTTGTCTTTATCTTGCATTATTTGTCGTTCATTACGCGTCTATGCAGGTACATATAGAGCTCGGGATCTCGCTGGAAGCTAACTCTCTATCATTAGGGATGGTGGTATTGTTTGTTTGCTTCTCACCCTCCTCAGACCCTAACAATAGCTTTTCATGTTGTTGAGATATACTGGTTATGTGTTTTTTGTTGCCTATATTTTACATATTTATTTGATAAGTCATGGGAATGGGACATTCTTGCAATGGTGGACTGCTACTTACATTCTGTTCATAAGCTAGCTTTCGGCGACTCCCAAGTCATGGCAGTCTCTAGCAGGAGAAAATAGCACATACACAGTTACAAACTTACAATATGGTACGCTTCCATATGATTGTGAAAATATATAAAAGGTGTCTTGTCACAAGCAACGCCCAAACCTTGCGTGGTTCGAGGTTTAGGTTCACGATTCTTTTGAACTGAGATCGTTTGTGCTTTCGTGCCAACTCCACTCGTAATCGATGAATACACACACACGTGTGTATATGTATACAAACACATACACACACACGCATACATATATCTGTGCGTGTGTTGTGAGCGAGAAATTGTTACTAAAGCTGTCACTTTCCTCTTAATGCGACTCGGGTCTTATTCAACTGCTTCAGTGATGGTCCTAGTATTGGATGGTTTGGATTATAAGGATGTCTACGTTCACGTAAAAGTTTCTTGATTAAACCCACCCCATTTTAAAATTTCCAAGTAGGACAACTGATGAAAAAGAATGATACTGATCGTCTACCATCCTAAAATTGACACCAAATATTAAGACGTATCGGACCCATAGATCTAAGGGGAAAGAAAAAGAATAGATGGGTGGAGAAAGTTCATAAAGATGCAATCCTAGGACCCTAACCAACCAGCCAACCAGCCAACAATTTATTCAGCTGGTAAGCTTCGTTGAGTTATTCGCAAAGATTTAGGTTCGAATCACGCCACTGGGAACTGTTACAGGAGTCTGCTGCTTCATAATGCATACACAGTGTTCATAATACCATGAGTCATGAAGAGGTGAAACAATGTCTACCTGGTTGGAAGTTCAACAACACTCGATGATCATCATACTTTCATCCATCCAGAAAAAGGAAATACAACATAAAGGCATACAGAGCAATTCACACTCCTGCAAGATACAACAACAATTACAAAGCGCTAGCTGTGAGGGGAAGGGGGGTCAGGTACTGTCTTCTAAGGTCTTTTAGAGTCTTGACTATTCAGAAGTTTAAGCCATGCCTCCACTCGTTGCCGTGCGGATTATCTGGAAAAGAGCTGAACAAGGAAAAAATTACTCATTAATAACCTAATATGTGGATAAGCAGGTCTAAATCCATGCCCGAAGTTGCTTATCTACCTCCATCTCTAAGGTATTTGTGTAATTTAAACAATTCTATCCAACAATTTAGCAGTCAAACGAGCAGGGTGAGTAAGATATGTTGGTAAGAGAGGAAAGCATCCAGATACAGTCAGAGATGGCAGATATGCAAATGAATGCTTTGTAAATACTTCAGCCAAAGATCACCAAAGAACCAGGAAAACAATAACAAAGATCATGCAGATAAGCCATCTTTGATAATTTTCCGATGAGATGCTTGACAGCAATTATTTACTTCTACCATCAGATTTGGTTCCTGGTTACAAGCCCAACACAAAAACATTAATATTAGTGACAAACTTCCTCCAAGAAAACTATCCTACACAATCACATCCCTCCTTTGCAATGTAAATGTTTCAATAATAACTTTGTTTTGATTTTTCCCTCCATGTAAGAACATACCCCAGAAAGGCAAAAAGAAAAGAAAAAGAGGCTACCTTGAGATTTGACAGAGTAGAAATCTTTATGGTGTCAGGCTAATTTACTACTACAATGAGGATGTGATTTTATGGTACAGTAAATTTAGTGGCAAGAGGCTGTAGGGGTTGCTCAGACATAGCAGATGAAGAAGTGTCGAGAAACTTGGCAAGATAGTCAGGAACTAAGAATCAGTGTCGGGTGAATTTTGGCAGTTTGGCTTGCAGATGCAAAGAAGTCAACACTCTCAATACTGTAGTTGCAGCTAAAATATGTCAATTCTGATACCTACCATGGACAAGCACTTTTGGCCTTTTGGGTCTGGGTTTAGCGCACCTTAAGAGGACAAAAGTCTATCGCTATTCAACAGAGAAAGAAACACTCACAACACACTATGGAAAGAGGTCTAGTGATACTAAAACAAAAAAAAAAACAAGATAACGTTTAGAAAATTTACATGATCCAATGACGACAAAGATGAAAAATCCAAGCAAGATAGGACCAACAGGGTAGCTGCTTCCCTTTTTCGCAGTAGTTTCCGGAACTGCCCCTCTCTTGGTGATGTTCTTCTCAAACTTCTCAATCTTTCTATCAGCTAAACGCCTTGATGTTGTCTGTGAACAATGTCATAGTTAATGTATATACTGGAGTAAAATGACTAATAGCACACAATATAGATCGTTTTCAGATTGCCGTGAGGAATTTGAAGGTAACAGAATATGCAAAATTCTCACATATATAAATAGACACACCGTATCCACATCGTATCCATGATTTAGATTAAAGGTATAAAGGATTTTGCATTGAAAAAATAACACTTATATTTAACAATTCCAACACTAATCATCCAAGCACAATCTTAGACCATATTACCAACTGGAAATTACATGTCTGCTTTCAGGCAGTGCAAAGTGAGGTTTGCAAGTCCACAAGAGTAAATGCGTTAATAAAGATTGAGTAGATATGGTTCTTGACTACTCAGACATGACCAGATGCACCTATATAGTGAGCGAAACGAAGGAAATCCCAATTAGATATCAGCAAGTCACAAATAACTGAAGCAATTCCAAACAAACAAGTCAATTAAGGAGCATGGCAGACAATTCCAGCTTCCAAACAAACAAGTCAATTAAGGAGCATGGCAGACAATTCCAGCTACTGTCAAACAAAAGCTTATACACTTGATGTCAATTTTTTCTCCAACTGGATATTTAACATATTTAACCAGGAATACTCTGCTGTCATCCATCCATGATTACCAATAGATTAGTGGTGGTGAAAGGGGAAAAATAGACACCGAAAAAGCCTTAAATTTCGCAATTAGAGCCTGATCCAAACGACGACTCGAATAAAACACTCAGAAACTATACCCAAAAAAGGCACTAGAAAATATAAGACCTAACCCTAAATAGCAAAATCAAGGATTTCAGCTCTCCATGACCAATTTATCTTCTAATCAAATTTGAATGCAGACTTCGAATTGCAATATTTGAATGCAGACTTCGAATTGCAAAACAATTGGGAATTGGGTGGAAAGTTTACAACTTTATATCACAGATCTCCCTAAATCTAACTGAATTGACGAAATCCATCATTCCCCTCGATCAATATGCCACACATCATCGATCGAACACCATTTAGATTAACAATCAAAATTTGAGACATAACAAATGCCAAGAAATAAAAGCACACGAATATAATTTCCCAGCACAGGAGAAAAACTCATTGGTAGCTAAAATCTAAGGGGAAATGAACTATTTGATCGACATCACAAAGAAAATTGAAAAATAAACTTAAAGAACCTCACCATATTGACGGGAATATCAATTGAATTTCCGGCGGATTGGAACCGGCGGTTGACTCAGGCGGTCGAAAAAATGCTGATATTTCTCGAATCCTTTTGTTTTTTGTTGATATGTGTTCGTTGCTTAAATTTCTACGGAGTTTCAAAGCTTATAAAGAAGCGGTGCCGATAAAGGTATATTTTAAGTTAGGAAGGAGACCGGATCTCCTCACCCTCCACACCCTCATTCCTTATCCACCGCCCGTCACATAATAATAAGAAAACAGTGATTCTAGATGCGGATGACACTCTTCTGGCACCAACTCATCTTGCTGAAGATCCCATCTCAGAAAGGATCACAGCGTTGATTCTGATTGGATAAAACACTTTTGTTGAAAGTTAATTCAAAATATTAGTAATATAGTTTGATGATATATTTCAAATAGGGAAAATGTTATGATTTAACTATTAAATTGTATAATTAATCGCTATGTGAATCATTTACACAATACAACATAATACGTGCTCAAATGTTTGCAAGATGGACTACGCAGTTCGATTATCTTTTAAAAAAAAATAGAGGTGTGCCGTGCACGACCAGGTTATTTTTTATATGGATTAATTTCCCACCTTATTTAAGTTTATGTATATCTATTTCTTTCTCTATACATTGATTAGTCGTTCTGATCGTCTAGTCTGCCATCTAATAAACAAAATATATGAGATTAAAATACAATAAGATTGTAGATTTTCTATATATAACGATTTTCGGCCGGTCAAATTTTTCCTACCAATTTTCCGGACGCACATTTTCGATACTTATTTCAATTCTGATACGTTTCAAACACCATCAATGTCAATCATATTATTCCTACTTCAATACCAAACAACTATGATTTTTACGTCCAAACTTATATACTCTCAAACACATACATTGTCATACTCATTCCGATTCTGATTCTGATACCTAAGTACGAACCAAACGCCCCTTAAAACCCGGCCTTGAGAAAACGTCTGCCATAGAAGCTTGGTCAAATTCAGTGAAGAAATTACCAAAAGAATGGTCTATATTTTGTTTATCAGACATTAGACATATATGACACATCACATACATAAACAGGTCGGGTGATCCCTCAACAATATTGGACAGCCCAAAAATGCAACTGGGTTGGGCCGAAATAATCTTTTTCCCGCCACGTGTCAGCACGTCTTTATTCTTAGAAGGCCTTTTCCTCGATTATGCATCATTTGGTGGTTTGGTTAAAAAAAGACCATGCAAGTCGGGTAGTTCCAACCGGATGAGATCTGGGGAATCGTAGTCAAAATATGAGGTCTGCAATCACAGGACGTCATGTGTACAAAAGAGTCTTTTTTTTAAAAAGGAAAAAAGTAAACAACGGGCCCTTTTTTACACGTGGCATCGTGTGATTAGAGGCCTCGTATTTTGTCTCATATGAGACCTCCTCTGATCTCATCCGAGTTCCAACCATCAATCATGTGATGAAACGCAATCATAACAAATGTTTAATTAGCATAATGACCCACATTTTATTTAATACGTTCACTGAATCACAAAAATTTCCACTACCCGAAAGGCTTAGTTTAAGGTACTCATACTAGATAAACATGTTCTTCTTTCACTATATCATTCCATTTATACACAAAATAATAATTATAATAATAAATATATCATTTGATGATTGATAGAAACTTTATGTGAATCATTAATCACCGGACGGCTGAATAACTAGTTGTTATTAGTTAGAACACTGACGGCACAATGAAAAAGAATTCCAAGTCACAAATATGTAAAGAGCAGTAAGTTTTCATTATTTCTTAATTGGCGTTTTTGGTCCAGTAAGCTTTTGCGTTTGCGCAGGTTTTAGGAAAGTACCAGATCGTTTTGTGATCTGATGTACGCATCCTTACTTTACACTTTTTTATCCAAGAGGCTGTTTTCACAGTTCTAACTCAAAAAAGGTATAAAATATACTGATTTTTCCACATCTGTTACTTTAAAGCGACGGGTGCATGCATATTAAGTGATAATATGATTCGAAAATAATCACTGGTGTAAGACCGTAAAGGAGCATATAGGGGAGGAGGAAAAAAGCAAAAAAATTAAAGTTAAAGGCAAGAGAATATTGACAAAAAAAAAAAAGCTTCACATTAGATATAAATATTTTAACTGTCATCTTCATATATGTCATTTGGGCAGGAGGGGAATAAAAGCAGTTCAGACCTGGCTTTTGCTTTCTCATCTTCGTATATGATAGAGAAGACGGGTTTTGAATCAACTGATAAGGTTGGTGTTTTGTAGAAAAAACAGCATCTTGCACAAAGCGTAGGGTAAGACTGCATAGATCAAATCGCGAAACGATCCGGTCCCTCTTCGGATCCTGTGCAAACGCAGGAACCTAGTGTAGCCGAAACATTTTTTTTTGTCTTCGTATATATATACACATGTGTGTGTATAGAGAAACACACATGTGCGTGTATAATGTGTTTTTTGCGAGTCATACGTGAATATAGGTAATATGTCATATGTATTTATAACCCTCTAACATAATTTACTTCATAATAATGAGATGGGCCCTTGGCTGTGGGATTGTTTTCGACGTGCCTCCACATTTAACTATTCTCCATTTTTGACTACTTCGCCATGTACTTTTCTTCATTTCCATAGAATCAAAACTACCTGCTCTGTCTCTACTGGAATTTTTTTATATGCAATGCTGACATAGAACATATATAATATGTGCTATATAAGCATGTCATTAAAAAAGAAAATAATGTGAAATCTGTTGGAGAAATTGGAAAGAATTTGAAATGGGTGAAGTTGGAAACTGTGGTTAGCAACGTGCTTTGAGCTAGTTATGATTAGTTTCACTTATGATTAATAGAAACTAATGTGACTTTAATTATCTACGCGACGAATAGATAATTTTAGGCTTTTGAATCACTCAATTTTGATCACGGGTGAATGAGAAATTAATACTCAAAGTAAATAGAGAAAAGTCAACTCACTTCGGCTCGTACCTGGGCATGGTCTCAGGTTGCGGACTGAGATGCATACCTGATGGGTTCAGGTGACGGATTGAGCTGATGGGCTCAGGTTGCAGACTGGGCTATATGCCAGGTTGCGGGCTGTAGACTGCCGGCCGGGTTTTGTAGCACCGGGTCGGATCTTATCAGTTGGGGGTGAAGTTTGTTTCAGTTCAAACTCTCAAAGTTGTTAAGATAGGCTAAAGTTAAATTTTGAAAAGTTGTTCAGATTTAACTGGCCGAGCTGTCCTGAATTTGTTATGATCTAATGGCACAGATTGAACAGTTATTTGATCTGACAGCTGAGGGCAGACATGATGCGGTTATCTGATGCAAGGGTTAAGGTTGAGATGGTATCTGATCCTTCAGCAGAGATTGAACTGATTGTAACAAACTGACCTTAGAATTCCCCTATAAATAGTGGCCGAGGTGACCTATGTGGACACACACAGAACAATTCTTAAGTTCTTCTTTTTCTCTGCAATCTCCCTCAGTGCATATTCATTCTCTCCCTCATACAACACTTTGCATTCCAAGTAATCTGAGAAGTTCAGGGCATCTTAAAGGTTCGTAAAGTTCATACGCTACAGTGCCGCTCGTCTGAACTGACTTCCGTTGGATCCTGGGAGACGGTTGTTCTTTCTGGTTGTATATAGTATACTGAAGCAATACGTTTTAAGGACAGAGTCCTGGACTCACCTCAGATTTCTGCTCTGCTGAGCTGTTGAGATTGATAGGAGATTGAATGAAGTTTGGAGTGTTTTATGAACAATGGAAGGAAATAGGGGCGTTTCAAACACTTTAAACGCCTAATGTAGGCGTTCGAAGTATTCTGGAACACCTCCAGAACACTTGAAGCGCCTCATGTAGGCGTTCGAAGTGTTCGGGAACACTTCCAGAACACTTTGAACGCCTTGTATAGGCATTCAATGTCACATGAAGCGCCTGATGTCGTTTTGTACAGGCGTTCGATGTCACATGAAGCGCCTGATGTCGTTTTGTACAGGCGTTCGATGTCACATGAAGCGCCTGATGTCATTTTGTACAGTTGTTCGATTTCATTTTGTACAGTCATTCGATGTCATTTTGTACAGTCGTTCGAAGTGACATAAGGCGTCTAAAGTGTCCGTCTGTTCATAAAAGATGCAACTCTTGCACCATATGACATCTCCTTTCAATTAGAATGATAACCAACGATTACCAACCAACTTGGAGGTTAAATTCTCTGCAGAAAGGTGTCTTTAAGGTGTTGATTAACCACTTGAAGCCTATATAAAGAAGGCTTTGACATGTTAAAGATAGAGATGGAAAAAATACTTGAAGGTGATGAAACCTTAGAGAATTTATGCAGGAAATTTATTCTCTGTTCTTCTTCTCTCCTTTCCTCTAACAACAATCACTTCTACGGGCAAGTTCAAACTTTCTCTTAGAGAGCAACCAAAAGGAAGTAAGCCGTTATATGCTGGGAAGCATTTGTCTGAAGTTCACCTTGCTCAATGGTGAAGGCAAAATTGCTTTAAGTTCAGAGACATCTCGAGTCTCGTCTCGGCTTTATTCTTCTATTTTTCCATCTGTCAAGCGTCATAATATTGTTGATTTCTTCATTCCAGCATCTTTGACTATCAAATAGTTGTTTGTTGCATGTATTTATTGTCACCAAATTTATTCGTATTCTTCAAATACCAGACCCCCTTTGTATGATGTTCTTAGTCATTTTATTGAACATCAAATTCATGTCATAACGTGATTTCATTTGAATATCTCTTGCTCGTGTTTGGTACCATATCGAGCCAAATTTTCCAACACCACAATGTGATATGAATGAAAGTCGGGTATCTAAGGTTTGGTATGGCAGAATTTGGACTGCTCAGACAGCCGCATAAGGAACTCACTGCAAGCAGTGAAGCTCCAATAACATGCGCTTACCTGGAAGGAGAGTAAAAAATCTTGTTTGGGACAATAATCGAACTCTCGTCACTCTCTCGAGCCTCCGTCACCAGAACCATTGGACCGTGTTTTGAGGACGCTCAACTCCACTTCACATATACATCCAATATTTCAGCTAAGAAATTCTAATTTTGCCTTTTTCCATACTATAACTGTTGTCTATTATAAATTTAATGTATCCTTCCAAAGACTATGGATGCTTAAGACTACCCACCCCACGTAAGTGTAAGGTATATGTTATATGATCATATGGAATTGCTCAAGAGTAAAGGCCTAGACGATAATAAGATGTGTAAAGTTCAAACTTTAATATCATTCGAGGTTTACATTATTTGTAATTTTAAAACTTATAAAACTAGTCATGGTGTAACACAAGTCGACCGAGACACTCACCTAAAATGATATGGTAAATCTAACATAAGACTTTTCGCAATTTGATAGATTTAACCCCACGTCTTTAGATTCTATAGATGTTAGTTTTCGATTTTATCCCTAGAAGTAAAAGTAACTCTTTTCTGCAGAAGCGAAAAATACTCGAAATTGTCAGTGATGAGGAAAGGCCAATTATATCACGAATGATGCAATAATAAGTTAAATTCTAATGGTAAACATTGTTTCTTAAAAAATATGTGTAAAAAATCTATTTATTTCTTTGAAAGCAACAGAATGGTAAGACGTCAATCAAGAAAAAGTCAAAATTATCGCATGTTTGAAAAGTAATATGATTAATAATAAAAATTTGCAAAGCTAATGATGTTGCCTAACAGCACTTAAGATTCCTATGCAGGGATAATTAGGCAAACAACAATGGAGCCTTGAGGGAAGCCCATCATTATTCCATGCATTGGTGGGACCTTATATGCACCTGCTTTCTCCTTTTTTTTTTTTTTT
>AP025053.1:32463817-32507186 GCA_036186865.1 Eustoma russellianum | reverse complement strand
TTTACTGTCATCAACTGTTATTAGGAGTTGAATTCTGCAGAGATCAATAAATTAACTACCATTAACTTCGAATCTTAGCCTATTACATTCTTCCCTAGTTTCTATATTCTCTAGCGATACGGCCTTATTCATGGTAAGTGTGATATTATGTTTATGATAAATCAAAATGTTCTTTTCATGCAAGCTTTTGTTTTCTAAGACGCTTTTGTTAAACTTTTTCTTTCAATCAATCAATCATACCCAGTATATCCCAGCGATAGCAAGCTATCGTTGGGGTCTGGGGAGGGTGAGAGGTAGGCAAACAATACCCCCATCCCAAAGGATAGAGAGTTTGCTTCCAGTGAGACCCCCGGCTCTATACGTACCTGTACATATATCATAAGAATAGGAATATATACTAGTGGAGCTATTTTATTAAACAATACACAACAATTTTTGATATTAAAATAGTCATAATAGTGAACATGCACAAATAATTGAAAGAAAAAGACCGAAACAAAATATGCAAAATCAAATTAAAGTGTAAACACTATTTAATCCTCTAAGTATGCTCTAAGGTGCCCTATTTCCTGTCAACTGTTAAACTCTTTCTTTAGAATTTCAAATTTAGTTTTTCAAAATCATTTCATAAATCTCCCAAATCATCTTTTAAATCAAATTTAGAAGACATAGAATGTACATCAAGTCACAAGATTGAATGTAGCTTTTGTTGCTAAACCTTTAATTATGAAGTTTGGCTAAGCATGCAGAACTTTCAGCCCGAAGGTTCGAAAGACATACCAAAAGTTCGACCTTAAAGTTCAGCAAAATGTTGGTGATTCAATTGTATACTGAACTATGAGTTTGGGGGTTGTCGAACGTTGATCAAACATACCAAACATTTTGGCCAGCGACATTTCAACAGAACCTTTGATGTCTTTTCATGATTTGGTATATGGTTTCAGTTTGGAACACCTCCATTCAATCTTGAACAATCATTAATTGTCATTAGATGTTGAATTCTGCAGAGATGTCAATAAATTAACTATCATTTAAAGAGTCAAGGTCTATATATAGCTAAGAAGCATAAGAAGGCAATTACGCTTGTATAAAACATATTCTGTCGAATTTTCTCCTCTCTCTCACGTTCTAAACACTTCATATAACAATTTCAATCTTCTTCTCATAGAACAAATGAAAAGAAAAAGTCGTTATGTCCTAAAAACATTTACTAGTAGTCTACCTTGTTCAATTGGTGGAAGCAAACTTGCTTTAAAAACAGTAACATTTGTTACGTCTGACTATTTCTTCTTCTTTGCTTTTCGTTTTCTTTATGTTTGGTTATCATATCTTTGTCATTCTTCCAACAACAAATTCTTAAAATGATTATGAAATAACTAGTATGCATCTCAACGGTTAGTTATTGATTAAACTATTTTAACTAAAGGTTAAATTGTTTTAACTACTATGGATCTCAATTGTTAACCTTATTTTAAAAACACCCACCTCAACTTACTTGTCAATATTTTCTTACTCATGTATATAAATTGTTGGTTAAATAATAACTACTGAAATATCTAATAATTACTTATTGATCATATTACTATAGAAGTATAATTTCGGATAGTTCTGTAATAAAACTCTTGTAAAAGGGTTAAAAATCTAAAATGGAATAAGTAAAAGCTAAAGGATATATGAGTAATCTTACCCTAGCATTTTAATCATAAAATGGGCTGAAAAAAAATACAACAAAAGTTGGAAAGGATAAAGGAACTAATGGTGTTAACAACTTGGACAGCTGAAAGTGATGAACTATGAATAATCAAATCTCATATTATTTGAGTATTTGTCAGATAAAAGCCACAACACACACCAAAAAAGGAGAGAGGATCCTAAGGCATAGTCCAGTTGGTATTCGGGTTAGAATTTATTCTAAGAGGTTAAGAGTTCAAATCTAGTGTGAGTGCTCCACTGCTGCTAGGCCGAATATCTAGTTTGTGAGGCATCTTGTGTGGGTCAGTGCGTAAGTCCTCACTCATTCTAATAAACTGCTGGACTCTTAATTTACATCCTCCACGACACTCTTTAGGATTGAGACGATGGAGGAATCCGGAGTGAAGGATTTCAACTTTACTAAAAAAAAAAAAAGAAAAACTCTCAGGCTAGGCGAGTGGAAAATAATGGGAATAGAAGAGAAAAACTCTCAGGCTAGGCGAGTGGAAAATAATGGGAATAGCCCAATAGGGATGGGATGCTGAGTTGCTGAGGCACACTCAAAAGGGTGAAAATAGAAAAGGGAAAAAAGTGGGTTCATCAATCTTTTTTTCTTTAAAACAAGAAAAAGAAAGTAGCTGTAGAGCAGTATTACAGAAAGAAAAAAAAAAAGCAGTTATATTCTAGACGGGTGGATGTTTACCTTTTGTACCCTTCTGTTGAAAATGAAAGGAAATTTTGAATAAAGTAATGATCTTACTTTTATTTAATTTCATTGAATTATTCTACTTTTAATTGAAAATCATAATTATTCTCTTCCAATTATAGCCTTCCTACCACCTTTAGCACATATGTGGTTGTGTTTGATTCGTAGATGATAGTCATGATTTATTTAAAACGTATTTTCAATAAAATGAACTATCTTTCATATACTTTTGAACTATTCATGAGAAATAATGTTTACAGAAAATGATAATATTATTGGTAAAGTGAGTTAGCTTACACATTAAAATGGTTAAAACAGGCATCACATGAGTTATTTTGTACTATACATATCCGTATTATTATATCAAACGTAATGATTTCAAATGATAAACATGACCTAAATACGATTAAAGCAACATGATTCAATCTAAGATTAAAATCAATTGCGAACAAACATATAACTCGAACTTGTAAATACGCATAGACTGGATATGATGTACCAACTTTTTGTATGTCACAGACACAAAAGGGTGTTGAGACTTGAGATCCAATTTTTTTGGTTCTACCACTTCTTTGTGTCTAAGATATACAGAAAGTTGGTATACCGAATCTTATCACATAAAATGATAAGGTGTCTAGGAGATATGATTGGTTGTACCCGTTATTGGTGTGTCCAAAATGTACTAAAATTTTGTGTGTGGTTTACTTAAAACAATCTCATTCTTATGATACCTATTGATTAATGAGTAATTTTTTAAAAAATATTAAAATAATGAAGACGTACCTATGTTTTAAGTAAGGCACATACACAACGTGTGACAAATTTTGGACAAATCAAGAATGGGCAGAGCATATCCTATCTTTGGGTTTTGGGTTTCTAAAAACAAACAGCACCTAGCCGGTTAAATATATAACATAATCGTGTGTATTTTCTGTTTCCTTTTCTGTTCCATCCAAACAACTAAGTAACCCATTTCTGAAAGTGGTTTCGTTTCGTTTCTCTTATTTCATGTTCATATTTTTCTTTCATAATCTTATACTCCATGTAATGCTATTCAACCATCTCTGTCCACTGTCATCATCAAATGACATCAAATGTTAGGGGCCACAATTTGTATGGATGAATGAGCAAAATGTACACACACTTACACACATATATATAAACACACATGTGTGTGCGCGCGTGCACACACACACACACACACACACACACACACACATATATATATATATTATATATATAATATATATTATGCACAGATGTGTGTGTATATATGTACATATACATATAATACAATAATACATATATATATATACATACATGCATACACACACACACACACATATATATGTGTGTGTGTGGGGCGAAAAACCTTTAGTCTAGCGGTTGAGTAGCATTTATCCCATTCTCGGGTCTTGAATTCAATTCTCCTCCCCCAATTTTTTTAAAAAAAATATATATATGTGTGTGTGCGCATGTACATAGTTACATACATACGTTCATGTGTGCGTACACACATATGTATACGCGTACATGATTGATATTTTGAAATGATAGAAAATAAATTACTGGCTAAAAAGGTGATACTGGAGATAATGTTATGACCTTGTTTTTCTCTTAAATTTTTAATATTAATAGTATGCAACACCACATATTGGCATGGTAGTACAGACAAATAATATCCAAGTCATGGTCCAATAATTTCAATGGTAATAATGCCGGCAATATGTAGTAGTGTAAGTCTACTTGAACTGACTTGCAATAATGCTGATGTATATGGTAGGAAACATCTCTGTAACATCACAAGCTTAAGGAAAGTAAAGGTGTTCCAAAACAAATAAATATGAAACCCTTCATACGTATAAATATGATTAATTTATATTGGTTCATAAATACAATTACTTTCCTTTCATGCTTAGAGTTTATATTAACAAGAAGTTCCCACTTTTTTTTTTTTTTTTTCCTTTTTCCTTTGGAGTTTGGAATAATCATATGTATTTTTATGGGGTTGGATGGAGATAGGATGGAGAGAGATAATGGCCTGCAATAGCTAGCAGACATTAGTTGCCACCATATTCTCTCTCGTCTTTGCTTTCAGGGATTCTTGTAGCTTGTTGTCCATTGAATGAAGTTTTCTTTCTTTCTTTGGCAATTGCTGCCGCCTTTAATCATTTGAATACCTCACTTGCTTTCCATCTTTACTCTTCCCTGTGAATTATTGTCTGCGTGCTGTCTCAAATCTATACTCACACAAGTAGGGCCGACTTTTGAAATAGATTGTTTACTATTTTCTCGAGTCAAACTCTGTAATCAACAGCTTTCATTAGCCTCTTGCTGCTTTGATTTCTCAAGTATGGGACACAGTGAACTTGTTTTCTGGTTCATGGTCAGACGGAGTTGAAGTTATTGTTTGCTTTTTCTCAAGGCCTGCCTTTAAGGACTTCTTGATTTGGGTCGTTATAATTCAAGAATCTAGTTTGGTTTGTTATGGCCCAGTAGTCCTTATGGGATTTGGTTCTACTGACAAGGATAGAAACCACAATTCTTGTTCTTGTTTTTGTGATTGAAAAGTTGGAATCTTTGTGTAGTTTTTGGTTCTTTGGTGTAATGGGTTTCCTCATCTTCCTCTGTTCTGGGTCCTCTTTGCAGTGGCGCCTCGTGGATAAGATAGCATAGCTTCCTCTTGGCTTATTAGGTGTCATCAACATCAATTGTGGACTGATCTTATTAGCGGGTGGGATCTTTTTATGATCTTTCCACTCATCTGATTCCAAAGTTTCTGTCTTCATTATCTTGTGTGCAAGTAGAGGCAGTTTCTGTAGATTACTACTGGAAGGAAGGTGGGAGGCACTACTGATTGATTCTTAAGTTCCAAGGTAGTTCATATCTCCTGGTTCCTCCTGTAGATGAGTTTTCTTCATGTTGTGGGGTTTGGTTTGAAGGTGGGCAACTTAATTTTGACGCTATCTTACTGGTTTGTGAACTTAGTCTCCATGAACTGGATAGCTAATGGTGGAACAATGACAGTCAAGGCAGAATCCTTTTTTGATGGAGGGCAGATATGGATGAAGGTTTGGGAGAAGATCTCAGGTAGAAGTTCAAGATCCATCACCATTACTCCCAATATATAGGGACTAAGAGAGTGAGAAAAACATGGTGGAGGAAGGCTTTGGTGGTATGGATAGTACTTTCAGTTGTAGCCTCTATTTGGGTTTTCTGGTACATATGCTCTGCAGCTTTGGAGAAGAGGAAGGAGACCCTTACAAGTATGTTGATGAGAGGGCTAGGATGTTGCAGGATCAGTTCAGTGTTCATGCCAACCATATCCAAGCTATATCTATGTTGCTCTCAATATTCCACCACAGCAAGAACCCCTCTGCTATAGATCAGGTGAACTTCTTTGAATAAATTGTGCAACTGATTCTCTTCTACTTTTAGAAATAGAATCATGCTTGCTTATTTGTATGTGTTGGCCTTACATCTTCTGGTCCTTAACTGTTAAGTCTTTTATCACATGTAGCTAGTGATTACAAGTTAATCTGTAGACTTGCAAGTCTCAGTTGTCATGGTAATCTTATGGCTATCTCTGTCCTTGATTACTCTTATGTTCCTAATTAGGTGAATAAGATTGTAGGCTTAATTCACTAATGTTATTTATCTTATAAGTAGTCCTCAACTTTTTTATATATTCGATTGTTTTAGTGATTCTGCATGGTTAAGTTTCTGTTAGAATAAGCTAACTCATGAAAAGTTCAGGCGACATTTGCAAGGTACACAGAAAGAACAGCCTTCGAGAGGCCTCTTACTAGTGGAGTGGCATATGCTGTACGAGTGCTCCAGTCTGAGAGAGAGCAATTCGAGAAGCAACAGGGCTGGACTATAAAGAGAATAGATACCCTCGAGCAAACTCCTGTTCATAAGGATGAGCATAATGCAGAAGTCCCAGAACTGTCCCGGGTGCAGGAGGAGTATGCTCCTGTTATCTTTGCCCAGGATACTATCGCACATGTCATCTCCCTGGATATGCTTTCTGGAAAAGTGAGTTGCTTGACTTTAAAATTCTGAAATGCTTTGAGGTGTTTTACCATATAACCTTGAAAGGGCAATTTAATGTAATTATAAGCTCTGTGTGTTTCTAACACATGAGTATGGTTGCGTACATCCGACCCTCCATATCCCGCCATAGGCGGGAGCATCTAAGGCAATGGAGTAATGTTGTTGTTGTTGTTGTTGTTTTGAATGGTCTGATATCATGAATGTTCACGGTATACAGGAAGATCGTGAAAATATCTTGCGTGCAAGGGAATCGGGAAAAGGGTGTCCTTACTGCTCCATTCAGGCTAATTAAATCTAATCGCCTTGGAGTGATATTAACTTTTGCTGTTTACAAAACGGATCTTTCCAGTAATGCAACCTCCGAGGAGCGGACCCAAGTAACTGATGGGTATGTCAGATGGATTAGTTGTTCTATGTAACTCTTCAAGTTTTAGGCTTTACTTTTTTCTATCTTTAAGAAATGAACTGTAGCTTATGTTGCTGAATACGTTCGACTTTCTGAAAAAGAAAAATAAAGATAACGAAAGAACATCTATCCTTCTCCTGTCACAGATTCTAAGAGAAAGTGCCTCTCTTTGAATGGAGAATTGCTCCTTAGTGGTAGCATAATTTTATAAATAAGTTCTTGTTTAAAATATTTTGCTGGCATTCTGTGGTTGACTATCTTTCTTTCCTTAATAACCTGAAAGATGACCATTTCACAAGATGATGAAAATAACTGCTCAATTTAATTGGTCTGCTGAAAAGGTTGTTATTTGGAATAAAATAGTTTGATGTCCTCATGTTCTGTCATTCAGGTATCTAGGGGGTGTCTTTGATGTTGAATCGCTAGTTGAGAAGCTACTTCAACAACTTGCAAGCAAACAAACTATTCTTGTGAATGTCTATGACATGACAAATATCTCCAATCCAATCAGCATGTATGGTTCAAATGTATCTAATGACGGGTTGTTACACATCAGCAGCCTTAACTTTGGAGATCCATTTCGAAAACATGAGATGCATTGCAGGTGGTTTTTCTCCTCCATCTGTGAAGTCTCTAGTCATCAGCATAAACTATTTGTATAATTATGTTCATCTACTGCTTGGAGATCCGATGTCTTCATGTTTTTAAATTGTGCTAATTGGTACTCTCCATACAGATTTAAGCATAAGCCACCATATCCTTGGCTAGCTATTTCAAGCTCAATAGGTCTCCTCATTATTGCCTTACTCTTGGGGCAAATATTCCATGCAACAATGAACAGAATTGCCAAAGTTGAGGATGATTATCATGAGATGATGGAGCTTAAAAAGCGGGCACAAGCTGCTGATGCTGCTAAGTCACGGGTGGGTATTTTTCTTTAGTTTCCTTAGTTGATTATGCCTTCTCCAATCTGTAATTTTCATTATTCTTTCAACTTCTTGTAGTTCCTTGCCACTGTCTCACATGAGATCAGGACTCCCATGAATGGTGTTTTAGGTTGGTCTCAAGAATCTTTTCTTTCTGGTTGCATAGTTAAGCTGGTCTAAGCGGGAATGAGCATAATAAAGTTGAGCATGTTTATTTTCCAGGGATGTTGCACATGCTTATGGACACAGATCTAGATGTCACCCAACAGGATTATGTGACTACTGCGCAGGCTAGTGGTAGAGCTCTGGTTTCTCTAATAAATGAAGTTTTGGATCAAGCAAAAATCGAATCTGGCAAACTCGAGCTTGAAGCCGTGCAGTTTGATTTGAGAGGGATTCTTGATGATGTTTATCACTTTTTTCTGGGAAATCACAAGAAAAGGGGCTTGAGGTAGGTTGAGATTGACTTGAGTCTTTTCTATAATTCCTTTTATTGGTAAACCAATCCTTCCTTGCTTGCTTGCTGATTTGCTCTTTTATGACAATTTTTGGGTTTAGCTGGCAGTTTACGTATCTGATAAGGTACCTGAAATGGTTATTGGGGATCCTGGGAGGTTTCGACAGATAATCACGAATCTCATGGGCAACTCAATCAAAGTAAGTGTCAAGGCATCCACATATTCGTTTTATCTAATTAACATTGACATTGAATTGAAAAAGGGAAAAACATGTTATGTTAGGAGCTAAAGTGTTGCAGCAAGGGGAAATGTCTTAATATTTCGTTAATATGCATATCTCTGTGGACCTTACAAATACTTTTCTAATTTACAGTTCACTGAGAAAGGGCACATATTTGTGACTGTCCATCTTGTCACTGAAGTAGCCGGATCAGTGGAAGAAGATATCGAATCATCGTCAAGCAACACTTTGAGTGGCTTGCCAGTAGCTGATAGGAGGAAGAGTTGGGTGGGGTTTAAAACTTTTGATAAAGAAGGAGGTCAATCTGATTTTCCACCGTCCTCAACTGATCAAGTTCACATTATTGTTTCAGTAGAGGACACAGGTTCAGGAATCCCTTTAGAAGCTCAATCTCGTATATTTACGCCTTTCATGCAGGTGGGGCCTGCAATATCCAGAACACATGGGGGTACAGGGATTGGACTAAGCATAAGCAAATGCTTGGTTCACCTTATGCAGGGTGAAATAGGATTTGCTAGTGTTCCAAAAATTGGTTCAACTTTCACTTTTACTGCTGTTTTTAGTAGTAGCCACTTCTGCAATCCCAATGAGCTGCCAAGCCAGAAAATAAGCAAACAATCCAACTTTGTGTCTTCAGAATTTCAAGGCATGAAAGCATTGGTAATTGATCCTAGACCTCTACGCGCAAAAATCTCCAAGTATCATATACAGAGGCTTGGGATTCATGTTGAATTGTCTCCTGATATGCACCATGCTTTATCTAGCCTAAACACCGAGTCTACCCCTTTGGATATGGTGCTTGTAGAACAGGATGTTTGGGATAAGGATTTGGATATGTACAATAATTTTTTCCACAAATTGAAAGTGATTAAGCAGAACAGTATTCCAAAACTCTTCCTGTTGGCCAATTATATAAAGTCTAATAGAGCAAGTGTGTCAGCTGGTGGTCTTTCTACTCCTGGCATTGTCACGAAGCCACTACGTGCAAGTATGCTTGCTGCATCTCTACGACGTGCTATGGGCAGAGGCACAGGGTGTAATGGAGATGTTCGTAATCTGACTCTTTCTATTCTGCTCCATGGGAGAAAAATTCTAGTAGTTGATGATAACAAGGTCAATCTTAAAGTCGCCGAGGGTTTCCTAAAGAAGTATGGGGCTGAGGTGGTGCGAGTGGAAAGTGGAAAAGAAGCAGTTTCACTGCTGCAGCCACCCCACCAATTTGATGCCTGTTTCATGGATATTCAAATGCCAGAAATGGACGGGTATGCAGTAACTACTCCTTTTGTGCACTGCAAAGAAGATTTCTCTACATACCTTTTAACTGCATCATTGATTATTGATTTAGTCGTCATTTGATCTCTGATTCTGATTCACTTGTTTGCATTATCTTGATTATTTTAGATTCATCTTTGATATAATTTTACTACATGATCACTTAGCGAGCTACTAGAATAATGACCTTCTGGCAGTTAGACAGATTTGTTAAGATTTAAAGTTGAATCTTCTAAAGCCCATGTCACATATTATCTTCCAGGTTTGAAGCAACAAAGAGAATTCGGAACACAGAATATGAGATCAATTCTCAGCTTGAAAGCGGAGAACTTTCAGTTGAAGAATATGCAAATCTTTCAAAGTGGCATGTCCCTATTTTAGCCATGACGGCTGATGTGATCCAGGCTACAAATGAAGAATGTCAAAAGTTTGGAATGGATGGGTATGTTTCAAAACCATTTGAAGCTGAGCAACTATACCACGAGGTTTCACGTTTCTTCGAGATTGCGCAGAAGCAGCTCTCATAGATTAAGTCTCAGGGTCAATGCATATATTGGTGTAAGCAAAAGGCTTCACCAAGACAGCTTAGGATAGTTTCAATGAATCACGTCACACGCCTCAGTAAGTATCCTGACCATTAAAACTTCTGAAAATCTGCAGATACAATTAGTTTGCCCTTGAGTATGCAGTTGTGCCTGAGACTCAACGTGTTCTTTGGTTTGCAGACCCGTGATCAGATGTGTATATGTTAGAATAAGGATTTGTTGTTTGGCATTTGATGCGTAGGTTATAGATATAGTTTAGTTTCCAGATACGTTTGGCCGCTTTTTGTGAGCCCTGAAATGAGTTTAATGCAACTGACAGAAGAAATGAGGGATAATTTTTTTTACTACGATTCAGTTTCATTGAAGGGTTTCAGAACTCTTCTCCAGTTTGAGGATTGCATGTCAAGCTGGCTAGGTTTCATTCTTCGCCTTGAGCTGCTGCTATCTATCAAGGACCACGCCTTGTACCATAGTCTATTGGGTCAGTCAATAGTTATGATATAGGCATCTAGATTATATTTGCGTTTATGTAAATATTCTGTATGTATATATATTCAGTTGATGGTGCCAATATCATGTACAGTCACCATCAGCACGCAGATTAATGTTTTTCTTTTTCTTTTTTTGTCAATAGCAGAATGAGTTTCTCTATCACTCTGTACTGCAGTTCATGCAATGTACTACTCTCTCCAACCACCCCCCTCCCCCCCCCCCCCACAAAAAAAAAGACAAAATGGGTCTAGGCGCTTATGACACCGAAGTACAGTATGAGCCATGGGGATGGAACTTTGACATACCATGTGATTAGGATGTTTAAAATTTTCAGTAGTTGTGAATTAGACCCCGTATACAGAGGGGAAGAGTTATTGGGGTTCTCATATAGCAAGGACACAGCCAACTTTTGGCTTCAATATCCTGTTACCTCATATGTTTTCCATTTCTAATAGAATCAACGACAAATTTTTTCTTGACTTTATAATATAATGGAATAAAAAAAAATGACTTACTAAATTAGCCGCGCTTCTTATATTGTAAAGTATTAGTTGATCGACACAGCTTGACTTTATTATGGGTCATCGAAAAACCACACATGGGTATGGTTGCGTACATCCGACCCTCTATACCCTGCAAAAGACGGAAGCCTTTAAGACAATGGGGTAATGTTGTTATATCCTGTTACGTCATATCTAGCTTTTAAGCTGTGTTGGCGTTATTTTTAAGGCAGACAACAGAGAAGGGACATCTAATCCTCGTGTTAGAGAAATATTGCATAAAGTTGAAAATAACGCTTGGTCCCATGCCAGCAAAGAATTCAACCAAGTAGTCCGCATATCAATAGGTTGGACCAGAGCTTTAAACGTTGACAGAGAAAGCACCAAACCATAAAATTGTACTACATGATGCATCGCCCAATAAACTTGCCATATTGACACTTACAGGACCTCGAACAATCACAGGAAGCCATATCTACAGACGACTGGCCAAATTCCTGTCTACAGAAACCTAACTTATATACATCAATCTATGTCTAACGTTGGACCAACACAAGGGAAACTATCAGCAGCATGCAACTAGGCTAGCTGATAAAGGTAATCACTTTTCCATGCTAGAGATCTGAAAAGAAATCGCAGCAGTTCTACTTTCTTCCTTATCATGCTCTGCCTGAAAATTTGGAGAAAGAGAAGTCCTGAATCAGTGTCCTTTACAAAATTTAATTGGCATGAAGCGGATCAGGAACAACGAAAGAAAATACATGAAGCAGCCATGATCTTATGACTAGAGCAAGGCATATGAGTTTTCGGATGCCTACTTAGAATGAAGTAAATGATCAAAAATAAACTACATGAAGCAAATATGAGGCAAGAGTAGTGAGTTCTTCGAGAGATTCTTATTGACAAGGGGCCATGCAAAAGTGGACAGCTCAAATTACTTCATGTAAGAATATTGCCACGGCTATCATTTTGGTAATCCAGATTACCTTAGCTTGACGGTATTTCTCAAGAATGCGGTGATACTGCTGACGTGCCTCAGGAGATTCAACCATTGACAGCACTCTGGAAACAGCCTCATCAAGAGCTGCGTCAACTTTCTGCTTTCGGAAGACCCGAAGAATGTCTTCATCATCTGCTTCATCAATAAGTTCAGTATCGTGACGAAATCCCCGCAAACCAACTCCTCCTCGGCGCCACCTCAAGACCACCTTTTCCAGTATGCCCACAGCCCAACAAACCTCATAATTCTTTCGAACCTGATAGCCTCTCACATGAGCCTGCAAGAAAAGATTTTCCAGTCAATGGCGGACAACCATAATGTAGAACTATCTAAAAGCTGGAAGAGGTTTATCACCTGTATCTTTACTACTTTCTGCCGCAATGCAAGAAAATCTCTACGACCTTTCCACCCCCTATATTTCTTTTGGATAGACAAAGCAGCTGAGGTATATTCCCTTGTATGGCGGAATGCCATTTTTGATGCAGAGGAAAGCCCCCAAATGTCACCGCAAGACATGCCGTATTCATCCACATTTGTGCTGGATGCAGCCAGAAGAGCTTCCCTCTGCTGCCGCCTCCTGAATGAATGTGCGCGGAACGCAGATTGAATTCGTGCTGCAGCCTGAGCTGCATTGCGCACTGCAGCTAAGGTGTCTTTGAGAGAGAGCTGGTCCTCACTGGTGGTAGGACTTGTCCTTGGTACACTGTTTACAGTCCTTTCTGCTTCTACATCAGCAGATCCTTTAGAAAGCTCACTCTCCTCCAAGGTAAGGGAAGATAGATGACTCGTTAGAGCCACTTCTGACAGATACCCAGCAAGTCCTTTGTGCCCAAAGGTAGCAGCAATGGCTGCTGCTGTTTTACCTGTAGGATCCTGTGAATTGGGGTCTGTAACTGCTCCTGCTGAAGCACCAGCTGCTATGAGTTCAGCAACCATTTTTTCCCTGTTTCAAACTCTACAATTCAGCTACGACAGCTTTTCTCCATAAACGGTCGAGTGACCACAATAAGCACTAAAATGCTTAACCTACTAGTGTGTAAGTAATCAAACCGACATCGAAGCAGCCATGCTTATGTAGAACACTTCATTTCATGCACCTAAATCTAAGGTACTTATAAGAGTTAGCAGCAATGATAAATGCACTAAACATACTAGAACACTTCAATAAAAAGTAGAGTTCCATCTCATATGCCTTAGTATAGAAATCAATTTGATGACTGACTAAGCTTCTTTTTCCGGCATATGTTGTGCAGTGAACTTCTTGCCCGTTGACATAATAGAAGAAATATCAAATATATTTCTATAGTTGCTAGCAAACATGCAATAAAGGCAGTTGCTTCTGTCATCAGAATGTGTGATCAGTTATAAGTAGTTCAAGCAAATAAAGAGTACATCAAATGTAGTGTACTCTTTAATACGGTGGATAAAATGTCATTTCAACTTCCTAGAGTGAGACTTTGTTTCAACAAAACTATAAGTTGCTATCTTCTGTCTTGAAAGCTTACACAATCAACCACCCTCGCCCCATGAGAAAAAGAGAAAAAGAAAAGTACCTTCCAAAACGTGCAGCCCAATGGAGAGCAGTCCAAGCATTGATATCACGGAAATTGACACCAACACCAGAATTGAGAATCGGTTGTAAAGCCCACTCAAATCCCAATCCAGCAACCATGTGTATGATCCCTTGTTCCTTTTTTGACAGAGCACAGTCTTGTTCCCCACTTCCTTCATGGGATCTAGACAATAGCCAGTTACGCAACTTGTCCTTAAGAAGCTCTTGCAGTAGCCAATCTATCGTGATAGATGATGTTGAACTGCCAACCAGAAGAGCCTCTATGACTTGGCCCCATAAGTCTTCACAAGCTCTTGATTTTTCCAACAAGTCAATTTCAGAACTAGAACCCTCTTTTTTCTGAATATCAGAGGACAAAAGTAACTGCACAAATGTAACAAGCATCAACATTTCGTCTGAAGTCCTAGCCTCAGTCTCTGGGTGACTGCAACGAAGGCAATTACCAGGCTTTTCACGGTATTCAAACTCCCTGATTTCACTGCACGATTCCCTATTACCGGAAGCAATGCAAAGTGCGACCTTTCCAGGCAAATGAGCAGGAGAATGACAACAGATGACCCCTTCCTGAATAATATTAACAGGAACTTCAACATCACCAAACATACAAGTCCATGTACTTTCTGATGGATCACAAAGAAATGATCCAATGATTACCACCTGCACCAATAAACACAAATCAGCGGTGTCTACTATGATAAGAGTTAGTGAGGAAAACTTCCCGAAAACTCACTGGAATTTCATACATCATAATCGTTTTGCATCATAGTCTGTTTTCACACTCTACATTAAACAATAAAAAAGTATGCACAATTGGACAACATGCAACTATGCGATTGGCACTCCATGCTACTGATCACGTCCTCCCCGGAAAATAGACGTGTACATAATATTTGGGATAAATAACTGCCTGATAACAGTCGTTTAACTGTGTACTGATAGATGGAGAGTTGCGGTTTTAGTCAAACAGATAAACAGGCAAACAGGCAAACACAATCACACATGCACATGCACATGCACATTTAGTGACAAGCAAATCAAATTCAGTCACAGAAACACAAGAAAGAAAGTAAATATTAGTATGTGAATTTTGGAGGAAGTCATCTTTCAGAGTTCCCCAATAAATGCCAAGAAGCAAGTCAAGATGCTTTAGGGGTTGAAACTTGGATGTCGGCCATATCTTCTCGTCTCGTTTTCGAGAAGCTGTACATAAAATGAGTACTCATGTTTAGACATTCTCTTACTTTCTTAATCATGCTAATGAGAGATACTTCAGACCCAAAAATAGCTAGAAAGTAAATGCATATATATATATATATATATATATATATATATATATATATATATATATATATATATATATATATAGACACACACACACACGCATGCATGCATACATACATACATAATATATATACATACATAATATATATATATATAATATATATATATATATATATATATATATATATATATATATATATATATATATATAGATGTGTGTGTATATATATAAATCAATCAACTTCTCTCATGCTACAAATGTAACTACAGATAGTCCTAAAAGCCTCATACAACACAAACAGCTGCAAAAGTCAAAATTCTATGAAAAGTTCAAAGCAGTAATGATAAGCTCCGGAAAGGAATATGAGGTATAAAAACTTAATAATCAGCAGCAAGTTTCAACGAAAATGAAAACGTGAAGAATTGCAACATTCAAAGCAAGCCACATATATTATATACCTTCGTAGCCTCAGAAGCATAGCCCCAATCTGGAGAAATATCTCTGATAGTAAATTTCTGGTTTTGGGACATTGTTAAATTGTTCTCCAGTGAGATATCAAGTTCCGCTTGGTCAAACAGTGTCGTGAAATGTTCAGAATTGTTGCCATATATACTTAAGTTGGGGTTAAATGTTGAATGTCTGAAATTTCCCACCTCCTTAGCTGCTATTACAGAACCAAGCAACGAAACAAAAGATCATGAAACCACAAAAATTTGTGAAATTCGGTATCAGGTGCAAGCATCCATGTTAAGACCTTACCCTCTTGATTTTCACTTCCTCCAAAGCTTATCCAGGTTGTATAACTATCTCGTTCAGAATTTTTCTCTTCATTCAAGTAACTAAGAAAAAGACCCTTTCATCAGAAAGAAAAAGTTATCAGAGTGAAAAAGTTATCAGAGTACATTCACGCAAACCCAGTCAACAGTAAAATAGTTAAATGTCTAACTCAACAACAAAGAACAACTTAAATGAAGAATATTTTCTACATTTCCATTAGATTCTTGGATATGCCTGTCTTGTGGTTTGTCACAAACACCATTGAAGCCATTTTGCTCGTATTTCCAGTCATTAACCTCATGCCCTGAAAATTGAGGGCTTTGCTCAGTACTGCAACCTACAAGGATGCAACATATGGAAGCGGATTCAAACAAATTGACGGCCTTCTGATATAGCATGCAATCCATGCATGACAAGAAGCTAGTAGCGATTTAAAATGAATATGCAAGAAGATTTAAATAAGAATAGATTCAACTGTGAAGTGCCATTGGATCCACCATTTAGCAAAAGCAAAGGCTTCGATCTAAATAATACCAAATATGGTTTAGGTACATGTCATGAAACAAGGGGGGAAATAGCTTTCATAATCCATCAAAACAAATGCTCTCCTTGACAGATCAGGATGCAGCCCAGGCAGGCCGAATCAGACAAAATCCCTGATCATTCTCATCCTACAAAGGCATATAACAACCTCCTAAACTATCTATTAGAGCATAGAAACAAGGACTCCAAAGTTTTGAGGGACAGGGACACACAAAATGTGAAAAAGGAAAAGTATGATCATCAATAATGCCGGTTGCCTTTCCTTAGTAATTAACATAAATCCAAGCAACTGAACCGACAAACCTAATGGTACTCAGAAGTTGCACATTTATAATAAATAAGCAGTTGTGGGCAAATATAGAAGCAGTTAGACATTTATAGTCACCTATTTCAGGAGCAGATAAACCCTGGCTGCTCATGACTTTCTCTAAATCATCAGCCTCAGCAGTCCCAATGTAGAGCGGATCAATTTCTTCGAAGCAGACATCATTTAAACTTAGCTGCTCCTCTAGTCTTCGCAGCGCTCGACTTATTTCAAGCCCTGACGAGAAATCAACTGCCTCTTTCATCTCTGTAATACCCAAATAGTTTGTCTCATCGGTGTTTGTCAATGGATCAGAACTAATTTCCACAGATCCAGGGCTAAATGATTGACATTGTTCAAAAGATTCAGCAATGACAGCAGAAGAGCAATTTTGCTGGGTAGTATATGAACTTAGACTCTGATTGAAAGTCAAAGGAGATACTGGAGAGAATTGTGATGAACTTGCAACATTGTTCCTTCCCAAGACCTTGTTAGACAAATTACATTTGCACAAAAATATACTCAGTTACAGAAAGCAAGCAGAAGTCATATACCAAAATTTCCCAAAAGCTTACCTCATTTACATCTCTATAGTGAACCAGAACAATGTGCTCGTATGCTCTGCCAATATATGAAAAAAAAAAAACAGAAAATGAAGTCTGCATCAGATTACACGTTTAGTAAACTGGTCAGTTCAATAATATGCATTCATTGTATGAAGAACTAAAATAAGGTACAGCACAGAGTTCCCAGAATATGGTGAATCACCATTCTTTCTATCCACAAGTGTCCATAAACAAAGATCCATTGGTTTGATACGGCTCAGAACGATACCTGAACAGTATTCAAAATCCACATGATTCAAGAAGGAAAAAAAAACTCACGGGTCCAATATCCAGTAGCTGCGCCTCTGGAAATTAGCGTTTTGCTCGCTATGTGCGTAATAGCAATTCAAAGCTTCAACACTGCCAACCTAAACATGTAAAATAAAGGAAAGAAGATAAAACTTCGCCTTTTAGTTTCAGCATACAACTCAAAACTCTTTTTATGAGAAAAAGGCGACAATTTGTGAAAGAAACCATCAAATCATGGTGCAGGGAAAGGAATTCAAATACTAAGACAGCATGAAACTGAATCAGCTGACTGCTTAGGTACATTCAATACTTAAGGTAGCTTTGAAATTAAGCCAGCTAAAAGTAACAATCTCTTTCTTCATGAACATATAGTATGTTCCAGAAACAGACTAGATATGGGAGTGCTACGAGATCTCGGACAGGATTATGAAGTCTACGTCCAGAATCCAGACTATACTGTACGAATTTGCAGTAAACATCCTATTGGCCTTTTCTCCAAGTAAGAAAAGACAAATCCTTCTCTCTAATTTTTAAGGGGGAAAAACACTAATGCATGCAGTCTACGTCTCATACAGTTTACTGAAATGTTTAAATGTTAAATAACACACCTACCACACAATTAGCTTTTGGGTAAGATTGTAATCTAATATGGTATCAAACAGGAATCCAAGGTTTGAATATCACCAGTAAGTTGCCACCCTATTTGTTGGGTGTGTTGTGCACGTATTGAACCAACCAAGAGATTAGCCCATACATAAGTCACAGTGTTGCAGTGTTCAAATCTTAAGTTACTCTCCTGTCCAACAGCCATTCATACTCATTTGCTTTAAGTTACATAACTTTCATGTAAATATGTTACCAGTCAAATTATAAGAAAAGATATTTATACAAAAATTTTATACTCAAAAGTGTCCATTAAAGAACATGTCAAGCACAGAAAACAAGCACTGTCACGTGAAGTAAATGAAACAAACTGTTGGAGAAAAAAAAAAGGAGCAGAAGCTATTTATTCAGATACTGGTTCCTTTGAGATTAGCTAAAATTCCACCTTAAGCCGTTCATGAGCTTCACCAACTGTTCTACTGTCTCTTTTCCTACGCCAACTATGACCATCTCTTCGGAAGAAACGAAGCACCCGTTTGTTGTAGAGGAACAAAGATCCACCTATCAAAATCATGACCAAGTACGCAGACAAAAAGCATATAATTCACCAACTGTGAAACAGGTCCAGTTTTGAACAAATGTGGAGCAAATACATAAGCAGAAGAACATTACTAGGCGGTTTCTGAGGAGGTTCATTAGTGATCATGTGCTCCTCATGATTTTGTAGAATAAAATGTACTTCAGAAGGCTTCAGCCATCTGAATTGAGCTTCTTTGACCAGATCGCTTATGTTATACCCTGAAATAAATTGTGCCAGCAGTTCATACAACAGCCTGCAGTTGAAGAAGCTACCTCTAACAAGGGCAAAGAACTTCAAACAATATAAAGTCACTGCAGAAGAGCTTACCGTGAAAGAAATGAATATAATCATCTTAAATACATAGTAAATTTTAGCAAAATACTTGCTGAATTTTCTACGTAAAAAAATAAAACAAAAATACAGAAAGTACAGAGCATGACTGATTGGACATGCCTGCAATCATCATTCCAAAGAGTATCATGTTTACATTAAAAAGTTTCAAATCCAAATACTGAGGCTGTGAGATATAAACGGACATTGACTTTTGATAGCGTTCTAGAAAAATCATAAAGGACGTTACTGCACATGAAACAAGTGACACTGATTAAGCTTTTAATAAACAATCAGTAATCACCTCACGTGCAGTGGATCGACTAATGCGCACAAAAACAAAAACAAAAAACAAAAAAGCAAAAGAAAAAGAAACAAAAATCGGAAGTAGAGTTCCATCGTTTATGGTAAACAATTCCGGAGCACAAAGATTCTTGTCGCAGACAAGCCAATGACTTGATACTCAACTTGATGCGGCAGCAGTAGATAAAAGAGAACAATTTGTCACTGAATAAACAGAGAGGTCCAAAATCTTTGTTTTGTCAAATTGATTTGGTACTTAAGAGCGAAAAGACAATACGAATAACAACAAAAACCGCTCGATGAAATGCTTTCGGCTAAAGGCTAAAGAAATCAAAAGTACAAATTGATTCTACAGAGAAAACCGATAGGCAGAGAAGAAAAAGAGAATAAAAGCCCCCCCCCCCCCCCCCCGACTTACCTGATTGCGACATAATTGCAATTGGTGCATTCAGATAGAAGAAGGTTTGCAGTCCAAATTCACGTTGACTTGAATTCGGAGCACGGAACGGATTTGGAGAACGATGCTGCTGACGTGTAGGTCAAAACCGCTGCAAAGGAAGACGCAGGTGAAAAAAATTCAGCTCGGAGAAGCGGTGAAAATAGCTAAGAACTCAGACTGGGGATGAAATTCAAAACCTGTGCCTTAGGGGAGGATCACGCAGCTACCAATCTAAATTTAGGAAAAGAATATGTATCCCGGCGGTTGGTAGTAACCTTGTGAGAGTGCAATTGCACAACGTGCTCGAAACCGAAAGCCCAGAGAAACCCACGATTACTGTCTTTTCTTCTTTACTACATGCATATAGTAACATGGAGTGCAATGATCTTTTGGTCACTGTGAATTCCTTACCAATTCTGTCATTGTTCTCAGCAAAAACAAATTCGTCTGCACATGTTAGAAATGTATGAGTGGGAAAATATGAACTATAAATTTAACTAAGACTGTATAAAGTCAAAAGTTACGTCGTAATCATGGTTCTAAATTGTTGTTCAAAAGAAGAGGAGACATGGTCACCTGTGGTATAATCTATGTAAACGAAATGATCATAATTGAGATGACGAGAAGGAAATTACCTAGTTTTAAGAGAGTATGTTTATAGATTTCGGAATAAAAGATTTAGATAGACTAAAATATTTTCTATGACTGAAGTTCTTCGATCAAATCAATGTATTTTCATATCCCAACGGGATAATTCTCTTTTGCCCCCTTAGTGTTTGGCGTAATCTCCAATAACCACCTTAATGTTTAAAAATACACCTTTACCTCTCCTGATGTTTGAAAAATACACGGTTACCCCCTTGATATAATTAAAAAAATGTTTTTTAAATATATATAATATGAATTACCTATTTTACCCCTACCCTCTTCATCTTCTTTCTATCAATTCTTACCCACCGGCCGCCGCCCCCTCCCCCGCCCACCTCCATCGAGCGCCGCCACCTCTCCGCCCCCACAGCTGCCCCTCCTTTAAATTTCCACTAGACTTGTCGATTCTAAATATCTATGTCCATTAAATTTTGATGATTTCTGCATCCAGTAGAAGCAAAATTGTCAACAATGTAGGGTTAGTAGAGTTATCCTATTATGTTTCCTGCACACTTCCTTGAAAAGAGCAGTAGGTGGTGGAGGTATTTTTCACTTAAGAGCAAAATGCTTATAAATTATTTTAAATCATTTACAAGGTAGTCTATAGAGCTTCTTTTCTCGTGAACTCTAGCCGATTCACGAGGTAGTCCACAGAATGGAGATTGGAATTGAATAGCTGCTGCAGAGTAGTGATGAAAACACAACTGCAATGTCTGCCGCCAAGTGCAATTGAACTTCAACCTACAGAGCATTTAAGGAATTTTCGAATGCAGCAAGATCTCGGAAAGAGAGTATTTCTGGAGGGACTGAAAATCTGGGAACCTTCTTTCTCGTTTCCACCTTTAGCATGAGCCCAAGTGGGCCTCGCCGCCGTCGCCATGGTTTTTCAGAGATTGAGGAACCAAAAAGCAAAATTAAAGACCGGAAGAAATGGAGAAATTAGACTGGCAAACACACTTCTTCTAAATTGAAATCAAATTCTTGAAATTTGATTTGAACAACCTTGATGTCTTCTTCTTCTTCAGCATCCGTTTAACATTCTTTTTCTTTTTTGTTGGTTGAGATGATGATGAATAGTGAAAAGGTGGGGGTATTTTTGACTTTTTCTTAAATTTTTTTAGTTTTAGATTTTAAAATGTCATTTTACCTTTTAGTCCAAACATCAGGGGAGGTAAATGTGTATTTTTAAACATTAAGGTGGTTATTGGAGATTATGCCAAACACTAAGGGTGCAAAAGGGAATTATCCCTATCCCAACAAAAATACATAATAGATTTGCTAGTTGAAGTCGGGATGGTATACTGCAAAGCAAATGACCCTCTAATGATGGCAAATCAGAAGCTAAAATTAGTAGAATGGTCTATATTGTCAAATCATGAACAATATCAGAGGCTAATAGGAAAGTTGATCTATTTGTCCTACACGAGACCTGATATTGCGTATGCTTTCGGAGGAGTAAGCAAGTTTATGCATCAAACTCGGAAAGAACATGTGAAAGTTGTCATGAGGATATTACGATATTTGAAGGGCAAGCCAGGTATAAGTATTCTATTCAGAAACAATAGCAATCTAGATGTTAAGGTCTTTACAGACGTTGACTGGGCAGAAAACCCGAGTGATAGACGATCTACTTCAGAATACTTTGCTTTGCTTGGTGAAAATTTGGTAACATAGAGAAGTAAAAAAATATAGTAGCTCTATCCAGTGGTGGAGCAGAGTTTAGAGACATTACAAAAGGTATAATAAAAATTCTGTGGATAAAGAAGTTGATGGATGAGATTGGTTTTCCGCTAAGCCTCCAACTCAGTTGATGTGTGATGACAATACAATAATATGTATATTTGAAAATCATATGCAGCACGACAAAATATGTGGAAGTGGATCGAAGATCAGCTGACATATATTCTTATTAAAGCAATCACTGTAAGAATATTGTGCAAGTTGGGTATTAAAGATCCCACCACGCAACTAGAACGGGAGTTATAAAAAAAATTAGCAATTAAGTCTACAATCAATGAATCAAATAGTTAATAATAGACTTGTACATACGTACACCATAAAAAAATCAATAAAAACAAAGTCATTCACACAATAAATTTATGCTATTTGCAATGGCAGTGAAGGGCACAACATGTTTCTTATTTTATTCCATTATTGCACAAAAAGAAATAAAAATTTATCTTTTGTGAGTGTATGCCGATTTATATGTAATAGTCAACTATTGTTTGTAGCTCTCATTTTGGGCCACTTTTATAAGTAAAGAATACCGATCTCTTATGCTTAGACCTAAATCAATTTCCCCGAACCACGTAAAATGAATACTGTTTTGTTTACGGCAACATATACTCATTATATTCCAACAACAGCTATTGCTAGGATCTGAGGAGGGTGAGAGGCAGCCAAACTATATTTTCATTCCAAATGACAGAGTTTTTTTTCTAACGAGATCTTCGTCTCTATATATACATGTATAGATAAACACTGTTTTTTTTATGGTTTCTAATTGTTCCTAAGGTGCCATTTTCCCAACACAAATAGTGCAACACTTTTCCCAAGAGAAAAAAACGGTGTGACATTAAAAGCAAATTCATCCTTTAGAACAATGTCCAAAATGCAGGAGAATAATAGTGACCGGACGAAACATTGTTGTTTGAAATTTAATTACATGAAGTATGAAGATTACTTGCTATTAGAAAATCAACAAGAAACCCAAATGATTCAAATGTTCCAGCCTTCCAAACGACCATTGGATCTGGAGTGCTGATAGGCAGCTACGTGCAGGATAAATAAGAGAAGAGATTCATAAGGTCTTAAATTCTCTAGTTTACTTTTTAAAAAAAATTATTAAGTTCAAATTTTCAGTAGTATTATAGTTTCTCTTAGATACTAAATAGAAATTATGTTTGACAAATATAAAAAAAAATCTGGGGTAATCATGTAGCAAGAGGCATGTATATTTTGGCTTTGAAAAATTGTAGGAACTTTTAATTTTTAAATACGAACATGAAATTATATCATTGAAAGGAATAAAGGTTCAAATACTTTCATAAATGGGATTCCCGATATATTAGACTTCTGTGTTTGTACAGGGTTCGGAGATGAACCAGATTGCTTTGAGATCTAACGTACGCAACTTACCCTACACTTTATGCAAGATGCTATTTTCGTAACTCGAACCTGTGACCTCAAAGTCACATAGTACCAACGTTATCAGTTGCTTCAAGACCCGTTCTCAAATAAACACATTTAATGAATTAGGTAGTTGATATAGTAACATACTTGAGATGATATAGAAAAATAGTTGACAGCCCCTAGGGCATAGTCTAGTTGGTACTCGGGTTGGAATTTGTCCGAGAGGTCAAGAATTCGACTCCAGAGACGCGCACAGTGTGAGTGTTCCTCTGCTGCTATGCTGAAAGACTGATTTGTGGGAGGACACCTTGTGTGAGTCACTGCTTAAGATCTCATCCAACCTAGGAGTCTACTGAACTCTTGATTTGCATCCTCCACACATGTTTTTTGAAACTGAGACGGTAGGAACCCTGAGAGTGAGAGATTTCACATTTTGCTCCAAGAAAAATAGTCTGACATATGCATTGGTCCATAGACAGGAGACATTTTAACTTACAACTTTTAAATTGGTTGACAACGGCGACAAGTTTTGGTTGATTTATAATAAGCAAATCAATATTCTATTCGTAAACTCTTGGCCAATGAAATAAACTCAGCACCCTTATGCATTTCTTACCAAACGTCATATTTGATCACTAAAATTTTATTTAGTTACCAGCTGCTTACTATGTAAAACTTTGCCCATGCAAGTATAGGAATGCTGAAAAAAAAAACTACAAACTCTTATCTTCTCTCCAGTTTTATATCTTAAACATCTTAAATAACACCAAAACAATGTAATTTTTATTAAAAACATACACAAAACACCTCACGATGTTTTTCCCTATTAGCAATAATGCGGCGTTACGTTCATGTCACGAGGTATTTATATGTGTTTTTTTTTTCAATAAAACTATGCCGATTTAGTTTGAACAAATAATTGAATGAAAAAGTTGAACCCCAACCAATAATTTAATGAAGGATAATTTGATGTTTCTGGGAGACCTTTCCATTGGCAACTTGTAATCGCAAAAGCAGGCCATGCACGGGTACCTAGGAGGCTGGAAGTAGTTAATGATACGCAGCCATACCTAGGATTATAATAAGAATATTAATTGTCGTACTAAATCTATGATAACATTAATAAGATGTTTTGGCCATAGGATATTGTAAAGCGTCAATAAACTCAATAATTACCATAACAACATTATCCATTGCCTTATAAGCTTTCACCTATGACAGGATATAGAAGATCAAATATACGAAACAATATCCATGTGTGAAAAACACATTTCCCCATGATCCATAATGAAAATAGCGACAAGCTGTGTCGATCAACTGCTACTTCAAATTTTGCTTTATTTCATCATATTCCAAAGTTAAGGAAGAGTGTGTCATTGACTCTATTGAAAATAGGAAGATAATAAACTCAATAATTAAATTAGTCAAATTGAGATCGTAAGGTGAAACTGTTTACACTTTTTTCTAAACTTTGCGTAAACGCAGAAACCTATTACACCAGAAACGTTTTAGTCAAATCGAAAGCGCCGTCATCAAGATAGCAAAAATGCAAGCTTTGTTCACAAGATGTTGTCACGTTCCGCCATTAAAATAATCGTAGAGGCAAAGCCAAAACGTCACGACGGTCTTGCCCTCAACGGTAACGTTCCATTGGTAAGTTTTAACCCTTTCCCTTTAACTTATACACAAAATACAAAGAGGTGCACACTTTTGAACGTTAGATACATGTAAAGAAATTATTACCGGTTTACATAGTTTATCATTTATTGTCATACCCATTGTTAATATTCTCACTTATAGTTTTGACCAATATTTTGAAACTCAAACTACATCGAATTGTAGACGCTTTTGAATGACATGTTAACTCTAACATCAACATAAAATCTATATTATTATAAAATATAGTTTAAAAAGATTAGTTTGTACACGTGGCTACGTGTGATTGAAGGCTTCATATTATCCCTCACCTTTAGACTCTCTTGATCTAAACTCAAACACGGGTTTAGATCGGAGAGGTCTAAAATAAGGCAAAATATGAGGCCTCCAATTACGCATCGCCACGTGTAAAAAAGGAAATATGTTTAAAATTTTTTGTTTTTAAAAAGAGTAGTTTGTACATGTGGCTGCGCGTGATTGGAGGTCTCATCTTTTACCTCACCTTTAGCCTCTCATGATATGAACCCAAACACGGGTTTAGATTGGTAGAGGTCTAAAGTGAGGCAAAATATGAGGCTTCCAATCACGCGTCGGCACGTGTAGAAAAAGGAAGAGGTTTAAAAAATTTTTGTTTTTTAAAAGAGTAGTTTATACACGTCGTGGCTGCGTGTAATTTAATGCCTCATATTCTACTTCATCTTTAGCCTCGCCTGATATGAACCCCAAAACACGTCAACTTTCCAAGTGTATCCTACCGTACCATCTGTCAATATTCCTTCCTTTGTTCCTGCACTTAAGAATAACCTGCCCCATCAGAAACCTCATAAAGCCTCACAACTTCCATTCCTTTACAAAAACTCCAAGTGGAAGGGGCAAAGTGAGAAAAAGAAAATGGCAGATTGGGGACCAGTGGTGATAGCAGTGGTGCTGTTTGTGCTGTTGAGTCCAGGGCTTCTGTTTCAACTGCCAGGAAGATCAAGAATCGTGGAGTTTGGGAATATGCAGACAAGTGGGATCTCCATACTTGTCCACACCATCATCTTCTTTGGACTAATCACTATCCTCCTCATAGCCGTTGGTGTTCATATTTACACAAGTTAAAACACCCCATCAGTTTTCTTTGTGTGAGTTTCTTTACATTTGAGTTTCAGTTGTGGTTTAGAGATCTTGTACTTGGGTCTCGCTAATGTTGGTCATTTGCTGTTGAAGTTGCATCTTTTTGTTGATGAAACTACTGCAGAATTTGGTTTTGTTTCTTGTGTATCTATTTCTGGGATCTTCCTACATCAATTCAGTCTCGACGTAGTCCAGCGTTTGTTCCCTTGGATCCAGTAATTGAAATCGTCACATATTTAAAATTATCAAATTGGATATATATATCCCAAGATTGTTGGATTATGTATGTTATATTTTATAATCGCCACAATACTATTGAACAAGAAACGACGGATCCAAAGGGGGCACAAGCAATGGAAATTAGCACTTCTCTTTAAGCATTAGCCTGCGTGATTTCGTCTCGTCATGAAGATTAGGAGCGACTTTAACTATAACAATAGCCTTTTGCATTTGCACTAAGGTATATTATATATATCAATCATTTTCTTGCATTTATTTTTTATTTTTTATTTCTTTTATTTTTTAAGCAGTAACTTAAATTATAATCTCCTTACATGTCTCATAATACCTAATGCATAATATGCATATTTAGATTACGTCTCTTTTAAAATGTCATATCATCTCGATAGTGATTCCTGTCTAAATACCGAAAATTCTCACTTAAGTCTTATATCCTCTACATGACATCGGCTGCATAAATCATCTGTCTCCACTGTATTCTATCACTTGTCATATGCTCCTCAATTGCCATATAAGACATATCATTATTATTTCTCTCCATGTCTTCTTTGTCCTCTCTTTCTTACGTTTAATATGGACTCGTTCATTGTCTAGCACTACCTAACAAGTGCATCTGCAAAACGTCTTTATACATGTATGTACTATCTTAACCTTTACTCTTATCTTTTCATTAGTAGGAGTCACCCCAACCTTTCTCCTTATATTAGTTTCTTATTTTATTGTTTCTTTGTGTCATCGTTCCTTGTATGTCTACATGTTCATCTTAACATTCTTATTTTCCTCATACGCATCATTTGTTCATGCTCATAGTTGACTGACCTATACTGAGATTTGTACAACAATGTGAGTCTTACTGACGTCCTCTAAAACTTTCTTTTAAGCATTAAAGATACTTTTCTATCACACAGAAGGCCTAACAGACTTTTCTACTTTAACCATTCCACTTGTACCCTGTGATTCACATCCACGTCAATTCTTTCATCTTTCTGTAGTATAGATCTTAAATATCTCTTTTTTAATACAGAGTACTAAACTGTTTTTTCTACGCTGGTCATACATCTTTTTGGTTTTCACAATCTTGTTATAAAAATCTCTGAGTCTCATAATACATTATTTCTCTAAATATTTCCAAGCCTCAATTGGAATACCGACGGGTCTGATCGCTTTACTATTTTTTATTCTTTTGAAGACATCTTCTATCTCTAAATCGAATTCTCCTAGCATGTGTTATATTTCTATTCTTTTTTAGACTTATCTAATTCGTCTAATACGAGTTCATCTCTCAATGATTCATTAAAGAGTTTCTTAAAGTATATTCTACATCTATTACTTATTGTCCTTTACTAAAATTCTGGCATCTTCGTCTTCAATGTATTTAACTTGAATCCAATCTCTTGTCTTCCTTTTTCTCGCTCTACCAATTTTATGCACATCTATTTCACCTTCTTCCATGTCCAACTGTTTATAAAAACCTTCATACGCCTTTAATTTGACTTCACTTGCGACTTGTTTAGCTTCTATCGTAATTCTCTTGAGTACTGCAAAGTTTTTTTTTGGTAAGTGAGTACTGCAAAGTTGAAGTGCTTTATAACTAGTTCTCTTGGTTTTTTTACTTTGTCTTACACTTTTTCTTTCCGCTACCAAGATTTTTTAATTTCAAGTGTTCGACATTTTAACTCGCCAAGTAAATTTATCGCTATTTTTTTATCTTTACCATTATATCGTCTTATACTTCTTACTCTAATATTTTTCTATAATATGTTTGTTTAGCTTCCTCCAAATTTTACGATTTTATCCTGGATCTATAAACCTTTGTTTTCTCAATCTTCTATTGTGGACATGGACATTCAATACTGTAAAACAGTGTTAGATTATTAAATATCTCATAGGATTACCTTACAGTCGTTACAAGCTATTATATCTCTCATGTAAGTCATGAAATAACCTATCTACGACTTACTTGGTCTATTTTTGAATGCAATCAAGTGTACACCTTTTCTTTTTTAAAAAAGAAAATGTATTAACATTGCAAAATTCAAAATTGATCTTCCTACATAGTTAGTGATTCAAAATAAAAACATTGTGTACCTCACCATAATCTTTATTTTCTTTACCTCCATGTCTATTTAAATTTCCTCCTATAAAGATCTTCTCACTTAGTGGAATTTTACGCAATACATCTTTTAGATCTTTCTAAAAATTAAACCATTACAACCTCCTGTAAACCACTTGACAACAATACACGTTAATGATATTTATTGTTTTTTTTTTCAAACACCAACTTTAAGTATATATTATCTCCTTTAATAATAACGCCTCTTAATGAGACATCTATAATAACTCAAACTTCATTTTTTTGGTCTTTTTTTCCGTGTACTAGAATTTAAATCATAAAATGTTCAACATCCTAACTTTCTCACCTATCTACCTTGTCTTTTGTAGAGCATAAAATATTTACTTTTCTTCTTATCATCGTATGCAGTATCTTCATTGTCTTCTCCATTACCGTTCCAATAATCTATGTTACTAGTCTAATACATCTACCTAACCTTGTATTTTCCCTCTTAGTATCTAACTTACCATCTAAGAACTCTTATTTATTTTTCATTACATCTGAGATGCAGTGGACCTAGATATTTGCCGCTCCATTCATACTATGCGACTACTGCTTATTTAATACTACATCCAAACCCCACATATACATCGTCCTTTATCGAGAGACCACATATGGACCATACGATGCATTCAATATGGGAAAAATCTTAACATTAACGTAATTTCTAATTTGATCATAATGCATATTTAATGACAAAGTTTTACGCTAACTATCGACATAACACAACCTCTGTTTTTTACACAGGTTTGATATCGACAAGTCGAAAACTCAACCAAAACACCAAAACATATGGGAACACCTACAGAAAGAAGTAATTGATCACATGATAGAGCCATCCTCCTTTTTATAGTTGAAACAATGCTATACAACACCGACAACAGTGTTTAATTCCCTCAAATTGTAAAGAGAGAAACATTTCTATCTATGGATAAGGATGAAATCCTGAAACTATACTCGAGGGACAAGGTGAAAAACCATCACACTAACACCATCCCATGACATGGATGTGATCTCTTATCCCTCATTCTCTTCACTCCATGTGTCACCGTGCGACACGTGGCAACAGGGGTGAGTGGTGAAGTTAGATGCGGATGACTCTCATCCAGCCTCATCATCCACCCCTGCTGCCACATGTCACGCAGTAACGCATGGGGTGAGAGGTTTACAGTACCCCTGACAGCTATAGATGTTGAACTCATGGTTAAAACAAATGTAAACAGCCACAACACCACACTTCGTGATTACATAAATTCAAACTTGGAAAGACTTATTAAGAGCATTGTCATTCACCCTCGTCTTTCCAGCATATTCCTTACCCTCCCGGTACTCATTCTGCAATTCCAAACGAATTCATCCCACTGTCGCAGACAACTACACATATCCGTAGGAATTACATCAAAATAGTCCAGAACATAATCCAGTTGGTACTCAGATTGATGATTGCCAACAAGAAGTCATGAGTTCGAATGCAGGAACGCGCACAGTGTGGATGTTCCTCTACTGCCAGGCCAAAGGCCTGGTTTGCGGAGGACACCTTGTGTGGATAACTGTGTAAGATCTCACCCAATTTAATGACTCCTGATTTACATCCTCCACGCAGCTCTTTGGAGCTGGAGTAGTGGAGGCCCTTTGGGTTGGGATTCAACCTTTTTGCCAACAAGGAATTACATCAAAATATGGAAATCAAATCTTTTTTCCATTTTATGACATCAACTTCCTTTCTAATTTGTGTAGACACGCCAAAGAATCCCACATAACACATAATAAAACAATGCGATCACATATTAAAGAATCCCACAAAACACAAAATAAAGCAATGTAATCACATATTAAAGAAGCAAAACAAATAGGAAAAAAAATCTCATCCCATAGATATGAACCTTGGCTATAAAGGAAAAATACCCTCTCAAGGGCATGGACAAAGAGTATAACTTGCCTGGTCTGATAATTCGTTGACAGATATCCTGATAAGGCAATCTTACTTTCATAGCTTAATCTTCCAACCAAAAACGCTCATTTCCAATAACATACAACACATGTGGCACCTATAGGTGCCACATCTGTTGTATGTTTTTGGCACCTATAATTAATACAAACGTGTTCAAAGCATTGAGAAGGCTGTTCCTTGCTCGCAACTTGACAAAAAAAACCCAAGAACACAAACGTGCAACTTCTAATTGATGCAATATATATATTGCAAAGATGGGGTGGAAAGCCAGCCACACGCCGAAGAAAATTTTTAGAAGTGTTTTTGCCGTCTAAAACTATCCAAACGAACAATGATCTGACGGCACAGGTCCAGTTTTTCCTTTGACACCACCACCACCACCCAAGAAAGAAATGGTACACAGGAACCCAAGATGTGTAAGCTTGAAAGCTTTTGTATATTCAAAGGCACCACAAGAATATATGACAAATACTTGTGAGAATACAAATGAATATATCCTGTTTCATCCGGTCAATGAAAAGGTTATAACATCTCTATGCTATTTCCTTCATCTAGAGAAGCCGGTACACCCGACTCTTGAGGTTCAAAGACTGCATCCTCCATTGTGTGATCAAGCCCGCCCTTAGATCCCATCTTTTTCTATGTAATCACAAATTGTAGTGACAAGAAGAAAAGGAAGAGGAAAAAGAACAACAAAGAAAAAGGGAAAAAAAAGGTAACATTGACGACTTTCTTTTCCGCACACCTCGCAATACTCCAAGCTGTTTAGAAGAGTTTCCAGGCTGCATCACAATGCAAAACAAGCATTTCAGCTAACTGACCTCAGATTTCCAAAAATATATAGCTCAACAAGACGGAAAATAAGCCAACATCAACACAAATGAATTATATGAACAAGAAATGATCCCAATAGAAGTGGAAAGAACAGCGTAAAGAGAAATCGACAGCCTCCATTTGTTTTGATCAGATTGCAAAAGATTATAACAGATATTCAGTATATTAAGTTTATAGCCAAAAAGAGAAAAAGAAAAGAGGAAGTTTATAGCAAACAAGGTATGTATATAGTGTCATGATCCGCAATCATTATATCTTCAGATACAAATGTGTTAACAATCATTCTAGCAGAATCAAGTTAAAGTTGAAATGAGATGCCAGAATGCAGCATTTAATAACAAACGGCTACGAAGACTTGCATAAAACTACCATAAGCCAGACAGCTCTGGCTCCCTAATGCAGATGAAATATAGGCAAAAAAGAATCTGGCTTACATCAGTAGGAAGGATGCACCTACTCCATAGTTTTCAACTTAAAGCTAAATACTTAAGACTTGCATTCAACCCAAAATTGTGCTAAAAGAGAAACAGAAAAATATCAGATTATTTCTATGCGAATTATAGAAGATAACATGCTACAATAGAATGATGACACAAGGATTTACATGACAACAAAAAAGATGGTGATTGATAGTTACAAATGACCCACACATCTACAAATTTGATTAACTACCCATAATGAGTAATTTGAAATTTCTCTAAATTTTCATACCATAAAGTGATATAGAGGATCAAATGGAAACTTTGGTTGCTAACTATATCTTCAGACAGTTTGCATAATAAGGTACCAAATCACAAACTGGAAAACTAAATTCTCACTCGAGATCAAATAAAGAATGCAATCCTAATGAAACCACCACGAAAAAAAAAAGATCATTTCCCCTCCTTCTCCAGCAGAAAATTAAACAATAACAATTCACAAAACAGAGGCCTTTGAAACGAAAACATACAAGAACAATTCTTCCTGGGAGAAGACGGGGGCGTATAGCTGTAACAAAGAATGGAGCGTCCAAGCATCGACAAGCTCGAAATCAGTCCAACAACAGAGAAAATCATTAACAAACCAATCACCCAAGGCATCAGCATAAACCCAATGAAAAAAGTCACAGATCCACAAAGCATCAAAGCTAAAGATATCCCAAAAAGCAGAGACGCAAACCCAGCTGGGCTCATCTGTTGCATACCCTCATCCCTTACCCTCACTGCGGATGAAGACGGGCCACCACCCCCCGTTGAAACCACCGCTTCATCGGAGAAGTCGATCGGCGTCGGTGGAGAACGTAATAAGTTCAAAACTAGAGCTGATAATTCGTAAAACAACTTTGATTGCTCATCTTGTTGTCTCCTCCTCATATTTAATTTCCCTCCAAACAAAATCCAAAATCAAAATCTCAAAATTTACGAACCTAAAAGACAAGATTTTAACAGGTGGGATTACGATTCTATTGACATATGATCTCAAGTTATATCTGGGATCTTCATGTTTTGCTTAGAAGAGTAGATGAAAAGGCACAAAGTTCTTTATGTAAAAGAAAGAGTGATGAGAGAGACAAGTTCTGTATGGATAAAAATCCATACTTTTCCTTTTATTACGCTTAAAGGATCAGAATAAATGCGAGAAGGAATTTTTTCCCCTTTTCTATTTCAGAGTCACCGCGAGAAATCAGAGCGGTTAACGGGAAGGTGCATTTATCTCGAAGAAGATAAAGGATTGGGCTAAATTCGATAGGGTCAGAAAACAGACACGTTGCATAAGAAGCTGATGTACACGCTCATTTGTTTTGCTTATTTGTTTTCCAGTTTCGTTTTATTTGTGGCTTTACTTTTTGTTCCTTTATGACGACGTGGTACTTTATCCTCTTGCTGGAAAAAAGTTCAACCCTAGCCGAAATATGTTGAACAGGACTTTTAAAATATGTTAAATTAGAAACTTAGTTTAAACCGAATCTCATATGTTTGTCAATCTTGATATGAATTCGTTTTATCCTGTTTAACTAAAAGATCGAATTCATATCAAGATTGACAAACATATGAGATTCGGGTTAAAACAAGTTTCTAATTTAACATATTTTAAAAGGTAAACCTATACTCAAACCTATAGATGACGGAGTGCGTTCGAGTAATCTACCAATCGGATTTTTGAACTCGGTAGGTTACGAGTACAATCAACACGACTCGAAACGATATCACTACAATTGGCTCGATTTTTTACATTCAACATTATCTGACGACATAGGAACGCATGTCGGCGAGACTTCACATTAATCATGCTAGCTCAAATACATATTTAAGTCGATGCTGCTTAGCAGACGCATGATGCCCCCTCGACGTCAACACTACAATCATGTCAGACGCAAATGTCATGTCGGCCTCAACTAGTCATCCCCACAGACTTGCGTACAGGTTAACTGTCTCGGCCACGACCTTCACGTCGGCCTCGAGCGTCAGGTCAACCAAGGCCACCATGTCGGTCCCACTAGCGAATACCAAAAAAACCAAGACAAGTCACCTCGGCTCAGCTAAGACAACTCACATCACGCAAGCAGTTTCGTCATGCAATGTGACATGTGAAGCCACTTGGCAGCCATGCATAAGTAGGACAGAATACGTGGCAACACTCCACAATCCCACATATGCATTGGCCAACCAAATTATACAAAAGGAATAAATAATGCCTAATAGAAAGAATGTTTAGGTGGAGACATAATCAACAAACATTTTTCTCGAACTACATTACATTCAGAGAAAGTGACAGATCCTCTAAAACTCTAAATATTTAACTTTCAAACATGAACACGCTTACAACTAACTTGAGCGTCAAAGTTTACAACTTCGGAGCCTCTAACATTGTTCATTTTTACCGTATAAACCTACCACATAGTGTATTTTACTACCATGATCGAACGTGCATCTAATTTGTGAGTTCAACCTCATCATTTTAGTGCTAGAAGGAGGGTCAACCAGACATGATTCTTATATTTCAGTTACCAAAGTTCATACAAAATCATTTTAAATGGGTAAAACCAATCAACATGATGATGATAAATCTTATTACTAATGAAGATAAAGGATCCAACCATTTGTTGGAGTAGTACTTCAATGAATAGGTTAGACACCGTGATGAAGTTCCAGGAGTCGCCTATAGTCTATAGCCTATAGGGCATCATTTCTTCTAAATTTATTAATAGTTACAATACTTATAAACTCAATAAAAACTATACAGATGTAACAAAATTTCTAACGCAATATATGAAGACGTGTGAGGAACTGTTGACAAAATGGTGACACGTTGGAACACTGGAACAGGGAAGCGAGAATGATGTTTCGTCTCCTTTTGTTTGACTTCTGCTTAAGGTGAGAGTGGTGGCACTAACAAGGTGTTTGGTTAGGAGGTATGTGTATTAAGGTCATCTTCAGTGGGTGCACCAAAACATCCATTTAGTACAAAAATCTACTCCAACCAAGCACCAAACTCAACACCTAAGGCCATCTCCAACCCAAAACACCAAATTTCGCACCAAATCAATTATTTGGTGCAATAAACAGTAAAAAGTACTCCAACTGCAAACACCAAATGTAACACCAAATAAGAATATTCTTTAAATATTCTTCTATCATTCTATTTTTAATTCATTATTATAAATACTTTAACACAAATTTAACATTCATATAAATTTAACGTAATTATTCATTCCACATTATTGAATTGTTGTTAGTTTAATTTATATCGATATTGTATTAATTATTTTATAAGCTTGTTGTTAATTAAGTTTTATTGTTGTGAAATATTTTATGATATGTTTCTAATGTACTTTATTTACTAATGTAACTTTGTTCTAAATTATTAGTTATGAATCTTATTTTATTTTTAATTTTTTGTTATATAATTTTTTTATAACGAAATTAACGAAATTAAAATTCGTATAACGAAATTAACGAAATTCTTTTTTCTTATAACGAAATTGACAAAATTAAAATTCTTATAACAAAATTAAATTTTTTAAGGTAATTAAAATGGTGATGTGGCGGATGAATACTGATTCGGTGCAATGAATAGTGCTGCACTTATTTGGTGCAACACTATTCATTTTCACCTATTTGGTGTAACATTTGGTGCATTTTTGCACCAAATGGGTGTTTTGGTGCATGGTTGAAGATGGCCTAATAGGCGAAAATGAATAGTGTTGCACCAAATAGGTGCAACACTGTTCATTGCACCAAATCTCTATTCATCCGCCACATCACCATTTTAATTATCTTAAGAAAATTTTAATTTCGTTATTAATTTTAATTTAATTTAATTTAATTTAATTTATAATTTAATTTTTTAATTTTAATTTTTAAATTTATAGGAACACATTAAGAAATTATCCACCTCAGTTAAATCAATGAATAATGAATCAATGAATACTTATGTTAAATTTATATGAATGTTAAATTTGTGTTAAATTATTTATAATAATGTATTAAAAACAGAATGGTAGACGAATCTTTAAGGAATATTCTTATTTGGTGTTGAATTTGGTGTTTGTGGTTGGAATATTTTTTACTGTTTATTGCACCAAATAGGTGCTTTGGTGTAAAATTTGGTGTTTTGAGTTGGAGATGAACTAAGGATATGAGTTTGGATAAAAGTTTTGTTTGAGAAAATAGGAGGCATGAGTTTTGGTTTGATACCAAGTATTTGGTAATAAATATTGTTTTTTGATATAGAAGCTTCTGTTGTCCATGAATATTGGGGAATGAGGGGTATGGCGGTCAACGCCGCTGGCCGACGGCAGGCGATCAAATTTTTCCAACCACCCATATTCGAAACACATTTCAATTCCGATACGTTCTAAATACTATCATACTCATTCCTACTTGAATACCAAACAACTATCACTTTTAGACCCAAACACATATACCCCAAACCCATACCCTATCATACCCATTCCGATTCTGATTCCGATACTCAATTGCGAAACAAACGCCACCTAATATATATGCTTTTTTTCCTTTAAATTTCATTTTTTAGCACTAATATAATTCAAAAGTTCATTTTCTTGGTCAAAAGTTAATCACTGACCCTACCGGCTTCCGGCTTGCCGGCTTCACTTGTCCGGTAAATATTGAGAATAATATGAATCAAAAAAAGCTTCTTAATTAATAACCCATAACTTGTCTTATTTAGTGTATCAATAAAGAATTCAAATCTAAATCACTGTCATGTTTTAAAACCTTATACAACATATCGATTAACTATGTCACTGCAATATCATGATACTTTTCTATTAGAGTATCTATTGGCTTTTCTTAATTAAAGGGTCATTTACATCTATGGCTCACAAGTTTCCTCTAAATTCTAATAACAATAAATGCTACTCCACTCAGTTGTAAAAATATTGTTCTACTTAATTTGACAAATAAATTGTATCTAAATTAAACTAAGACAATATTTTGAATTATGCTTAAGCTAAATTGTGATAATATTTTAGGATGAACCTAATATTACATATTTTGGCATTGAATTTCATGCAAACTTATGTTACGAGTTGGACATTATGTTCAAAAGATAACTATGACAACATTTTTGGACTTACGAAGTAATAGAGAATAATTTATTTAAAAAAAGATCAAAAAAGTATGTAAATACTACCTATGTTCCATTTTAAAAATCCACCTTTATATTTTTGGATGTCTCAAAGTATAAGTCTGCTTATTTTAAATAATAATTAAAAATGTATAACTTTACCACTTGTTCTCATTAAATGCATAGTTTTAAAACAAATAACTTATTTATGAAGAATAAATTTGAAAATAAAATCAACAATTAATGTTTTGATTAATTTTTTTAACTATATGATATTTTGACTAGGACTTTTATTTTGAGAAGGATAAAGTAGTAAAGAAACTTCAAATGGTTGTATTACACAATGCACGAGCATTACATGCTACAAAGACATCATGGAACTGTCTTAAGGCAACAAATAACATCTACATTGAGCGTTATCATTCATGATCAATAATCATAGGAGACGTTTGATTTAAGTATGGAAATCAGAATCAGAAAGATAATGGTGGATGTTGAAATCAGTACGAATTTGATAAGTAAATACATAATTGTTTGGTATAAGAGATGAATGAATAATGATCAATAATTGATTATAAGTGGAATCATAATGATATCTAATGCCGAGGAACAGTGTCGACGAGTCCCAGATATTTCTTTTATATACCCATAAAACTTTTCCAATATGCCTAAGACAAACACGCTGAATAAGAATCACATAAAATGATTTGTACCCTTCCATTTTATACCTTCCAACCAAATGCCTTCCTAAAAGTAACGATATCATCTTGTAACGAGGGACTTTGAAACATAGACCAGACCTATATGGTATGCGGTAAAAACCTACATGATGCTCAAATAAATATGGTGTAGGTTTTTTTTGTTTTAATCTAATTATTGATTTTTTTTCTTCATTAAAGTACATATTATATGGACACACGTTGACTTTTTATATACAAAAGTTCTACTAAGCTTTAAAATTAAAAATTTATTTATGAAATAGTTACACGACAATTATAATATAAAATTGCATAAGGAAATTTGTTGTTGAGAGGCATAAGAAAATTTGACTTTGGATATTGCGGTTTCTGTCCTTGTGTTTCACATGTTGCTTCTCTTTATCTACTATGATATACGATGCGTAGTTTTCTCATAAATTTTAAAGGTCACTTTCCTGCCCACATGATGGATTGATTAGACATTTAACCCCACAATATACAGGGATGAGATCTCCTCACCCTCAATTCTCTCATCCCACTCATGACCACGCGACACGTGGCAACAGGGTGGGGTGGTGAGACTAGATGTGGGTGACACTCATCTAGTCTCACCATTTTCTTTGCTGCCACGTGTCATGCGGTGATGTGTGAGGTAAAGAAAAATGGGTGAAGGAATCCTATCCCCAATACATAGCGGTCCAAAATGTCAACTTCCAAACCCAAAATCAGACTTGCATTTATTTGATTACTTAGAGCAAAAGTCCAAGGGTCTATTATCTTAGTATGAAAGAATATTGTAGATGATGTAAATTGGGAGCTAAGATGTCTTCTAGGTTAGAGAGTTCATACACAAAGAAACACACAAGATGTTCACTGCAAACTGGATCTTTGACGCAGACATCAGTGAAACACTCACACTGTACGTGTATCTGAAATCGAACGCTGTACATTTTGAAACAACTTTCAATATGAGTATCCACTGAGCTATGTCCGGACCATTTATTCGATTATTTCATTTACACCATAGTTGTTATGCCAAAGCCATACTAATCAAGAACTATATAAAAATGATCTTTTGGGACGGAGCTTATCCCGTTTGGTCTTGTTGAAATTTGGAATTGCACGAGGAAGATTTGGAACGACCACCGTTACACATTTTGGTTGACAAAGTATTAGGTGTTGGATTTGATATGCTCATACGTGCAGTGCACGACACATGTGACTAAAGTTACATATCAAACCTATGTGGACTTATGTATGTTATATATTATATGTTACTAATGTTACGTAATATTTGTACGTATCCACACGTTAAGTGAACACTTCAGTAGATTAGTGGATACACAGTGTAATCTGAATGGATCACTAAATGTGTAGACAGTCGTACGGTTACAGTCTTTGATGGTAGGACTCGTAAAGTCAAGACCGTATTATTAATGACATCTGGTCCCCGAGGGACAAGAGCCTACAAGTATTCTTCTCGAAGTTTTTGCTATTTAATATATATAATTTATTATATATATTAATGTGAAAATTGATCGTTGCAAAACGAAACGTTTACATGAATTTTGGAAACGTGCTTTAGCATCAATTCATGCAACAAATGCAATTTATTCCTTACGTTGCAAACATAAAATTGATTTACTATTAAATCTTTCAGTTTCATTTTGCTCCTATATAAAGGAGTGTTTGCAATGCATGAATAAGACACTCAAAAATAGAAAGCTGTGAAACGTTTTTGCTTAAGCAGACTTCTTTGCAAAAGCTCCGAAGCTTTTGTGTTGTGCAACTGAAGGCAAGCATACATATATATATTTAGCAAATATTTTTGAGAAGAATACACATTATCTATTCTTTCCATCGAGTATAGTAGTGGAAGTTGTTGATACATTTTTAGTGAATTCAACAACTGGTGGGTTCGTGTATTCCCTTGGAAGACACAGTTGACGCACGTGTCAGAACTACCTCAGCATAATCAATGGAGCAAGGTACACTTCCGCATTTATTTACTTTGTTTTTGTGTTCTCTTAAGTGATCCTCGGGTAATGAATTTACTATGTAAATCCCAACATTAGTCACATGTAAAAGTAAGTTTCCGTGCATTAAACTTTTACTTTTGTGTAAAGTTTGAAGAGAATTCAGATTGCTTCGTGATATTAGCCAAATATAACATATTGTAAAGTATTAGCTCAAGTAAAAAAAAATATCCGATTGGCGTCAGATCAACCACAAAAAAAGGTCAAGCCTCTTGTAAAGACATATTTTCTGTTAACAAAATTGACCATCTTTTCCTTAAAATAAAAAAAAGGAAATTATAACCCTAAAAAAAAAGCAAAAAGAAAATATAAGAAAAGAAAAGGTTAGCTGTTTTAGTCTTAATACCTCTAGGTGTGTTTGAAAGTCAACCCCTAACATTTGTAATATTAAACATACCTTATTCAATCATTTACTTAAGATATAGTTACATTAACGACTGAGAAAAAACCCATCAATGTTACTATGCCTAGCATACACAATGAAATAAACAAAGTAGTTTAAAAATATATTCTTAGGCGGTTATTTCAAACCATTGTCACCGTGATGATTATATTTTATTGCTCAATGTAACAATTATAGTTTACAAGTTGGAATTATGAATTAATCTGTTCAAAGATACAAACCCCATGGATTAAATGTATAAAATTAAAACATTAACACTAAATTAGAACAAAGCCGAGATATTTCAACCAAGACAGTACATGCCACCATTGCAATAACTCATGTTTGAATCCTTTGACATATAATTAGAGACCCATCTATCTACATGTAACAGTTGATCGACAAAACTTAACGCAATTTTCATTACGGGTCATTGGGAAACAACCTCTGTGTGTTTTTAAAACATATGTATGATTGAGCACATCCGACCCCTTCATACTCCGCCATAAACGAGCAATATGATAATGTTGTTGTTTAATATAGCAAGGTCAGAATATCTGTCATATAGCAAGCAGTCACGAACAATGTTTTGCAGTCACAAAATTTATGGACAGAAGGGGTAGAAACTTTATCAATGATACTTCAAGTTAAAATTGAAAGATTAGAGCAGGACTTGGGGGGGGGGGAGGAGATTGCCTTAGGTTATGAAACTATAAATTATATATATGAAGAGAGTATATAATATTCCCTCTATTTTATGGGGATGTCAAACTATTACAGAAATTCTTGGGTCAAACATTATAGGAATTATCAAAGTTCAGGAAGGAAAACCACAATGACTAGCCAGACCTTTTTATTTAGCCTTCTTTTTCTTGAATTGTCATGGCAACCAACCAGCCATATAGTTATTCACATTAGATCCTCCTGCTGCTGCTGAAACTGTTAGAGGATCAGTCTGGTATCTGTATTTCATTCGAAGACAAAAATAGTTAGCAATTGGACATTCCACGCCAACACCCACCCCCCACTCCACCTCCCACCCCCCACTGCTACACCAATTTTCTTGGATGCAAAATATCATACATGTATCCACCGTTCTAGTCTCAAGAAACATTATATAAATTAGATCGCTCAGCGGTTTCTTAGATAAGAGGTTCAGGACTTGGTGCCTATAAAATATCTAATTTTCTTGATTTATTCCAGGGTGGCAAGACCTTGGTGCAAAACCCATCTCATTATTCAAAGTTTTTGGAGAAAAGTTAGACCCACAAATTTTATAATGGCCCAGAAATAACTATTACACAATTCTAGTAGTTACTCATTATCTAACGAGATATAGACAAATAATAAGCATATTCTTTTGCTTTAATCATCATCAACAACAACACATACCCACTATATCCCAATGATAACAAAAGCTACCGTTAGGATATGGAGAAGGTGAGAGGCATGCAAACAATACCTTCATCCTAAAGAATAGAGAGTTTGCTTCCAGTGAGACCTCCGGCTCTATATGTATTTACATAGATGACACAGTAATAGAAATATTGTGTGCTAGTGTATTAGTGAAGACAGTAATAGGAATATGGTGTGCTAGTGTGTTAGTGAAGGAATTTCATAAATACACCATTCTTCTGTTGAGTAAATAATCACCAAATTGACATTGCATTGTCTTTCACTTATATTGTCTCATTAGATCAGGAATAACTGATTAATAATTACACCTGGAACACGATAAAAGTGCTATTTAGACTACGTGACCTGATTTTACATGACTACGACAGTGTTTTTCTTTTCTTATGTTACCAGAAGAGCATGTTCCAGCAACTGTAACCTCAACTCACATGGAAAGCTAGAGCAAAAATTGCAGCAACCAATGGATTTAATAAGCTGATCACGTACCCAATTTGCAGAGTTGGTTCACAGTCCAAATGCTGATAGAACCCATCTCCCTGACATTGAGAGGGGTGTCTTCCATAACAGACTTCTTGTGCTGCATTTGGATTCCATTGTAGGTTTAGTTGGCTTCCTTCCATCAACTGCATCCACAATTATTACCATTAAATGTGTATGTTTGAGCAAAAACACTCACTCTATGGAAATAACTTTATTTGAGACAAGATTTAGTTTTTACATTGAGCAGCTTTTGTTAGGTTTTTGGTGTATATGATCATCATTAGTAACGTACTACTAGCCACTTACCCTATGTTTCAAATTTTTGTTTGCTTCATTGAGTGCATGTTCCTGGATAGCACATGAGAGAGTAATCAAATTACTACTCAAATTAAGCATAATCTTTTGGTTACTGGAATGCTGCTACAAGTGCATGCTGTGATCAGATGAATTGAACAAGATGAGTTTCAGAATCTTAAGTACCTTCCTTTGGAGATCATTGAGTTGATCCAGCATTAGTTGGGTCTGAAATACAAAACAAATCAAAATAATCAAGATATGACTGTTAGCCTATTGCAGCTTATAAGCTTTCATCATTTACATACATTCATATTTCAAAAAAGAAACATGTTACAGTGTTAATACATTGTGAAGTAGGAGTTGACCAACACAGTTTGACGCAATTTTCATTATGCATCATCGAGAAATAACCTCTGTGTATTTCTAGCACGTGGGTATGGCTGTGTACATCCGATCCTTCAACCTCAGTGTGTTTCTAACACATAGGTATGGTTGGATACATCTGACCCCTTCATATCCCGCTATAGGCAGAAGCCTCTAAGGCAATAGAGTAATGTTGTTAAAATAGCAAGTGGAGAATCAACGTAAATCGAAGTAGAGTGAGCTAGATGAGAAAGGAGACTGAATCAACATCAAGATATGTAGGTTTGAGAGAGCTCACAAGGAAGCAAGTGGAATAGGGAGTATGGAACTCGCTTCTTTCCTTGGGGTTTGAGTTTGAGTCTCCGTATTCCCCCTTGGAGGAGTCTTGAAAAAAGCTAGTTCGTTTTTCATCAGTTGAGTTTGAATTTGAAAACCTTTCTCAAGCCAAAGGGTTCACAAGGCAGAGGAATCAGACGTGGTCTGGAATGCCGGAGAGTCAGGCCATACATAATAAGCTTAGTATAGATTAATGAGAAGTGTAGGTTAGCTCGTCC
>AP025053.1:32373165-32463807 GCA_036186865.1 Eustoma russellianum | reverse complement strand
ATCTACTGAATCAACATCAAGATACGTAGATAGTTTTAGCCTATTCTACTTTATCAACATAAATCGAAGTAGAGTGAGCTAGATGAGAAAGGAGCAAGTGGAGAATCAACATAAATCGAAGTAGAGTGAGCTAGATGAGAAAGGAGACTGAATCAACATCAAGATATGTAGGTTTGAGAGAGCTCACAAGGAAGCAAGTGGAATAGGGAGTATGGAACTCGCTTCTTTCCTTGGGGTTTGAGTTTGAGTCTTTGTATTCCCCCTTGGAGAAGTCTTAAAAAAAGCTAGTTCGTTTTTCATCAGTTGAGTTTGAATTTGAAAAACTTTCTCAAGCCAAAGGGTTCACAAAGCAGAGGTTGAATGGGTAACTGTTAGCCATCTTATTGTAATATAGGCTATATAGAATAGCAAAGGGGAATGCCACGTTAATGGGATGACTTTTGACTTTGAGCCTTATAAAATCCGCATGCAATCATACAAACACCTTCCAATTTGAGAAGTTCTTTCATTTATAAATGAGTGGACATTCATTGTTATCGCCATATACTATGTCATATCACGCAATTCCAGCTAATGAAATCATTAAAAAAAATGTCACATGATATAACAGTTAAATAGAAAAATACCCGCGTAGAACGGATTTGCTTAAGTGACATGTCAAGCTGCCTTTCCAAAGATTCAAGATCCTTGCTATTTAGAGGTCCAAGATCCTCTCCCAGTAGGTTCCTGGTGACAACAACAGCATCCTCAGAAATGAAAAAGAACTCAAAACTTTTTAGTTCTTAACTATTATGTATTACAAGCCAATACACTAGACATGGAACGAGGGCCTTGGAGCAATTAGTAAGGTTGATGCTTTGTGATCTTAAAGTCATGGGTTCGAGCAGCAGAAACAAGCTCTTGCACAAAGTATAGGGTAAGATAGCGTACATCAGATCACGAAGCGACCTGACCCCTCTCTAGACCATGTGCAAATGCAGGAGCCTAGTGTAATCGGAACACTCTTTTTTACACTAGACATCGAATATGAAACTGATTGATTAGTGGAAAGTTACTTTAACCTTTGTGTCCGTTGTAGAGCTTCATATCGGGCTTTAAGCTTCAAGTACTCCTGCTGACTGCTCAGCTCCTGCAAAAAAGAGAGATTAATTAAGTCAAAGCACTTCTTGCTTAGTTCTTACCCTTCAAAGTTACTGAAAGAAAACACTGGGAAAGAAAATTCACATATTGCCAAAAAAGAAAAACTGAAACATGTGATTTTGAACCTCGTATAATACGGAAACATGGAAAACTCTTGAAACTTTGTATTAATCCAGCATGCAACTAAACTTATATGTAGACACAAGAGTACAGTGGAAAAGAACGGAAGAAAAGGTTGACAAAGCGCGTTCCCCGTATATTAGGATCCCACGTTTCTACAAGGTCCAGAGAGGAGTCGGATCGCTTCAAAATGCAGGCTCACGTTACCTTTTCCGTAAGAAACTGTTTCATCTACGTAAATTGCATGCCAAAGAAAGGGAATACGAGTGATCAGTAATGGCATGCATGGACTTGCGTTGAGAATTGACCAATAACATAATAATCCTATTACATACTTCAAGACTATCTAATAATCATCCTATTTTGGTGAAATCTTTTTAAGCTGAAATTTTGAGTTATGTTGCTGTTCTAAAGCAAGGTTGTCAAAAGATATATATTTATATAGATAGTACTGAATAAGGGTATGCATCTTTTGCATTTGACAAACTAAATTTAATAACTTGCAAAACAATGTGTATACCAAATTAAAACCAATCAAGTAGGAATGTCCGTAAATTTACCATATAATTATGGTTATACATGACTGCATATGGGTATACACACATGTAGTTTTCTATTTTCCAAAATTTTTGACAATCATTTATGAAAGAGTCCACCCCTTAAAGGTGGTGCAAATCCAAAAAACATGGTGACCATAACTTCATCGGTACATATAAATTCACATATACACAACAACAACAATTATACCCAGTATATCCCAATGACAGCACATAAATATACATAGTTTATGCACCCATGTACCATTCTTATGCGGAAGTACTCTCTTTTTATATGTATGCATATTCGAATTCAAATACATTACTTAAATTTGTTTCGGCTCTACTTATTGCAACTTCAAAGAAGACCAAAGTTACATGAAAAAGAATATAAAGAACTATAAGTGGCATGTCAATTGAATACTTAATACTGTGGATAATATATCAGACTTACCAGTGCTTCTCTTGCAGAGACATTAGGTTCTGGTGCTCCATAGTTGCACTTCTGATACCTGTCTAAAGTCCTGAGCATGCTGTGCAATGAAGTACGTATACACCAATTAAATGTCCAGAACACAAAATTATCTGAAGGAAAAACAACACAAACTATGTACAAATAAATCACACTAACTCATTGCCATGATAATGTTCTGGTTTGCTAATCAAAATAACACATGAATGGAGAAACAATCTTTTTTTTCCTTCTTCCCCTTAATGCACCATGGATATTTTGGTGAGCTTTAGGTGGATGAAGCAATGAGCCTTTACATTGCTTATCGAACTATACAAAACCAAAAATAGAAACCATATAATATAATATTTTTGAAATTATGCTTAATTTCAATAGATTTTTCTCAAAATCATCTATTGTTTGCTTGTCTATCACCCTCTCCAGACCCAGCGATAGCTTTTGCTGTTGTTGGAATATACTGGTTATGTGTTGTTGTTGTGGAGAGCACAATCGTCACACAATTTGTCACTTCCCTTTACTACTATAAAATAAGAAAATGAAGAAAAAAAAGGAATATGAGGCATGATTCCATGAATATTATTGATTTTTGGTCAATATAGGAAGAAATTTTTATTTTTATTTTTTTTGGGGGGGGGGGAGGGGACAAAATAGAAGTTAAGATATGAAAATTTAATTTCTTCAACAAAAGAAAGAGGGAAGAAAAAAAAGAAATTGGGGCTACATATATAGCTTCAACAAAAAACAAGGGTTCCTCTTTTTCCTCTTTTTCCTCTCCTGGAACTAATTAATCAAACCCTGACTCCATTAGAGCGAACCCTAATCATGAATATACAGAACTGAAATGGAGTGACCAAGGAAGAAAGATAGCGAATTGAACTCCCACGGTTTCTATTTTCAGTTAGTTAATCATCTGCTAACCTTTAATTGAGCTCTTTATACATTGCTTTAAAATACAAGATATTAAAAAGAAAAAAACGGAAAATCGGAAAAATTACGACTGAAGTGATTGATCAGAAGAAAATCCCTTTAAAGAATATCAGAAAGCTGATAGACAGGAGGGAGAAAAGGAAGAAATGCATCTGATTTGGAGGAGATGTGACAAAAGCAAGCATGAGTTCAGAAAATACAAGACACAGCTCAAAACCCTAAGGATAGAAACTTTGAGCAATTCTTGATAGAGAGAAAATCATTCCTTTACTCAGCAGATTGTTTCAAAGAAGACCCTTTTCTAAAAATTAAATAAACTCCCTCCCATAGAGGGGAAAAAGAAGATATTTGCTTGAAGGAAATTCAAGAAGTGGAAAAAGAGGAAGTTTGGTAATGTTTAATAAGTCAAATATGTATATAAAGATTTATGATGGGATATATTAGATCAGACCAAGTATTGCTTCAAATAAACAAGTCAACTAAAACAGGCCTCAATTTATCAAAAGAAACTCATGCTGAATTTTGAAAGCTAGCTAGGGAAGTTAAACATGAAACAAGAAGAGCAAAGATGAAAAGGTAAATTTGTGAGTGCAACAAAACTGATGATAAATGTAGAAAAGAACCAACTTTTCATGGCTTTCTTTTGCAGATCTAGCACCATCCTCTATGCCAAAGTCCCACCCTCCAAATTATTCACCAAAATGGAAACTCTCCTTAACCCAAAAAGAAAAAATCAATAAAGACTTCATACAGATCTGAAAGAGAAGGAGACAGAGAGAGAGAAAGAGGAAATCTTTGTGCAAAAACAAAGTTGAATTGGTTTTTGTTAACATATAAGAGATATGTATGTACCTAGGGCTACTGCAAAATTCATAGAGCTTTCCTCTATTGGAGAAGATTATCAAAGCAACCTCAGCATCACAAAGAACAGAGAGCTCATAAGCTTTCTTCAAAAGCCCATTTCTTCGCTTAGCAAAAGTGACTTGCCTATTGATCTTGTTCTCTATCCTCTTCAGCTCAACCCTACCCCTTCCCATTTTCTTTCTTCTTTTTTCAAAGAATCTTATTACTCAAACTCTCAAGAACATAAATCCACTTTTTTCCACACTGCTTTCTTGTATCACCTTATTTATATATACATCTTAGATACATACAGTTCACGTATGTATATGACATAATTCTCTAGGGCCCTCTGAAACTATGTCTCAGTGCAATTGGAAAATTTCTCTCTCTTTCATGATCTGTGGGTTCCGAAGATTTGGAGTAAAAGGTGAAATTCCTCACACTGTGAATCCCCACCTCCCAGCTCCAAGGAGCATGTATGAAGGATGCAAATCAGGAGCCCTCTTAGATTGGGTGAGATCTTACGCAGTGACCCACACAAGGTGTCTTCAAGTAAATCAGGCTTTCGGCCTAGCAGCAGAGGAACACTCACACTGTGCGCGTTCCTGGAATCGAACTCTTGACATCTTGGAGCAAATCTCAACCCGAGTACCAATTGTATTATGCCCTGAAGCCAATTAGGTTATGAAGACTTTGAAGACATGTATATGTCTTCTCTATATATCTTTTTATCTCCAAATGTACTTTTAAGAGTCACATATACTAATCGAGAATTATAAAGCTCTACTGTAACGAACATAGATCATTAAAAAAGTGGCAGTCTCATGAGACACATAATGACTAATATATATGATAATATGATTTGACAACTCAAGATTTAAGTAATTTTTATACGGTTATGTTAGTGTAACCATTCTAGTAGATGACCTTTATGAATTCATATAGGTTTCACATGAAAAGGGGACACGTTTACGTTTCAGTGCGTTAAATAAGTAACAATTAGACATTCATTAATCAATCACATAAGAAATAATTGTCATTTGATAGTGACAAAGGGAAAGCATCATGTCCTTCTCATTATTATGTTTCATATTGGTCGATGAATAACTAGTATAATTTATCTATTGGCGATCATAAAATTTGTCGGGTTGATAAATCATGATAAAAAAAATTCGGTATATGAGAAAATCTTTTTACTTAAAAATCGTCCTACATAATAATACAAGTACCACCAATGACCTTAAAGGTTAACCTAACTTTCATTTCTGGTACGCTGGAGTTGACTTAGAAGAGGCTTATATATTATTCCTAACCTACTTATACAGAAGAAACTTCAAAACAAATTAGGGATTATTAATATGTAATTGGCCCGACAGTACCCATACGTTCTCCAGCATCCAACTTCTGCCTTATGCTCAATTGTATCAAACACTTTCACAATTAAGATGATCATAACAAGTCAACCTTTTTCTTGACAAGATTGTCTTGTAATAATTATTTTTTCTCTTCTTTTATTGACACATACTAAGAAATAAAGGTGTGGGATTCGATGCAGTTAGGGTGCATGATAAGAATAGGGACCAATGTGGTTGTTGACTGATCTACCACAGCAACAACATTACCCATTAGCGAGGTATGAAAGTCGTATGTACGAAACCATACATGTGTTATAAACACACAGATGTTGTTTTTTGATGATTCATAATAAAAATTACGTCAAAATGTGTCGAGCAACTGGTACTTTACAATATAACAAGCACAATCAATTTAATGCGTCATTTTACTTTATTCCATCATCATCATCATTATCATCCGTACCCAGTATATCCTGACGATAGCAAAAGAGTCTGGGGAGGGTAAGTGGTAGTCAGATAATACCTCTATCCCAAGGGATAGAGAGTCTGCTTCCAGTTAGACCCCCGGCTCTATATGCACCTGCATAAATGATATAATAATAAATATGTGATGTGCTAATGTGTTAGTAAAGAGATTCCGAAAATAAAAAAAAAAGCTTTCGATATTAAAATACATCATATTTCAAAATAATTTTGTTGACTGATCTACCATGTAGCACTAAGCGTGATAGAACCACGGAGATGATTAGAAAGCCTGCAGAAGATGTCATTGGCTCAAGGAAACCTTAAATCTGTGAGATATTTCGATGTTGAAATGCTACGTGTCGACACCTCAAGTGATCAGTGTGCTGATCAAGGGTTTCTAGTAATCTTCTGACAATAACCTTAAAAATAGCTAAACTTTTAATATATATTTTTTTTTATGATTACTAGGTTATTGATTTTTTTGTGTTTCGACCGAAACACCCTCGGAAAAGGTACAGAACAGTTTGGGTGGACCACTTTGCCCTTTAAGGTTGCTGGTTCTGTTACGTTGCACGTTACGAATATGAAATAAAAGATAATAATCCAAAACTACTTTCTTGTTTAGGGAAAAGATAGAGTGTTGGGTGGAGTAGGAGCTCTATAAAGCAACTCAAATAATATATGTTCAACAATTCGAAGACGAAATATGCCCAAAAATAATGAATATGTAGCTAACTTGTATAGCATAGTAGAAAAAAGAATGATGATTTATTCGTGTCACATCGTTCATGAAAACCTTGTTTCTTGAATTCTCAAAGAACTTTTGTATCATTTTCCTGTAATAATAATATTATATGCATCATGATAAAGTTAAATTAATTTGTCCGATCATATTGATCGAATAAAGGGTTTTTTTTTTACACATTGAATGAAGTAATTTGATGCTTTCTTCCCCTTCCCTTAGCTATTCTCAGCTTTCTTTAGGGAAAGAATATCAGCAGCTATTAAGTTTAGAGGAATATTTTTGAGCAATAAAGTTTTATTTTTATAACATTTTGGTCACCCTTCTTTTAATAGAAGGAGATTCAGTGACGCTGAACAGAGGGGGACGCGTCAGACGCGCCCAGTGGAGGCCTGACACGTGTCCCCCTGTAAAAGCAAAAAAAATTAAAGCTGCTGCAGTGCCACGTGTCAGACGCCCATTGGGTGCGTCTGACGCGTCCCCCTGTCAGCGTCACCCAATCCGAACTCTCTTTTAATTACACAATATCGAAGTCACTTCGGCAATCTTTTCTTGGTAAAGAAGCCAGAATTGAGGGATATTATCATCCTTTGAAAGTCTAAATTGCACCCACCAGGAGATGGACCACAAGATGCTAACAAGGCTTAATGGTAGCATCTATATGCTTAATCTTCCGGCAGGTAAGTATAATGTCGTCTCCAATACTTTTAATGTTGATGATCTTTCTCCTCATACTGAATCGAGGACGAATCCTTTTGAAGAGGGGATAATGATGCGTCATCAAGGAGCGTTAAAGTTGGACAAAACAGAATTGAATCAAGTCTAACCGTGAAGGCTGACGAGGAGTACGATTTAGATGTTCAAAGAGGTTCACAAATCATTTTCGATGATGACCCAATCACTCGTGCAAGAGCCAAAAAATCCAAGTATCAATTGGACTGAGTTTAACAGAAGTCAAAGTGAAATAGACTGAACTTTTGTAGGCCACATTGAGCTGACGTATATATTGGAAGATATATGGTTGTTATATTGGTTGTAGATATATTGGTTGTAGATATTATTTATTATATTGGTTGTAGATATTATTGTGGCTATCTTTGATATATTAGTTTGTATAGTTGTTAGTATCTTACTAACTTGTGGATAGCATTGTAGTTGTGGTAGGATAGTTATCATAGCCTTATCACTTGATCTTAGGAAAGTTGTTGTATTAGCCTATATGTGCGTATACGATGTAAGCTCTTTTATTCAATGAATCAAATTATACGATTCTTCATGGTATCAGAGCAAGTTTGATCCATTTCATCGGTTGTCGTTTCCATCGTCGTTCTTGCGATATTCACCATTTTTTTTTTCGGCGACTTCATTGTTTCGGCCGTTTGTTTTTGCAAATTGTCAGTTTGCAATTGTTTGGTCTTCGGCTGGTGCTTTCGAAAGTCATCAGCATTGTTTTTGATTGTTTTTTTTTGGAAAGTCATCAGTTTGCAATATTTCCAATATTTTTTTTTTCTTTCGGCTTTGTCTTCATTCAGAGTCCTCATTTTGTTTTTTTTTTTTGGTCATCGTCCAATACATTCGACCGTTTTATGTCATGGCAACACAGTCCGTTGTAGGCCTCACTCTTGCTCAGCAGCATCAGTTGGCTCAGTTTGTCGACCATTTGAATGGAGGTAATTCTGGTCAGAATGTTCAGGTGAAAGTCACGCCAGATTCGTGTACTGTTTCCTTTTCGTCTTCATCTTGGCTTTTTGATAGTGGAGCCAACGCACATATTGTTAATGATCTGTCACTCTTTACTACTATTATTACTGACAAGGTGGCAGCTACGGTTCAAATTCCTGATGGTACACGTGTGGCCGTTCGTGCCATAGGGACGGTCAAGCTTTCGGATTCATTAGTCCTGCATGATGTTCTGGGCGTTCCTGAGTTTGCTTTCAATTTGATTTCTGTTAGTCGCTTAGTGAAGGATTTGAAGTGTATGCTAAGTTTTGGCCCGGGTTTTTGTGTTGTGCAGGAAATGCCGTCGAGGAAGCTGCTTGGAGTGGGTAGGCAGCATGATGGTCTCTATCAGCTTCAACAGTATTCGGCCCCTTCCTATTCGGCCTCTCCTGTCTTTGCCGCAATAAAATGTGATGACACCATTTGGCATCATCGAATGGGTCATCTTCCTTTTTCCAAGTTTCGTTTTATTCCTTCTATTGTTGTTTCTGCTAAAGACATTGTTTGTGATGCTTGTAATCGCGCAAAGCAAACTCGTTTGCCTTTCCCTCTTAGTACTAGCGTCACTATGCAACCTTTTGATCTTATTCATTGTGATATTTGGGGGCCTTATAAAACGCCTAGCTTATCTGGTGCACATTATTTCTTGACTATTGTTGATGATTACAGTCGTAGTACTTGGGTCTATTTGATGCGTTCAAAGTCAGAAACGAGTCGTTATTTGTTACATTTCTTTAAATGGGTCCGTACACAGTTTGCCAAGGGTGTCAAATGTGTTCGTAGTGATAATGGGTTAGAATTTTCACATGCCTCTTTGCTTAATTATTATTCTGACCAGGGTATAGAAGTTCAAACCTCTTGTGTTTATACTCCGCAACAAAATGGGGTTGCTGAGCGTAAACATCGTCACATTTTAGAAGTAGCCCGTGCTCTTCGTTTCCATGCAAACTTGCCTATTATGTTTTGGGGGGAATGCGTTCTTACTGCTGCTTATCTTATCAACCGTATGCCTGTTACTATTCGTCATAATAAAACACCATATGAACTTTTAAAGGGTTGTTTACCTACTTATTCACACCTCCGTGTTTTTGGTTGTCTATGTTATGGTTACACTTATCATGGTCATCGTGATAAGTTTGCTCCGCGTTCTGCACCTGGCATATTTCTTGGTTATCCCCACTCTCAAAAAGGTTATAAAGTATTTGATTTATCCAGTCGCAAAATCTATGTTAGTCGTGATGTCGTTTTCTATGAGCACATATTTCCTTTCTCCATGCCTGCCCCATCTTCCGCATTTGTGCCATTTTCTCCCAGTTCATCCGGTTATGAGATCTCGGCGCTGGACCCTTCTCTTCCTACAGCTTCGGTGCCCTCAGAATCCATATTACCCTCGCCATTGGCTGACCCCTTGCAGCCAATTGTTGATCGTTCCCCATCTTCGGCTGCTGCCCAGCAACCTTCGGCTGGCATCCAGCCAGCCTCAGCTGAGTCATCCGCTGTTCCCCCACCAGCGGCTAGTTCTTCGCCGCTGGCTTCTGCAGGTACTTGTTCTCCTACGCGTCCTTTGCGGTCTCGTCATTTGTCTCGTCGCCTTACAGATTTTGATATCGAGTTGCCACCCTCTCTTGTGCCATCTGCTGTGCCACCCCCTCCTACAGCGAACTCCACGGTATTTCCCTTATCTGATTATCTTTCATATGCGCGCTTATCGACTGCTTACTATGGTTTAGTGGCCGCCATCACTGCTGGTGATGAGCCGGTTTCTTTTAAGCAGGCGGTTAAACATCCTCACTGGCGCGAGGCCATGCAACGTGAGATTGCAGCCCTAGAAGCCAATAACACTTGGAAAATCGTCCCATTGCCTCCCGGTAAGCGTACTATTGATTCTAAGTGGGTTTATAAAATCAAATACAATCCTGATGGTTCTGTTGAGCGTTATAAGGCTCGCTTAGTGGCGCGTGGCTATACACAGATTGAGGGTGTTGATTTCCATGAAACGTTTGCCCCTGTAGCTAAACTTGTCACTGTTCGATGTTTGTTAGCCGTCGCAATGGTGCGTCGTTGGCATGTTCATCAGTTGGATGTGAATAATGCCTTCTTGCATGGTGATCTTAATGAGGATGTTTATATGCGCATTCCGCCGGGTTTTTCTCGTCAGGGGGAGAATAATGTGTTTAAGTTGTGTAAATCATTGTATGGCTTGCGTCAAGCGTCTCGCAATTGGTATGCCAAGTTTACTACCTCTTTGCTTGCCTTGGGTTATAAGCAGTCACACGCTGATCCGTCCTTATTTCTTTTCTCTGCATCAGCTTCAGTTGTATTTGTTTTGATATATGTTGATGATGTCATTGTGGCTGGTAATGATCTTAAGCGTATCTCGGCATTGAAAGTCTATCTTGATCAGCAGTTTAAGATCAAGAATTTGGGTCCCCTCAAATACTTTCTTGGCATTGAGGTGGCTCGTTCGCCTGCTGGCTTGGTCTTAAATCAGCGTAAGTATGTTCTTGACATCATCAAAGAGTGTGGTCTACTTGGTAGTCGTCCTACTTCCACACCCATGGATCAAAAGGGTGTGTTTTCGGACTCTGATCCTCTTTTAGCTGATCCTGCGTTTTATCGTCGTATTGTTGGTCGCTTACTTTATCTCACAGTTACGCGTCCTGATATTTGTTTTGCGGTTAACACACTCAGTCAGCACATGCATACTCCACGCAAATGTCATTTAGATGCTGTCTTCTATTTACTACGTTATCTTAAGCGTGCTCCGGGACAAGGTCTTTTCTTTCCCGTCGCATCGTCGTTGTCTCTTCAAGCATATTGTGATGCTGACTGGGCAGGCTGTTCTCTTACTCGTCGCTCTACTACTGGGTACATGGTTTTTCTTGGTTCAGCATTGATCTCTTGGCGCTCTAAGAAACAGCCTGTTGTTTCTCGTTCATCAGCTGAGGCAGAATATCGGGCTATGGCTCATGCCGCCAGCGAACTTGTGTGGCTTCGTACCCTACTTAGTGATCTCGGCGTTCCTATTACATCTCCCATCCCCCTTCATTGTGACAATCAAGCAGCTTTACATATTGTCGCGAATCCTGTCTTCCATGAGCGCACAAAACACATTGAGATTGATTGTCATTTTGTTCGGCACCATTATCTTCATGGTCTCATTCGTCCGTCTAAAGTTTCTACCATTCATCAATTAGCGGATGGTCTCACCAAAGCCCTTGGTCCTGACAAGTTTCGTCATTTTTTAAGCAAGTTGGGCATTCTCAACATTCATGCGCCAACTTGAGGGGGAGTATTGGAAGATATATGGTTGTTATATTGGTTGTAGATATATTGGTTGTAGATATTATTTGTTATATTGGTTGTAGATATTATTGTGGCTATCTTTGATATATTAGTTTGTATAGTTGTCAGTATCTTACTAACTTGTGGATAGCATTGTAGTTGTGGTAGGATAGTTATCATAGCCTTATCACTTGATCTTAGGAAAGTTGTTGTATTAGCCTATATGTGCGTATACGATGTAAGCTCTTTTATTCAATGAATCAAATTATACGATTCTTCAGTATAAGAGTCCAAAAAGTGTAAATTGAGCATAGGCTAAAACGTCTGCGTGGTATTATGGACCAGATTCGTCGATTCAAGTTTAATTGCTGAATTTAGGGTTTGTATAGCCTTTATCTGGGTGATGACCTTCGAATCCTTTTGAACTCTTTTTACCCTAATTTTAATCATATAGCCATCTTTCAGTAGTTTTATTGTGTTATATATTGTTTTTCAAGAGATAGATAAACAAGCATTATATGTTGCCAATTCTTGATACACCGATTAATAATATTGATAGCTTAAGCAAGATCGGATTTTATTGACATCTGAATTTGGAGAATAATTCTAAGCTGTGGAAAATACTTAAAAAGCTTTTACTCATTCAGAATTTTGTAATAAAAGATAAGGGAATTGATACAGGTTAATTCGGTGAAATTACGCAGGAGAACAAAGTGTATCACTTAAACTTTTTATGAGTTACGCCAAATTAAGATAGAGAGCACGTCAACTGAAACATGTATTCATATTTTTACGTACTTTTATATTGCTAATAAATAACCCTAATAGTTGAAAAAGAGGTAGAACCAGAAAGTCAGAGCCAAAGAAAACCCTTGTTCTTTATTGTAAATGACAAACAACATTCCATTGTGCCCACTTTGTTTGTCTACTTATATAGTGTTTTAGCTTGATCTTCTTCCAACTGTTAAGTTATAGAACATGTGGAATTTGATATGCATTCTTTTTTTGCTTTTGGAATATCATGGAATAAAGCAAAATAAATCACTAAATTGGCTGCGCTATAAGTCATCGGAAAACAACATCTGTGTTTATAACACATGGATATGGTTGCATACGTTCGACCTCCCATACCCCGCCATAGGCGGGAGCCTCTAAGGGGTATGGTTGCGTACATATGACTCTCCATACCTCGTCCGACCTCTATACCCCGTCATAGGCGGGAGCCTCTAAGAGGGTGTGGTTGTGTACATCCGACCTCCATACCCCGTTATATATAGAAGACTTTAAGACAATGGGGTGATGCTGCTGTTGTAAACTTTAGTTACTAAGATAATGCGCAAAAATGTATCATGCTCAACATCACATTATGCCAAAAGAAATGATCATCTCTTAGCATTATTATCTTGCACAAATATGTATGGTACTTTTAAAATTTAAGAACACGCTTCTAATGGATTAATTTAGAAATGATCATGGCCCTATTTCAATCCATATCGAAGATTGGGACATTTAACTGCAATTAAGATAAACATCTTTGATCCATACATCCTACAACGATTAATATAAGCTGACCAAAAGCTCAAGAATGAAAGATTTTGTGTTCCTTTAAATAGGATAGCATGTCAAGATTTATGTAGTAAATGGAAGGTCGAGGTTGAGAAGGTAGAGTGATACATCTCTTGTTTTAGATTAGTGTTACAGTTCAATGGTAAGTTTGCTCAAAGGTTAATGGTTATTTATCTAATTAAGCAGTCAGAAGAAGATAATTACGTTACTTAATTTGTTAGAATACGTAATTATTTCCCTTTTTGTTTGCTACACTTTGTTAAAGCACAGTTTTTCAACGTCTGCACTTTTCTCTTGGGCCCAGATGTGAAGTTATGTGATTTTATCGGTTAAGATTTCAGTGGTTCTCAAATTTTCATTGAATTGACACAAGTATGAAAAATAATGAAAAATAAAAATGACATACGAATTTTCAATGTGTTCGACAAATCATCTACATCTACGCATATAACACTATCCAACATAGACAATAATGCAACGGAAACTTTTTTTTGGTTAAAATACAAATTATATTGACCAAGATCAAAGCATCATAAGAGGGATGCAACCCATACAGTTAATAAATTTTACATTTCTACCCGTGTGTATACAAATAACTACCCTAGTAGTGTTCATCAAAAATACTCTTCTATTAACAAAATTTATTCTTAAATCAAATATAAGCCAACACTGATTTAGGATTACCACAGTTAAAATAAATATATATTAAAACATCCTTTATCCTAACAAAGAATTCTAATTTAAAAAAAAATAGTGAGCTGTGGCCTGAGAGTAAGTCTCGCATTTGACATTTTTCTACCATGAACAGATGCTTGGCTCACCTCTCTCGATAGTAATAGTTGTAATACCAGAAGTATCCTTTTTATTTTACTTTTTTACCACAGCATCATTATAACCGAATGAGATCCTAGGAGGTTAAAATGAGGTAAAATATGAGGTTTCCAATTACGCGTCATCACGTGTACAAAAGCAGTTTTTTTTATAAAAAAAATTGCATCACCCATTTGCTTTTATACACGTGGCGACGCGTGATTGGAGACCTCATATTCTATCTCACTTTTAGCCTCCTAGGATCTGATCCGCATTATAACACTCACATACTTGTGGACAATAACCATAAGGTAATGGGGAAATCGCACGTCAGACTTTACTAACACATCATCGACAAAAGTAGTCCAAGTGATGATATAATGTGTTTAGATAAGTCTAGAGGGTGACGACAACAACATTACTTTATTGTTTTAGAGCCTTTTGTCTATGACAGATATAGAGGATCAGATGTATGCAACTACACCCATGTGTTGGAAATGTGTATGTAACCACACCCATGTATTAGAAATACACAATTTCTCACGCCACTTATTCAACTAGCATCTTCTCTACGTCCAACCATGCTCCTATTAGAAGAGTTCAATGTGACACTCATCTCTTAAAATTTGACATAAAAATATTACATATCAACTTTTTTCAGGTAGCTGTTCTCGTTCTTAATGTTTAAAATATTAGATATACAAGGCACCACGGTGTAAGTAATTTGGGTTTACGGCTAAATCCATCAAGTTTTGACACATGTAATACATAGAGATAAATCATATCTAAATTACACAAAGAATTTTTAATATAATCTGATTACAAATCGAAAGATATACTTCAATAAAAAAAAAACCCTTAATATGTTTGAGGTAACTTAAAACTTGTATGAAGTGTTCTGTGCGTGTTCATTCTTTTCTTCCCTGCAAGATTTGACGCTCCCCACCCCCCCCCCTCCCTTCCCCCTTCTTACCCCACCACACACACCTTCCTCTCCCTAAATGTTCTAGACAAGAAGGGCCTTCAAGCCAAGAAGAGTCTACCAAGTTGTACATGCTTTCAAGAATGCCTCTTGCCGGCCACGCGTCACTGCGCGACACGTGACAGCAGGGGTGGGTGGTGAGACTAGATGAAGGTGACTCGCATATAGTCTCACCATCCACCCCTGCTGCCACGTGTCATGCTGTGACGCATGAGGTGAGAGATTTGGGGTGAGGGGATCCTAACCCGGTTTTAGAAGTGTCTCTCTACATATAACATTTAGTAGCATCAATTCTACAACTGAGTTTATGTGGGGTAGCACTTAGCTTGTGAACTTCCCATAAATCCCTTCTATAATAGTATGTGTAATGACCGAACTAGACGTCATAGTTCAAACTGCTAGAATCATAATAAGTCTCAAATGTATTTCTGATATACAAAGTAGAAAAGTCATTATACGAGTTTAAATTGGTAATACGCACCAGTACACAAGTAACAAACTTTATTTTCCGACTAACAAGTGGCAACAATATGGAGGCAGGGCCTTCATTAAATATAACTATCAACATTACATGACATTTCACACGTGTCGTGCATTATACGTATGAGCATATCAAATCCAACAGGACCTTAATTAAATATAACGATTTCATGTCTATACTTTGTTGGTTATAAATAACTACTAGCATATCAAGTAATTGTATCATCATATTAGTAAAGTAAATGTATTAGTCTTTATCTATATGTTACTGTATGTCTTACTCATCATTAAATAGAATAGTTGACGGTAGCATCGATTTCCACAACTCGATAGCAACCATAATTTCATTATGTTTTTTTTTTCCCAAAAAGATCGACTTTCCATTCATAAAAAAACATTTACATCAAGACAACCTATGTTCAAAGAAGTGGCTATCCACTATTCACAAACAATAATGCCATTACCAACTAACATGAGACTAACACGTTTCAAAATTTCCTTGAACAACACTCCCGGTGGCATGCACTCAACCCTTCGTCCATGAAGCACTTCATTCCAGCACAACCATATCGAGTAAGCCGCTTCTCTAAATAAGTAACCCCATCGTGCGTTATGTCCCGAACTGCCACAATTTCATTATGTTTGCTGCAGAAGAATTCAAGAAGTAAAACAAACATCTAACGTCGGAACTGAAACAGTACGTAACAGCAGTAGCAGTCGGGAAGCAGAGGAAAAAAAGGGTCTCGGGACTTTGAGTTTGAAGGGCACATGGATTACCACTAGTTATTAACTTCTCTCAGGACCGGTTACAATCTTTTTAGCGTAGAAAATGAAAATATTTGATTTTTTTAAATATGTGTATCAGACATTCCAAAATGACTCAGTCTATTACCCAAAGTGTATGTAAGACTGCGTACATCATATCACGAAACGATCTTATCTCTCTCAGGATTCTACAAGCCTAATAACACTGATTCTTGTCAGATGTTCCAAAATGAAGTTGCAAGTTGTAACGAGCTAAGAATTTTGCAGTAGACGTTCCACATCCAAATCAGACGCCCATAAATATATTAAGGGTTTTTTTAACTCACAAACAACATTAACGAGCTGAACACCTTAAACGAACGGTGTCACTTACTGAGTTGTTTAAGCTCGGTTCGTTTAACTTAACGGATGAACCGATCTTGCTCGTTTATTTAAACGAATATAAATAATTGTTTAAGCTCGGTTTGTTTAACTCACGAACAACATTAACGAGCCGAACACCTTAAACGAACGGTGTTATTTACCGAGTTTCGAACAGAAAAAAGTCTTTAGCCGAGCCAAGCTCGAGCCAAACATACCGAACGGCCTCGTTCATTTACATGCCTAATCATCATTTTTAGAGGGATAAAAGAACTTTCTTTTCTTTAAACTTTTTGTAGATGAAAGTAAATCATTGTGCTGGAATATATTCTTGGGTTTAAATCATTGTGGAAGATCAAAAAAAAAAAAAAAAAAATCATTGTGGGGTTGGAGATTATAAAAGAAAAAAAAAAATCAAACTTAACAGAGAGAAACAATGGAGAGAGCAGTGAAGTGTTAGATGACACTAGTGTCAGTGGAACAAGATACATATTCGAAAGAGATTTCGAGGCTTTGTAATGAATGGCTTGGACCCAACAGTACAGATTCTGCTAGATATATTTCCTTAAACGGGCAGGCACTATCAACTTTGATTAGTTTGGAGTCGTGTATCTATTTCCATTTTAGGAAGGATTACTTTAAAGTTATTCATATATATATATATATATATATATATATATATATATATATATATATATATATATGGCCGAATACGATCCGTTCATCCATGAGTAAGCGTGACTCGAATCCTTTCAGCCTTTGTTGGATAATTTCCTCACTGGATTAGGATTTCTAGGTAGTAGGAAATAAAGATAGAGTTATTATCTTGATATTCATTAAGTTGTCTTTATCTATTCTAGTTAGGATTTGTTTTAATGATGTTTATCTTTTCCTATTAGAGTTTGGTTTTGTTTAGACTAGTTTGTCTATAAATAAAGGGGGCCAGCCATAGTAGATGGTGCCTCAAGAGCGCCCAGCACCAAGAGCCTCAAGAGCGCCAAGGCCAAGGGTGCCGAATACCAATCCCGGGTAGGGTGATTGGTGATTCAATGCCGGGTAGGGTCATTGACAAGTGGCGGCGAGTAGTAGTTCGGTTTTGAGTTATTTTCCGAACATTAATAAAAGTGTGTTGTGCTTTTACACGTTGTGTTCTTGAATCCGTTGTTTACTTCAATTGGTATCAGAGCGGGTGTTATTACTTCAGCCTTACGTCATTCTGTTAGACCATTTCTCATTGAACCTCACAATTTCTTTTGATATCACGTGTTACACAATAAATCTTTCTTTTGTTATCACGTGTTACACAATAAATCAGTCACCGCTCCATGCGTTAAGCGCTCCGGCTACCCCTAATCCCCCCCTCCCCAACTTAAACCTATTGCATAGACCCTCCCTCACATTACGTCTTATCACCATGAAGCTTTCAATGGGCAAAATGTCACACTCGCTTTTGTCCCTCACTTTCATTTCACAAGTTGGCAAAAGTAAAACACACAACGGCTAAAGCCATGCCTTTATTCTTATTTTGTCATGCAGCCACTCGTTTATTTTCCTTTAAATGAATGGTTTAAACAGTAATTTGATTTACGTACTATACAATTAAGTGACGATGTATTCAATAATTGCGTCTTCAAGAATGTAACACCTCTGTGATTGGGATAAATAGATTGAAATTTATATGGTATAAAAGTATAGACTTTGATTTATCCTTCTTTTAAAAATTAAGCACAATGGTAAAAAGATAACATCATTAAGTCTATAGTAACATCATCATATAAAAAAATTGTATAAGGGTTCCTGACACCCTCGGTGTCACAGAAAGTTAGGGATGTAAAAACCTGATAGATTCAGAAAAAAGGCATGTTATATACACGGGTACAACATTGTGGAGCTCAAGCAATGGAATTCCCCACAAATGCTCCCGGAAAAATTCAAACTTCTAACTCCCTCTTCCGAGGTGATTACTCATTGCATGTTCCCATCAGGCTATGTCCTGGGGACGTAACATCATCATATATAAGTTATGCAACGTTGCAAAGAATCTTTGACCAAGTCTAATATATCAACAGAGGCCCCAACCTCCAGAAAAGGTTTGACTTCTAAATCTCAGGTAGAATATAATTGAAAACTTATATTGTAAAGAATTAATATAGATATCTTGCTTTATATTCTGAGATACAAGTGATAGTAATTGATACTAGACGTGACCAGACCAGTCTTGATTACCCAAAACCTTACAAAAAGTCATAATTAAGGAGGTGAGAAATGTGTTATGAAGTAAACAACGGATTCAAGAACACAACGCGTAAAAGCACAACACACTTTTATTAATGTTCGGAAAATAGCTCAAAACCGAACTACCACTCGCCGCCGCTACAACGGTTCGGCTGACCCCAAATAAATAGACCCTCTAGCCTAGACAAACCTTAACCTAATAGGAAAATAAATAACACCTAAAAGAAAATATACCAAAATAAAACTCCTGCAAACTAGGAGGCTTCCTTATCCTATTCACGTAAGGAAATTAACCAACATTCTCCCCCTTAATTTCCGAATATACCCTCGGAAGGTCTTCCACGCCAAGCAAGCTTCGCATCTCCTTGAACTTCGTCCGCGCCAACGGCTTCGTCAAGATATCCGCTCTTTGCTCGTCGCCACTCCTTCGACTTCGAGGTGACTTTGATCTTGTCCGGTCATCCGGCACACGAGAACTTGAGTGAGAACGATCATACCTTGTATATGGACTTTGATTCCTTTCTTGACTCACATCCCCCATGCCAGAGTCACGGTCTCGAGGACACTCTCTTTCCATCTCATGGGACCAGTCCCTGTCTCGTACATCTTTTGCATCACGATGCTCCATTTCGATTTTCATAGCCTTCCCATTAAGTTCCCTCATCTCCAAATTCTGCCGAGCTGCAGCAGATTTGGTAGCTCCTACTTCAACAGCTTCCTGTTGCTTATCATTTAGGGTCCTTTTTGATGAGCTCATTTTGCTTCTTAACCGCAAAATTTCGCCCTTTGCTAAACCCAGATCGTCTTCTGACTTCTTTGCTCTCTTCTTGGCTTGAAGACATATCAGAACACCCGGCTTTATACAAATCTTGTACAACCGATTCGGACTCCTTTCAACCTTCATCAATAAACGGCCGCCCCTATCATACATCATCAAGTGCTCACCCTTCAATCTCACCTCACAACCACCCTTTGTGACTTGTCCGAGGCTGAGTATGTTGCTGCTCAACTCTGGTATATAATAGACCTCGGTAAGCAGCTTTTGTTCCCCTGTCTTGCCTTGAAGAAGTACCGTTCCTTTGCCTTTAATTTTAACGCAAGATCCATCTCCAAATCTTATTTTGCCTTTCACATTTTCATTCAACTTGGAGAAGTAAGATCTATTTCCCGACATATGATTGCTCACACCGTTATCCAGATACCATATATGATTTTCCATAGGCTCAGAAGTCAATTTACTCGGCATCAAGCTCCTTTCATTCAAGCACACTTCTTGAGGTACGTAATCAACACCTTCGTGGACAAACACCGTTTCATCTACATCATGCTCATCAGCGATAAATGCCTCATCCGTTTTCGTTTTTCTCTCGGGACACTTGCTTGCAATGTGTCCGGGCTTGTCGCAACGAAAACATATTAACTTCTCGGGACACTTGCTTGCAAAGTGTCCGGGCTTGTCGCAAGTAAAACATATTAACTTCGAGCGATCCCTCCTCGTCTCTCGGCCTCGGCCTCGGCCTTTTCCACGTGAGTCGCGACCTCTGTCCCTCTGATCCGAAAATCCCTTATTTTGTTGATCGGAAGAAAATGAATATAATAAAGTATTGTCTGATGTAGTATTGAAACTTTCTTCGTTAATTCGTTCTTCGTACGCTTTCAAGCGACCAACAACATCTTTGAAATCGATCTTGTTCAAATCCAACACTTGTTCTAGTGACGCAACAATGTGTATGTACTTCGATCTCGGCAAACCATTAAGGAATTTCGTGACCATCTTGGAGTCATCTAGGGGCTGCCCAAGGGAGGCCGACTTTGCCGAAATTTCGGACAACTTTCCGGCATAAACATCGATAGAATCTATTTCCGCCATCTTAAGTCTATCAAATTCGGCAGCTAGAGTTTGGAGCCACGCCTCTTTGACCCTCTCGGCACCCAAATATCTCGTCTTTATGGCTTCCCAAATTCCTTTCGATGTTTTTTGATGGCCGACTTGTAAGATCAAATTCTCGGGGATTGCTTGAAATAGTAGAGCAATTGCAACATCATTATTCTCAACATCATCCGACTCTGGATCAATCGTATCCCACACTTTGTGAACTCTTAGAACAACTTTCATTCGCATAGCCCACACGGTATAATTGGTCGGAGATAACATCGGACATTGAACGGTTGCGGAACTTACCTCCCTTCCACGCGTTTGACTTGCGGCGGGCCTTGCGCTACTTTCACCGACTTCACTCATTGTGGTTGGATCCTTCCAAGAACTCGTTGATCAAAAACCCCTGTTTGATCCCCTGTTGGCCGTATACCCTTCGGCCTGATGGAAAAGAATTAAGCTATTTCAATTTTTAAGGCCAGCTCCTTTCGGCCTTAAGTTTCGAAATTTTTTTTATTTTCAAAAGCCTGCTTCTTTTGGCCGAAGTTTGCAAAATTTTTCAGCCGGATCCTTTCGTCTTTATGGCGGCGCCTCCTTTTTTTTTGTTTTCGCTTTTTGCTTTTTTTTCAATTAATTACTCGTTGAACAGAATCCGACCCTTGTTGATACGAAGAACACGGCAACCTCCTCACGGGATCTACCTACACACGGCAACCCTCTACGGTGGCTCCTCCCTCTTCGAACAACACCCACTCTTATACCAATTGAAGTAAACAACGGATTCAAGAACACAACGCGTAAAAGCACAACACACTTTTATTAATGTTCGGAAAATAACTCAAAACCGAACTACCACTCGCCGCCGCTACAACGGTTCGGTTGACCCCAAATAAATAGACCCTCTAGCCTAGACAAACGTTAACCTAATAGGAAAATAAATAATAACTAAAAGAAAATATACCAAAATAAAACTCCTACAAACTAGGAGGCTTCCTTATCCTATTCACGTAAGGAAATTAACCAAACATGTTACACCCGTGACAACTATGTTTTCCCTTTACATGGCAATAGTTGATCTATCAACTAAAAGATGAATAAATAGTAAATGTACCTCCTATTTTAAACACCACCATCATGTTAATCTGGGGTGTTCTCTTACCGGGCTATTCTTACCCCGTTACTCGTACAACGAAATAAAACTTGTGATGATTTTCAATAGTTCTAATTGTACCATTACCATATGCTTTATTTTTTGTGCAAGAGAATGTTTACGCGGCTCGAACTTGTGACATTAACGTCATTGAACAGTAACTTTATCAGTTGCTTCAAAATCCGACTTCGGAAACTTTGACATACTGTGGGCGTAAATTACCTTTTCCTTCAATTACCTCTCAATTATCAAAATTATTTTTTGTATCTAATATGTTGTTTCCCTCTGCTGAATGATATCGGGTCTTCCATTCTCACATCTTGTATTGTTCTTATGCTATTTATGAATATCCTACAGTATCGTGTAAGAACGAACATATTTGATTATTTGAAGGGCTTGCATTTGTTTTGCTTGCATGTGTTCTGCATCTTTTCTGGGATTGTTTTTGTGGATCTTTTTTTTTTCCTCATAAAATCTGAATGTTTTTTCCCAACCAACTTTTCTGGCTGTTGGTGTTATGAGAAATTTCAGTCTTTATGGCGAATTCAAGTGGATGATGAAGTTTATGGGGAAGAAGAAAATCAAAAGGATCACAATCAAAACTAACTGGCGCTGAAACATGGAAATGTACCACCAAAAAGAAAAAGGTAAAAATCCTTTTCTTAACTGTTGCCTATGAGTATTGTACTTATAATATCACATTATTTTCTGAACTTATTCAACAGCTTTCAGCATTGGATAATCATCTGAGACCTCAAGATTAGCAAATAAAAATGTGAGTAGGTATGGTATCAATAACTTTCTATACATGATTTATCTCTGCCTTCTTCCATGGTTTACTTATTAAGTCCCCTGTTCACTCCTATAGATAGCAGCAATAGTGACAACAATGATAAGCACCACATGGACACTGAAAACTGTGAAAGTTTAAGATCTCCTGATGCTGCATGAATCAGTTCGTTCACAGTGGCAAAACTGAAGGCCAAGTGGAATCAATGTCATTTTGCAGCATCATTATTATGATGATATAGTGTTGGATTCGTATTCTTGTCAACTGCGTCATAGTTCTCTCCTACGTAGATATATTTGCATTATTGCATTATTCTGGCTTGGCAAATTACTCTTGCATTGTTGGCGAAAACCCTGACAAACTAGATGGATACATTAGTTTTTTTTCTTCTGATGGCTATTCCTGCTTTGGTGCAGCGTTTTGGTTGTATATTTTAAATGCATATTCTTGGTCCTGTGCTCAGATGCCGTCTTTTTTGTTAATTCTGTAGCTTGATGTGCTACTTCAAGTACTGCATACAACAACAACATTACCCTATTGCCTTAGAGGCTTCCGCCTATGATGGGGTATGAGGGGGTCGGATGTATGCAACCATACTCATGACTTAGAAACACACAAAGTTTGTTTCTCGATCCTCATAATAACAATTGCATCAAGGTGTATCGATCAACTGATACTTTACGTAATGCATGATTACATTTATGTTGTATAAGCGGATGACTTCCCTTTCCTGCTGCCTTACCATTGAGTGGCGAGTAAAGGATGTCAATGGAGATATTATGTGTTCTTACCGTCTGTAGGTGTAGAGAAAGATGAGTCTCATTTACACAGCATGCCATCTATGTTTGGCTCTGATCTTTTATCGTCTGTGGTAGTGAATCTGTCTCTTCACGTATACCTACCAGACTTTCTGACTTATATGGGTATTGTTGCATTATCAAAGCTAGCTCATCTGTGGTGTCTGCCAATGGGGAGAAGTATATACTCTTTTCTTGTTTTCTTTTATGAATTTCCACCAAGTATTATGTGTGATCTGCTGATGAAATGATGACAATTTCTTTGCGCCCCATCTAACTGCAATCATTTTTACTTTTGGTACTCTGTTTGTATCCCTGTTTTTCATCGACAGCTCATTTTGATGGTGGCTTTAGGCTTTTTAAAGAGACTCACGTTGACCATTTTGGTGTAAAATCAGATTCAACAGAAGAAAGGGATACAGGATTTGCTGCTGTGGGTAACTCTAAGCATGATTGCAATGCTCTTTTGACGTAACTATTAGTAGCAGTGATGTAGCTAAGACGACTGGTGTTACATACGCCATGGCATATCAATAAGCACAGAGTCTGCAACTGAATGGGGAGTAATGTAGTTGGTGCGGATCGCGAGAGAGGCCTGATCGCATCGCAATTTAATATGCACAGTCTTAGCCTACACTTGAGGTTGTTTATGCGGGTGGAACCCGTGACCTTAAGATCACAAAACAGTAACCTTACCAGTTGGTCCAAAGCACGCTCTCGTAAAGTCTACTCAAGGGTATTTATAATGTATGGGCCATTTATATGATTGTGTTGAAACTTGTGATTACATGAGGTGAAGCTCATATCCACTCAAAATTTTAAGGCAATGGGTGGTGGTACATCATCCTCATATAAGCCATGCATTTTTTCTCAAATTAGCCAATGTGGGATTCTCAACACCCGCCCTCACGTGGCTTGACATACACATGCGCCTTACAACCCGCCCTCAATCACAAACCACAAGCCAGACATGAACATCTGGACTTAGGTTGAGGGGAAACATTAAGTGGCCAACCATGGGCCAGGCAAGGGGTGAGTCCACATTTTAAACCTGCTCTGGTACCATGTTGAAACTTGGGCTTACATGAGGTGAGGCTCATATCTACTCAAAACCTTAAGGCAATGAGTGGTGGTACCTCATCCTCATATAAGCCATGCATGTTTATCATATTTCAGTACTTATTGACCATTATAAAATTAAGTTGCTCAGTGATCCGTATAAAAATGATATGAACTTATTAAGTAGGAGAATGATTTGTAAAGTGTTGAACAATAGAGTTTTTCACCTACCAAATTCTTCATAATTAACACACTTTCGGCATAATTTCTTCTCATGTGACCACATGTGGCCGAGGACATGAAATGTTTTGTTTGTCCCCAATTGATGCAGGCTAATTCAATAATCTTACACCACACATCTCGAGCATTAACTTCGACAAGGGATTACAAAACCTGATTTGGCAAAATCATATGACATATAAATTGCAAATTCATGTATTCTAATGTTCTTAGGTTTTCAGATTAGGATCTAAGGTATATCCTTAATAAATGCAAATTGTGGGAAAAACAAGGAAAACAAAAATGGAAAAATCATCATAAACTAAGGGGGAAAAACCACGACGAATGTTAATGAGCAGTCTACATCATACATGTGGTCGGTGTTAGAAACTGTAATCAGAAAAGTGCACTGTGCGCATGTGAATAAACTGAAAACAAAAATGCAAACAAAACCGAGGCGAGCGTAAGGACTCTGTCCTTAAGACGAATTGCTCCGGTATACTGTGCCCAACCGGATGGAACAAACGTCTCCCAGGATACAACGGCTTCTGTTCATACGAACGGCACTGCAACGTAAGAACTCGACGAACCTGTAAGGTGCTCTGATTTCTCGAACGCAATGAATGCAAGACAACGTTTTATGAAAAACAGAAGTAGAAGAAGAAGAAGCTGCGTACGCCTTTTGATTTTCAAAATCTCTATCTAAAACGTTTCAACATGAAAGGAATTTATAGAGAGGAAGAAGTTACTGGAAGTTATCAGATGATTGGATGCGTACCGTTAGATCAATCAGTTTTGATATGTACCGTTAGATTGGAAGAAACCGCCCCACTACTGCAATAACCACCGAGTAGTTATTGGTAGTGGAAGAAACCGCCCCACTACTGCAATAACCACCGAGTAGTTATTGGTAGTGGAAGAAACCGCCAAATAACTTCCAATGTTACTCCAACTTTGAGCGTTAATTTTTCATTCACCCGGTATCAGAATCGAGTGATTCAACAACCTAAATTCATCTACGCGTTACACAGATAATTTAGGAATTTTTAGTTTTCGTTTTTGATTAACGAATACTAATCGTAATTAAGCCCAAAGTATGGTGTTTGACAAAATCCACTTGCCATCCAAAATTTTCCGACTCCCACAACTAACTTTTCTCCAACAATCCCCCACATGAATGGAAATTAATGCAAATGTGAATGCAGACTCTATCGAGAAATCAGATAAGGATATGTTGCCTCAGAAGAGGTAGCTTCTGGCTTTGAACCTTTCTTAGTGATGTACCATCGGATCCACTCGGCTGGGTAGTGAACTAATGTCTTGAACTATCAGCCTTTAGTGTGAACCTAGACAATGATACTCACACAACATTTCCTCTAACACCCCTTTTTGGTTCTCATGGTTGTGTTCATTTTGGCCATGAACAACCTGGTTTCAGAAAGTGTATTAGAGAATTCTTGCCTCTCAGAATTCTCATAGAAGCGGCCCCACTTCACACTTACATAGGTGATTCCTATCAAGAGTATTCTGCCATACCCCCACTTAATTTATTAAGATATAGGACATCATTAAAAGCATCAGCTTACCCTCATTTCTCTGCAGACAGCACTTTTATTTAACGGAATGAGTAAGTGCTAACTGAATCCTTATAACTTAGTTTTCCCATTGAACCTAGATTCTGGGATCTCCAGTCAACAAGGTTGGGTTACCGTTACAAAGATTCATGCTTTGTAGGCTTAAGTCCCATTTGATCTCTAGGCAAAGCTTTTGTAAGCGGATCCGCAAGATTCTCCTTTGATTTTATGTAATCAATGGAAATCACGCCATTAGAGATCAACTGCTTAATGGTATTATGTCTCCGACGTATGTGTCGTGACTTACCATTATAGATGCTGCTTTGAGCTCGTCCTATAGCTGACTGACTGTCACAGTGTATGCTTATAGGAGCGATTGGCTTAGGCCAGCATGGAATGTCTTCTAGGAAATTTCGAAGCCATTCAGCTTCTTCCCCAGCTTTATCGAGTGCTATAAACTCAGCTTCCATTGTTGACCGAGCTATGCACGTTTGCTTTGTAGACTTCCATGACACAGCACCACCACCTACAGTGAATAAGTATCCACTGGTGGATTTAGAATCTTTACAATCTGATATCCAGTTTGCGTCACAGTATCCTTCCAATACTGCTGGATATCTTGTATAGTGTAATCCAAGATTCATTGTGTACTTGAGGTACCTCATTACTCTATTTAGAGCTTTCCAATGATCTTCACTTGGATTACTGGTAAACCTGCTTAATTTGTTTACTGAACAAGCTAAGTCTGGTCTTGTACAGTTCGTTATGTACATTAGACTTCCAATCACTTGTGAGTACTTCAATTGAGCTACTGGTTCACCTCGGTTCTTCCTTAAGTGCATACTTAAGTCAAGTGGGGTTTTTACTGGTTTTGCATCAAACATATTGAATCGTTTGAGAACGGACTCAATATAATGACTTTGTGACATGATCAATCCTTCAGTTACCCTAGAAATCTTGATTCCTAGGATAACATTGGCAACCCCCATATCCTTCATGTCAAAATTCTATGTTAACATCTTCTTGGTATTCAAGATGATGTCACGAGTACTGCCCATGATTAACATGTCATCTACATAGAGACATACTATCACATAGGCATTAAGTGTGTTTTTGAGGTAAACACACTTGTCACACTCGTTGATCCTGAAGCCGTTTGTCATCATTACTTGATCAAACTTCAAGTGCCATTGTTTTGGTGCTTGCTTAAGTCCGTACAAGGACTTAACGAGTCTACAAACTTTAGACTCTTGTCCTGGAACCACAAACCCTTCGGGTTGTTCCATATAGATTTCTTCATCTAACTCGCCATTCAGAAACGCAGTCTTTACATCCATCTGATGGATTTCCAAGTTATAGACTGCAACAATTGCAACTAGCACCCTTATAGAAGTGATCCTAGTCACTGGTGAGTAGGTGTCAAAAAAGTCAAAGCCTTCCTTTTGTCGATAGCCTTTAGCTACCAACCTGGCTTTATACTTTTCAATAGACCCATCCTCTTTCAGTTTCTTCTTGAAAACCCACTTACAACCAAGTGGTTTACTTCCAGGTGGAAGGTCAACCAACTCCCAAGTGTGGTTTTGAAGAATTGAGTCTATCTCACTGTCAACTGCTTCTTTCCAGAATGGAGCTTCTGGAGTTGACATAGCCTCGGAAAAGTTCCTCGGCTCATTTTCTACCATATAGGTTAGAAAATCCGGTCCAAACGAAGTTGGCATTCTGGCACGCTTGCTTTGACGAAGCTCCTCATCTCCTTGAGGAGTCGCCTCACGCATTCGCTTACCAAATCTTGTTTCTTCTTGAATTTTGTCTTTCCTCGGAAAGACATCTTCAAAGAACACTGCATTCCTTGACTCCATGACAACGTTTTCATGTATGTCAGGAATATCCGACTTGTGCACCAAGAATCGATATGCACTACTGTTAGTTGCATAACCAATAAATATGCAATCAACTGTTTTAGGCCCAATTTTCACCTGTCTTGGTTTAGGCACAACAACCTTTGCCAGACACCCCCACACTTTCAAGTATTTGTAACTAGGCTTGTGGCCTTTCCAAAGCTCGTATGGGGTTACATCCATCTTCTTAGATGGAATTCTATTTAAAATGACGTTGGCTGAGAGGATTGCTTCCCCCCACAAGTTCTGAGGTAAACCCGAACTTATCAACATAGCATTCATCATCTCTTTAAGAGTACGTTTCTTGCGTTCAGCAATACCATTCGATTGAGGTGAATATGGTGCAGTCGTTTGATGAATAATGCCATGTTCCAAACAGAATTCATTAAACGGTGTATCATATTCGCCACCTCTATCACTTCGAATTGTTTTAATTCGTTTGCTAAGTTGATTCTCAACTTCATTTTTATAATCCTTGAAAGCATCAAGGGCCTCGTCTTTGCTGCTTAGCAAATATACATAACAGTATCGTGTGCAATCGTCGATAAAAGTTACAAAATACTTTTTACCACCTCTCGTTTGCACAAATTTTAAATCACACACATCGGTATGAATTAAACTCAAAGGTTCAGTGTTCCTTTCTATTGAAGGAAATGGCGCCTTTGTCATCTTCGCTTCAACACATATTTGACATTTTCCTTTATTATTAAAGTCCAGTTTGGGCAATAAGTCAAGATTACTCATACGTTGTATTGACTTGTAATTAACATGTCCCAAACGAAAATGTCATAAACAAGAAGACTCAAGCATGTAAGCAGAAGAGGAAGCAATTTTATTAGCCTCTGCGGGCAAATCTCTTTTGGGTACAATAGTGATGACATTCAATTTAAACATCCTATTCGACAAGTACCCCTTCCCCAAATACATGCCATTTTTCGAAAGAATAACTTTATTGGATTCTAACACTAGTCTAAAACCATGCATGACTAGAAGAGATCCAGATACTAAATTCTTCCGAATATCAGGGACGTGCAGCACATTCTGCAAAGTCAGATGCTTCCCTGATGTGAGCTTCAGAACAACTTTGCCCTCGCCTTCAATCTTTGAGGAGGCCGAGTTTCCCATGTAAAGCTGTTCATTGTTCCCGGGCTGGTACTCCGTGAACATCTCTCTGCTGGAGCAAACATGTCTAGTGGCGCCAGTATCAAGCCACCACTCGCGTACGTTCCCCACAGCATTGCACTCTGAGACCACCGCACAGAGATTCAGATCATCTAATGCATCGACTATGTTCGCCTTTGCCTTGGATTGCTTCTTCTTGGGCTTTCTGCACTCATTGCTGACATGCCCCTGAATGCCACAGTTGTAACATTTCCCGGTGAACTTCTTGGCGATCTGCTTGCCTTTCTTGTTCACCCCGAGTTGGCCTTTCTTTTTCTTGGCCTCTGCAACATGGGCCTTAGCCTGACCAGAGCTAGATTGTGGCGCTCTTTCAGATCTACGATTGTCCTCCTCAATGCGGAGTCGAACAATTAGATCTTCCAATGTCATCTCCTTTCTCTTGTGTTTGAGATAGCTTCTGAATTCCCTCCACGAAAGAGGTAGCTTCTTAATCACTGCTGCCACGACGAAAGATTCACTGAGCAACATGCCCTCCTCTTCCATCTCGGCAACCAACGTCTGAAGTTCCTCAACTTGAGAAACAACAGTGCGAGAATCAGACATTTTGAAATCCAGGAATTTGCCGACAATAAATTTCTTAGTGCCGGCATCTTCCGTACGGTATTTCTTTTCCAAAGCCTGCCATAAAGACTTTGCGGTCTTGTACGTACAGTACAAACCATACAAGGAGTTGTCCAAACAACTCAGAATATGGCTCAAACAAACATAATTGTTGAAATTCCAAGTTTCAACAAAATGTTGGTTTTGCATATTCTGGGTTTGGTCCTCCAGCGGATCCACTATAGGCGGGTCCTCAGTCAGGAAAGTAGCCAACCCCATAGCAGTCAAGAAGAACAGCATCTTCTGCTGCCAGCGCTTGAAGAAGCTCCCACTGAACTTCTCCGGTTTCTCAACGTGTCCAACAACCGGAACAGGAGCAGGAATGGCAGCGGGTGCAACTGGAACAGCAGTGTTCACTTCCTCGGACGGACCAAGGTGCACGCCATTGAAGGAGTTCGAACTTTCGTTCTCCATTTCAGATTCTTTAAAACCAATACAGAAACAAAACACAGAGCCGATTAGTTTCGTACAATAGAAACTGCGATCGCAAAACGAAACAGATTACAGTATATAAATCAATTCGTCTTAAGAATGTTAGAAACTGTAATCAGAAAAGTGCACTGTGCGCATGTGAATAAACTGAAAACAAAAACGCAAACAAAACCGAGGCGAGCGTAAGGACTCTGTCCTTAAGACGAATTGCTCCGGTATACTGTGCCCAACCGGATGGAACAAACGTCTCCCAGGATACAACGGCTTCTGTTCATACGAACGGCACTGCAACGTAAGAACTCGACGAACCTGTAAGGTGCTCTGATTTCTCGAACGCAATGAATGCAAGAAAACGTTTTATGAAAAACAGAAGTAGAAGAAGAAGAAGCTGCGTACGCCTTTTGATTTTCAAAATCTCTATCTAAAACGTTTCAACATGAAAGGAATTTATAGAGAGGAAGAAGTTACTGGAAGTTATCAGATGATTGGATGCGTACCGTTAGATCAATCAGTTTTGATCTGTACCGTTAGATTGGAAGAAACCGCCCCACTACTGCAATAACCACCGAGTAGTTATTGGTAGTGGAAGAAACCGCCCCACTACTGCAATAACCACCGAGTAGTTATTGGTAGTGGAAGAAACCGCCAAATAACTTCCAATGTTACTCCAACTTTGAGCGTTAATTTTTCATTCACCCGGTATCAGAATCGAGTGATTCAACAACCTAAATTCATCTACGCGTTACATAGATAATTTAGGAATTTTTAGTTTTCGTTTTTGATTAACGAATACTAATCGTAATTAAGCCCAAAGTATGGTGTTTGACAAAATCCACTTGCCATCCAAAATTTTCCGACTCCCACAACTAACTTTTCTCCAACAGTCGGTCCAATCTAGGTATTTGAAAAGGGACATAAAGCCAAAAGACAAGTTACATCTAATTAATAATTTTTGAAACTTTGTTGGGAAGTACTAAGCCATACGTGTTTATGCATCATATCAATGCCATAAGACGACGGCGAGAAAAGCAATTTATCACTTATAAGAAAAAATGAAGTCAAAAAAACTTATAAAAAATTGTAAATACTTTCGTTAATTTACAAACACGGATCTCCTGATAAAAACAAGAATTAGTTTACATCTATACAAGGAAATGAAATAAATCTTACCACAATATAACTGTAGACTACTATTAATATAAAAAAAAACTCAACTAAAAATTCTAACTCTGCTAATGCATCATTATAATATAGTTTCCACAAAATGAGACATTTGCGGTGACGCTAAAAATAGTCGGATGAGATCAGAGGAGGCCTCATATGAGGCAAAATATGAGGCCTACAATCACGCGACGTCACATGTATAAAAATGCTCGCTGTTTACTTTTTTCCTTTTTCTAAAAAAGGTCTTTTCGTACACGTGGCTTCGCGTGATTGGAGACCTCATATTTTGCCTCATATGAGGCCTCCTTTGATCTCATCCGAAAAATAGTACTTAGTACAAAAGAAGATGCGTAGTCCACTTGGTATTCGGGATTAAGAATTGCTATCAAAAAGACAAGAGTTCGAATCCGGGGACACGCACATTGTAGGTGCTCTACTTCTGCTAGTTTGTAAGAAAAATTTGCTCTACTTCTGCTAGTTTGTATAGAGCACCTTGTGTGGGTCATGGTATGCATCTTCGCTGACCTAAAAAGCCGTTGGACAATTGATTTGTATCCTCCACCAATCTTCATGAGACTGATTCATGAGGCTGGATCAGTGAGGACCATCACGAAGGGATTTCGCCTTTCCTACCAACAAATAAGCTACCGTGAGATACTTGTCAATCACGCCCTTTTTTTTTTGAAAGGGTTAATCACATTCTTAACAGTTTAGTTTTTATAAATATGAAGTCTAGCTGACAACAATTTTGGTTAGGAATAATTTCAGGCTCACCTTTTATATTATTAGTACATAATTAAGATAAAACTCCACCATTTGATAATGCATAAGTCATTTCATGCTAATATTGACGCACAAAAAAATAACTGTCAGAGTTTGAATGAGGACATAAATTTTGAATAAAAATATATATGAGAAAATAAGACATTCATTTTCCTTATTCCTAAAACTAATCAACCAGGAAAAAGATACATCGTCAATCCAATTGTTCCGAGTCTTACTCGCATAAGTTTTTAATTTCAATTTTCTCCCCTCGCTTCCATTTTAAAGGCTGTAAGAGAGAAGACAAAAAAGGAATTATATATATTCAAGGATAGTTTTGCGCTTCACTCCTATGCTTTCTTTCAAAAATATAATACTCATTCAAGGATCGTTGGTCTCCCTTTCACCTTCCTCATAGTTTTTGTTGTCGGTGAGATATATTGGGTAAGTGTTGTTGTAGTAGTGTCATTTCATATGAAAAACATTGTCGTCAACTTGGAAAGTTGGTCAAACATCAACTAAATCCAAATATTAAAAATATTTAATATATTGTTTGTCAAAATAGTCATCACACTATTCATAATTAAATTTTAGTGAATAATGTATATAATATTTTGACAAATTGGTTTTATATATTGTTTACCAATTGTGTTGTGTCATGTGTGTGAACAGCTGTTGTAATATTTTTGAAAGAAAGAGAGTATAAATTAAATCCGAACTTTCAGAATGATGCCTTTGAAGTCTTCAAACAAAGACTTTATGAAATCACATTTCAAAGTTTGACCCGTAATTTAATAGTCATTGTCAGAACAACACAACAACAAATTTAGATGATTCCGTCTATAATATAGTATGAGAGTTCAGATGTACGCAACCATACCTATATGTTAGAAACATTGAGGTTGTTTTCTGATGACTCATAATGAAAATTGCGTCAAGTTGTGTCGATCAACTACTATTTCACAATATAAGAAGCGCAGCTAATTTAGTAAGTCGTTTTTTTATTCCATGATATTCTAAAGTGAAAAAAGGAAACACTAGTCGTCATTGTCGAATTCACAAAATTCCATCAGTACTAACTCTTTTCACATGAAATTTGATTTATGTTCCTGAATCTTGGAAACTCACTAAACACCCCATCCAAGAATTCATATGCATGTCAAAAGAGACGTAAAGTGGGGAGGACAGTGCTCCCAAGTTGTTCGACCACTGAGTGAGACGATTTTTCATGTAGTTTTGATTTAATGAATTAGTCTAGTTTTAACATAAGACGAAATATCCATTTTAACTACAAAGAAACATCAAGTGAAGTACACTCATCACACAGTTTCACCATGTTCTTAATTTTATTAATAGAAGTATATTGTATTATTGCCTAAATTAGTTTCTATTTTAACTGTGCGATCTATTTAACTATGCAACCGTTGCTAAGTTGGCACAATTAAACTCATCCACTGTAGACATATAAAAACCATGTTTACTAACTTGTCACGGACCTAGAGAGAAGTCTTTATTTTAGAAGTTTCACAAACGTTATGTTGCACTTTTTTTACCACCACAATTGGGAATTTATACGAGTCCTGAAGGTGGTGAAGACAATCTGATCCACATGTTCTCGCTATCTGGTAACATCGTCTATCCTGATTTAGCTTTTCTTTTTTAAGAAAAAGGTAACGTTTATCGACTTAGGCTTTTGAATCTCTAGTTCCCCACATTATTTATTGCATCATATGTTTATCGAATTTGTTCTCTTCATCGTTCCAAAAGAATCTTCTATTGAACTCTAATTTGTCTGTCTGCATGGCGTGTGCGGAAAATAGATAAAGCTGCACGTAGTTAGTTAATATTCGGCATGATATATTGCATCTAAGGTTATTAGTTCGACTCTTAACAGCTGCAATATGTGTGTTTGGATCATGCCGTCGGCAGAAAGTATTTGGACTCGGACACTTTGTGGAGACCAAACCCTATGTCTCTTTCTTAAGAAACCGCTGAGTAAAATAATTTACATCATATACGAAACTCTTTGGGGCTAGAAAGGTGGAGTTCTTTATGATCAAAGTATGACATTTTGTATCTAAGAAAATATATGAAGTTACTGGTTGGATTAGGATTTTCCTAGCCGCCCGAAAAAGCACTTTATGTTTCCAACTATCAGGCGTATGATTGAAAATGAGTGAAGCGGTTTGTGAGCCAATCAAGTTCGGCTTGGATTTTTATACGACTAGTTTGGCTTGATAAAACTCGAGAATGAATTCGAATTTACTTAAATATTTAGTGATGCAATCTTGAACATGTTGACGCTTGACTCGTTTGCTCGTAAGCATGCTCCCAATTATAATATATATGAAAATTATTCATGATTTGGTGTTATTTAGTTTATTTGTTTGATACATACTATAAATTAAACATGTTAATTGAAAATTATTTCAGTGATAATAAGTTTTCATGCAGAAAAAATAATAGCGGTTCAATAATATCATCGAAAAACCCATGTTTCTACATGATGCATGCAAATTTTTTTTTAAAAAAAAGAAACGGAATTTATTTTTGTTCGAATATGTTCGAGTTCAAAGACACTCAAGCTCGAGCTTAAGATCAAATAGAATTTAAATATCGTACTCGAGTACTTAATAAGTTAAATATTTAGATCGGTTTGGTTTATTTGCAACGAAAAATAATTAGGAAAAAGTGACCACAAATTAGACCATAACCCATTAGGCAACTATATAGTCTATAATCGTCAGGCCATCTAGTCGATCTTCAGCAATTGATAATGGACAACCCAAGGATAACCTACTTGTAAAATCATAGGCCGTGGGTGCAGTAGACAAGTTTATTTGCATTGTAAATTATTATTATTATTATTATTATTATTATTATTATTATTATTATTATTATTATTATTATTATTATTATTATTATTATAACTAGAAGGATGTAGGTTCGAATCAGAACATGTGTAGCGTAGATTCAATAATGATATCTAAGTTAGGCTATAGTATCTAGTATAATTTAGTTAAAAAGTTGCTAACCTAATTTACAGTGGACATCTGTACACGTTGCCTGATAAAAAAACTTTATCACACTGCTAAATTAATAATTTACATTTTCACCAAACTAATTCAAACCGAAAAGTAAAAATCTTCCAAGCTTTTGCAGCTAGAATCCAAAGCAAAGAAAAAGATACCTCACGTGAAAAGATGCTACCCGCCCCGATGTCAAACAAACATCCACACTATTTCTTTTATTTCGACCCCCAATCCCCCCAAGCCTCCATACCCTATTACCTACCGTACGACATGTGACAATAAGAAAGATGTTGAGTCTCGACAAGTGTCATCCGTATTTAGCTTTGTCACTTCTTTACTGTCATGTGTCGAACGGTGGGCAATAGGGTGAGGGTGGAGACGGTAAAGCTTATATACTAAACTCAAAAAAAAAAGACAATTTAAAAGTCCAAAGAAAAAAAAGGAGGAACTCAAACCAACGCAACAAACCCGCCAAGCAACCAACAAATTACTTGTACGCTATTGCTGCCGCAAAATCACTACGAATAAAAAAGAAAAAGAAAATTAAAGAATTAAAGCTCCTCGAAATCAGTGCATTTATATACTAGCACTCCGACCTCTCAGAAGATAGAAACTAGGGAGGAAAACTGTATTCGTTCTCTCTCGACGCTGACTGGAGAAAATGGATCCGGTTCCTGTGTTGATCTCTTGGTTCCATCAATCACGAGCTTCTCTCAATTCATTTCTATCTCAGTATGATCCTCTCTCGTTGATTCTCGCACCAATTCTCACTTTTCTGGTCGCTCGATTTTTACGGTCTGTCCTCGATGTTGTTCATGAAAAAGGATTCAAAGCGGCAGTCGTTGGCCTAGTTATGAGCTTCCTCAAGTAATTCGTTGGATTGTTTTAATATCTTATTCCAAGTTTTAATGAATTTTTCTTTTTTTTTCTTATTTGCTGATTTGTTTATTTTGATCTAGGCTGGTGCCTGGTGTGAAAGCGTATATCGATGCAGAAAAGCAGAAGGTTAGCGTTTTGAATATATGTATAGCTAAATTTTGTTCTTCCTGGAGCCTTTTTTTTGGTTGACATATATGTTCGAGATAGCTCTGCAGTTGGATCCAAAGCATATTCACAATTCTCAGTGTCTTTTGTGAACTAGCCGTAGATTGATTTTCTTTTCTTTCTTTTTTTTTTAATTTTTTTGCCCATTAACATTATTTGGTGTGTATATATGTTCTGTTATATATGTGTAAACACACAGACATATATACATGTACATGTGTGTACACTACATATATAATTTATTTTCCCTCTCTTTTTCTTAAGAATAGCAGGAAGATTAGTATATAGGTGTAGTAGCTTAGCATTCCATAATTACATTTGCTTTGTCCAAGTGATAGTTTTTTGTCTTTGAATGGTTGTTAGCAAGTCATTTTGTTGCGGAGAAACTGAAACGGTTTCACCAATCCAATCTATATTTATCCAAATGTGGCGAAACGTCTGCTTAAACACATTATTGACATTCGTCAAACCAAAGAATGATCAACATAGAGATATGCTTACCAACAAATCCATAGCTTTATATCAATCACTCTTGACCATACTCTTTGGCTTTTTTGTTTAGTCCAATCATTGTGCTGCGGCAATAATCTGGACCAGCTTGATGGCTCTTATTAGTGTTCTGTGCTTGATTTAATCTTTATCTTTTAGTTTTTGAGGATAACTACAGTTATTTAAACTAGCAAATAGGAATAGATGATATAAATCTGCGCTCTGCTGGGTCACTATGCTAGAAAAACAGTCTTGGATGAATGTAATTTTCTTCTTATTCATCTGATTCAAATACATTGTGGGTATATATAATACAAACTTTCCTACCTAAATCAACAATGACTGTGATTCTGGTTGAAGATTTGATATAGATAAATCTACAAAATCTAACTTTTCCTAGCTTTTCAAACCATATCTTTGATATTTCAACTCATATCTCTAACACTCCCCCTCAAGTTGTGTATTGGAACATCCGATACCCAACTTGCTCAATGCCTCATCAAATGTTCTCCCTGATACCGCTTTAGTCAAAATGTCTGCAAGTTGATCTTCAGACTTTACAAATGGCAATTCCACAATCCCTTCCTCAAGTTTTTCTTTGATAAAATGTCGATCTACCTCAACATGCTTAGTTCTGTCATGCTGCACCGGGTTCTCAGAAATACTTATTGCTGCTTTGTTGTCACATTTTAACTGTACCGGAAGTTGTATCAGGATTCCTATTTCATCCATCAGTTTCTTTAACCACAAAATTTCCATTATCCCTTTCACAATACCTCTAAATTCTGCTTCCGCACTTGATAGTGCAACAACCTTTTGTTTCTTGCTCTTCCATGTGACCAGGTTTCCTCCAACAAATGCAAAGTATCCTGAGGTGAATCGTCTATCATTTGGGTTCCCTGCCCAATCGGCATCTGTGAATACCTCAATGTCAAGATTTCCATGTTTTGTAAACACCAATCCTCGATCACTCGTTCCCTTTAAATACCTGAGTATCCTTTTTACTGCTATCATATGTGCCTTTTGTGGTGTATGCATAAACTGGCTAACAACTCCGACTGCATATGCAATATCTGGCCGAGTATGGGATAGGTAGATCAATTTTCCAACAAGTCTTTGATATCGTTCCTTGTTAACTATTGGTTCTGCTTCACTCACTTGCAGCTTATGATTTATCGTCATGGGAGTCTTAGCAGGTTTGCAGTTGATCATTCCAATATCTGTTAGTAAATCCAGGATATACTTCTGCTGACATATTACAATGCCGTTGCTGGAGCGTGAGACTTCTATTCCCAAGAAGTACTGTAGTGTTTCCAAATCTTTCATCTCAAATTCTGCAAATAACTTCTGACGGAGTCTACTGATTTCTTCAACATCATCCCCAGTGATAATCATGTCATCTACATATATAATCAAGCATGTCATCAGGTCTTTGTTTCTCTTAAGGAAGAGTGTATGGTCTGCATTACTCTGAACATACCCATTATGTTTCATTGCAGCTGTAAAACGTCCAAACCAAGCTCGTGGACTCTGTTTAAGCCCATATAATGCCTTTCTCAACCTGCACACCTCACCCCTTTCAAACTCTCCTGAGAAGCCTGGAGGAGCTTCCATGTATACTTCTTCTTGCAATTCACCATGCAGGAATACGTTCTTCACATCAAACTGAAACAAGGGCCAATCTTTATTAACTGCCACGGAAAAAAGTACTCGAATAGTATCAATCTTTGCTACTGGAGAAAAAGTCTCTGAGTAATCAACTCCATAGGTTTGAGTATACCCTTTTGCCACAAGTCTTGCTTTATGTCTTTCAATGGTTCCATCAGCCTTGTATTTAATGGTGAACACACATCGGCACCCCACTGGTTTCTTCCCTTCTGGAAGGATACACTTTTCCCATGTTTCATTCTTAAGTAGAGCCTCCATTTCAGTCGCCATTGCTGCTTGCCATTCCTTTTTTACTATTGCCTCCTGTACTGTTTTGGGAATATTTTCTGAATACATGGGAGCCAGCAATGCTCGCCCTCGAATCACTGGATATCTACTGGTTCGAGTCACTTGGTCTGGTGAATATCGTTCCGGTGGAATGCCTCTGGTACTTCTTGGTGGAAGCACCCGTTCCCCATGTTCCTGACTTACAACAGGTTGAGGTACCATTTGTTCAGAAATCAAATTAGTAGATGGAGAACTTACCTCTTGTAAGACACTGTCCGAAGTAGATGTCTCAGGAGTGAGTACTGAAGCTTGAGTCTCATCTCTATCGATTGTAGTCAGCTCGGTGGCGCCACCTGCTTGTTCGTGTTGGTCATCCGTCGGCCAGTTGAAGTTATGTAACCACTCAAAGGTCGGGGTACTACTCTCTTTCTCCCCCTGAGACCCGACTTGGTGGTGAAAGTAGTATTCAGTTTCAAGAAATACACAGTCCATGGTGACATAAAGTCGACGAGTAGTAGGATTATAACATCGATAGCCCTTTTGGTGGCTTGCATATCCAACAAACACACACTTTTCAGCACAAGAATCGAGTTTGGTTCGACTTGGTTTAGGTAGGTGAACATATACTGAACATCCAAATATATGAGGTGGTAAGGTTAAGATTGGAGGCACATTGGCTTGGGTTGCCAACATTTGAAGAGGAGTCTTTTGATTTAAAGCTTTTGTGGGAAGACGATTTAGAAGGTACACGGCAGTTCCAACTGCATCAGGCCAGAGATATTTAGGAGCAGATGACTCAATAAGCATAGCGCGGGTCATTTCAAGTATGATACGATTTTTTCTTTCTGCGGCACCATTTTGTTGAGGGGTGTAAGGACACGATGTTTGGTGGACAAGACCATGTTCACGGAAGAACTGAGCAAGGGGTTGATATTCAGTTCCATTATCTGTTCGTAGGACTTGAATAGAGGTATTATATTGTGTTTGAACCAAATGGAAGAAATGAATGAATTTTTCAGGAACTTCTGATTTATTTTTGAGAAAATATACCCAAGTCATGCGCGAGAAATCATCGATAAATAAAACAAAATATTGAAACTGGTGAGGATTTGACACATTTGCGGGTCCCCATACATCAGAATGAACTAGAGCAAACATTTTTCCAACCCGGGTATTATTTGGTCGGAACATCGCACGGTGACTTTTAGCACGAATACAGGTTTCACACTGGGGAAAGGTGCTACGATGTGAAAAAAGACTGGGAAATAAAAGTTTTAAGTATCCAAAAGAAGGATGACCTAAACGGCGGTGCCATAACCACAACTGTCGACTGGACGCCCGGTGAGCAAGCATGGACCGGCCCTGTTGAGCAACTTCATCGACAAAGTAGAGGCCGCCGCGTTCAGTGCCACGCCCAATAGTCTCCTTCGTACGTGTGTCCTGTAAAAGGCAATGATGAGAATCCATTAGTGCAGTACACTGAAGTTCCTTTGTAACGTGACTCAAGGAAAGTAATTTAGAAGACAGTGCCGGAACATATAAACAATTCGGTATAATCAAGGTGGAAGAAATTTGAATAGTTCCTCCATCATACACCGGAAGTCGCTCTCCACTGGTCGTCTCAATATGTGTTTTGGTAGGTGTGGAGTATGTAATAAAATCAGTAACATCATTGGTCATGGTATCTGTGGCTCCACAATCGAATATCCACACATTTGGACTACCGGCACTAGGTACATGTGGTTGACTATGGTGTTTGTCTTTTAATCTAGGGGCATAATTGTTACAATTTTGTAATTGTGGGCTGAAGTTGATGGGTTGGGTAACCTGGAGGGCCTGACTGAAGTTTGGAGAAGCTGAAGTATTAAAATTGTTGTGGCTGAAAAATTGAAGGGCTCGATTGTCATTTCTGCCAATTGGAGGACTGCGGTGCATTTGTTTAAAAACTAAAGGGCCTGCTTGAGATGGATTAGAAACATGAGGGACTAAGAAGTTATTAGGTGTATTATAAAAAGGATTAGGGTTGGGATTTCTCCTAACCCTACCTGATTGTTGTGCCGCCGCTGTCTTGGAGACTCCGTCTCCCCCCTTTCTGGAATATTCTCCAGACTTCTCTTCCTCTTGACCTTCTTCGTTGGTTCCCTTTCTGTTCATTACTACTTCATTGCTGGTTTCTCCAATGGCTACTGAGCCTCTTCCAATGGCTTCTCCATTGGATTGATTCCGGCTAGTCCACCATTCAGGGTATCCGACGAGAAGGAAACATGTCTCCCTAGTGTGTTTTTTTCGGCCACAATGTGTACATTTGAGGTTCATCTTGTCTTCCTTATCTGTGGGTTTGGAATCTGAGCGCAATGATGCTTTGTCTGAGCGCCGTGATGAACCTCCCCTGCCCCTTCCTGCACTACTTTGGGTCACCATTCCATACCCCAGTGATGTATTATCTACTGAGGGGTCTCCTTTCAATATATGAATCCTGGCCTCTTCTCTCCGAATGAGGCCATATGCGGTATCTACAGAGGGCAAAGGTTCTCTTTTTAGTATTTCCCTCTTTGCAGTTTCAAACTTTTCATCCAAAGCAGTTAAAAACTGGAACAATCTTTGTTCCTGTATTTTTTGGTTATACATTCGAATATCTTCTGGATCTTTCATTGGGTTAGGATCTTTTATGTCTATTGTCATCCAAATAGACTGGAATTTATTCCAGATCTCTTCCAAAGTATGTGTTCCTTGCCTTAGGGTGTTAGCCCTTTTATGCAAGTCGAATACTTGGAGAGAATCTGCGCCAGAACCGTATGTTATCATCAGTCCGTCCCATAATGCTTTGCAAGTTGGATATTGAGACACGTTAGTCACGAGGTGAGATTCAATGTTCTGAATTAACCACGTGAAAACGCACTCATCCTCTTGTTCCCAACGGGAGTAGGCCTGATCAGTTGGTGGGGGTGGAGCAGGGACTCCCGTGAGGTGAGAACTCTGCCCTCTCCCACCAATAGCTTTTCGAATTAAGGTTGCCCATAAGGAGTAATTCTCTCCGTTGAGTTTTACTCCTATGGTGAGATTTTCTGGATTGGTCATCAGAGTCTGCGATCCGAGACTCTGACGAAGAAGTTGAGCCAATTGGGCTGTGATTTCGTCAGTGAAGCCAGAACCAATCTTTGGGGCTGAGCTCTCTTCTGACATTTTTCCGCAGATAGCTACTTTGGTTCAGTCTGTTGGTCGGGTAAGGTATTTACGGACAATGATGAGGACAGACTCTGAGTCCTCAGATAGACAAGCAACTTTTACTTGTTTATGTTGTTTTCCTTTTTTCGGTTAAACTGAGTTTTGGGCAATGAAGAAGAAGAACAAGTTCTGAGTCCTAGAATCGGTATTGCTCTGATACCATGCTAGAAAAACAGTCTTGGATGAATGTAATTTTCTTCTTATTCATCTGATTCAAATACATTGTGGGTATATATAATACAAACTTTCCTACCTAAGTCAACAATGACTGTGATTCTGGTTGAAGATTTGATATAGATAAATCTACAAAATCTAACTTTTTCCTAGCTTTTCAAACCATATCTTTGATATTTCAACTCATATCTCTAACACACTATTCGGAATTTACTCAAATCCCTTGGCTAGTGAACCACATTGTTGTTTACTTCTCTTTGAAGGATCGACTACTTCCTTATATTCTTGATTTATTTTGACTTCCAAAATTTGAATGTTTGCTTAGTTACTTTGCAGGTCGTCAGTAAAATGCAAGCTTCTGGTAAATCTAATAGAGATGATTGGAGAAGTGAGTTGCCAAGGACAGGACTTGGAAATGAAGTGATAGAGCTGATGAAAGATGAGAAACAAAAAGATGTGGTTTGGCAGGGAAAGTGTTCTGGTACAGTGTATGTTGTTGATTCCTGGTCCTTGAGCTCATTTTCCCTTGTGCTTAATACTCAATCAATGTAAGACATTTCAAGTTTTTTGTGCTCTTGCAAATATACCTCATTGTATGTTTTTGTGCAGCTATATTGCAGGCAGCGAATATGAAGGCCATTTCTCTTTAATAAACGAGGCCTGCTCAATGTTAGTTACTCTTTTCAGATTTCCTTATGGTGACACAAGTTTGCGTATTAAGAAAATATGGCGTTCTACTACCTGGCTAATTTATCTTTTGGATAATGTATGATGTATCTTTCACGGGCCTATCATTCTTGTCCATTTCAGTGGATTAGGTATGGTACTAATGGTTCCTGTCCTTTTTTCAGGTTTTCACATACCAATCCTCTACATATGGACATATTCAAAAGCGTAGGAAGATTTGAAGCAGAAGTGGTTGCAATGACAGCTGCACTACTAGGCAGTAAGGAAAAGAGTTCTGGAGGGCAAGTTTGTGGAAACATGACATCCGGCGGAACTGAAAGCATATTAATGGCTGTGAAGGCATCCCGTGATTATATGAAAGCTAAAAAGGGAATTACAAGACCAGAAATGTAGGATCTTGTCCATTTATTTATCCATTACTAGCTATAGCATGCGAAAATTATTCAATTTCATTTGCATCATAGGATAATACCAGTGTCTGCTCATTCGGCATATGACAAAGCTGCTCAATACTTCAATATCAAGTTGTGGAGAGTTCCTGTGAATAAGGAGTTTCAAGCTGATAGTAAAGCTATTCGGCGGCACATCAACAAGAATACAATCATGGTTTGTCTTTGAACTGCATAAACTTGGAAGATGTTTTTTATGTGTTAGTGTCTATATGCATGTACACACACACAAAAGTACAATTTTGGTTTGTCTTTGAGAGTCGCTTGTTTGATCTTTAAGAGCCAAGTTTTCTGTGAATGCAACACTAGGCCATTTATTTTTTTCTTTTTAATTTCTACACTCGGGTGTATGTTTCAGTTCCATTGGAATCAAGGACATACTCTTCTTTGATTTTGGAATACGATGAAATAAAACAAGATGACTCAATAAATTGTTTGTGCTTCTTGTATTGTGAAGTAGTAGTCGATTGACATAATTTGGCGCAATTTTCATTATGGTCATCCGGAAACTACCTCCTTGTATTTCCAACACATGAGTATGGTTGGGCACACCCAAACCCCCTTACCCCACCATAGACGGAAGCCTCTAAGGCAGTTGGGTAAGGTGGTGGTTGTTGTTGTTGTTGTTCTATACTTGGGTGTTTACTTGGTTTGAATTATTTCTTGCTTTAACTAGCTTTGACTTACTGTTGGAAATTGACAGATTGTTGGATCGGCACCTGGTTTCCCCCATGGAATTGTTGACCCAATCGAGGCATGTGATACTGATAGATCCTATTTTGAGAGTTCCTTCTCTTCCAATAAACGATAAGAAAAATTCTCTTGCAACAGTTCGTTCTCTTCCTAGAATTGATAAGAAAACTATCCTGCAGGAACTTGGTGAATTAGCATACAGCTTTGGAGTATGCTTGCATGTTGACCTCTGTCTGGGTGGGTTTGTATTACCTTTTGCCCGCAAACTGGGGTACGTGAACTGGAACTTCCTTTCTGGGGATTTTGGTGGGGGAAACTTTATCACAACATGCTTAGAGGGTTGAAGCTGTAGAAAATCACTTTTTCATTTTTATCAATATCTCATTATTACTGTGAATTTACTCAGTTCTTATTTCCATGGAAATTGATTTGTGTTGCTATTTCTAAATGCTGTGAAATGTGAACTTCATGCATGGAACATGCCAGATGATGTTTCTAGAAAGGTATTAGCATTCTATCATCTAGTTAGTTTGTTTTTGTGCCACAATGTAAAGACAATGCATAGGCCCGTACAATCAAAGTTGATGTATTATGTGGGCATCTCTTAAAGTATCCTTATCTTGGCGTAGGGACTTTCTGTTGAATTTGTAGGTAACAATCACTGTAATCCTTCTAATTTTTTTTCTTGTCCAGTGAACTACCATCCTTTATTAATTATTGCTGTCTTCGGAAAAATGTTTAATAGGGTTATATATAATCTTCGGTTACTTTTGTCAAGGTTGCATAAACTCTTAAACCATCCCCTTAACCCCACTTCTCACTTTCCACCTCCCGCATTGATTTTTTGTGTTTCCTTTAGGTACCCTGTTCCACCATATGATTTCTCTGTTAAAGGAGTAACGTCGATATCTGCTGATGTGCACAAGTATGGTTTGGGCCCCAAAGGAACTAGTGTAGTCCTATACAGAAATCATGATATCCGAAAGGTAAAGAACCTATCTTGCTGTAACTGCAACGAGTGGCAATGAAATGAAAAATACGTAAACAAACAGAAACTAGGACTACATCTCTATAACTTCTTGGCAGAAATATTTTTGATCTGTCCATTTCTATCTGCAGTATTACCATGGATGGTTTCTCTTTAATTAGTTGACATACATGTGAGGGAAATGGAGTTTTCTAGTGGATTCCTTCAAATAAGATGGAATTCCCTTGTATATGCATTTCTTTTCACGCTCCTTAGAAGTCCATAGGGATCTTTAGGTGCATGTAATCTGTTTTGCTCGTAGTTCAAGACTAAATTAGTGAAAAGGAAAACGAACATTAGGAAAATGAACTAAATTAGTGAAGTGTTCTTCCTATTTGAAGGAAATCTTCACTGCATAAAATCTGTCTTCTCATGTTCCTTATAAGTCTGAGACAAAATTAATGAAATCATTATCACCGCCGAAGGTGTTTTTTAGGAAAATGAACTCTTTACGGTCAAAGCCTTGCAAGGATATTATGGCAGCTAAGATCTTGATTGTCACTGCTGATTGGTTGTCTTTCTTTACTATGCACATCAACAGTTACTGAAATATATCTTCTTTCAGCTTTAAGTACTCTTCAATGCTCTGCTTATAGTGTCTCTTTTAATATTTTACATCAATTTAACCGCATGTTACCATTCTGGATCACATTGGCTTCCCGTGCTCGTCATTTGCAGCATCAATTTGTTGCTGGTGAGTCCTTGTTAATTTAACTGCTCCTTTTTTTTTCTTTTTCTTTTTCCAGCTCTTCCTTTGAGAAGATCTTGTTATCATGAAGTGCATTAGATCATTTGTCTGTTCTTAAGCATTTCTGGTGCACAGATTTTTGTAAGTATCCGTCGAAAAATGTCCATCTTTTTTGGAGGTTTATGGCCAGATTGATAGTTTAAGGTTTTATGTATGGTTAACAACAAGGTACAATTTTATTTCTTATTTGTGTCCAGCCTTTCTCACGTTTTATGGTTACTTTTTTTGGTCTGTTTCTCTCTTCAGTCACCGAATGGTCTGGGGGGCTTTACGTATCTCCAACAGTTGCTGGAAGCAGGCCTGGAAGTCTGGTGGCCGGTGCATGGGCAGCTATGATATCTTTGGGGTTGGAAGGTACACCAACGTCTCAATGATTGTTTGTTCTGTTTTCTTGTTGAAAAGCATGTTCATAAGCCTGTAACCTTCTCTGGATTTGTAGGATATTTAGAGAACACAAGGATTATCATGGAAGCTTCAAAAAGAATCGAGAGAGGGTATTATTTTCTCTCCTGAAAATCCTATAGTTGTTTCAGTCTAATACATATTGAATCACTACTCCTTTTGTTGCAGGGTGCAGGAAATTCCTGAACTATTCGTCATTGGAAGGCCTGATATGACGATTGTTGCCTTTGGATCAGAAATTGTAGACATATTTGAAGTCAATGATATTATGTCTTCAAAAGGCTGGCATTTGAATGCATTGCAAAGACCTAATAGGTAAGAGAACTATTTTGCACCCATGCGCTTGATTCTTTTTGAAGGTCCTGCAATAATTAGCACTTGATATTTGATTGTGTGGGCTGCCAAATTTTCCTGTTATTGAGAATTTGACTAGTTACGATCCATGTTTTACGCAAGTGTTGATCCCTTATATGTTTCTTAAGCTTCATTTCATGTGTTGTATCTTGACAGCATTCATATATGTGTGACACTTCAACACGCTCCAGTTACTGATGATTTTTTGAAAGATCTCCGAGATTCTGTGGATACTGTAAGTTTGCCATTTCCTCCTGAAAGTTTATGTTCCAAATAAGATGACACTTTTCAGACTTAAAAGGTTTCAGGGCAGTTCGCTATGATTGAATGATTCTTTGTTTTGAGTATTGCTAATTCGCCACCAGCTTATGTTCTAAATTTTTTGTTGGAAGTAAGTTGGTTAAACTGGTTGGTGCAAGTTTGCATAGATGATGATGTTAGACCATCATTTTGTGCTAATGTTAAATTCGAGTAAGATGTTCAAATATCCAAGCAAAGGCATGTGGTCTAGTGATATGGAGAATTTAGGCACTCTAGTTGAATTTTAGTTGAAAATGCTTGCATTAGTGAACCATAATCAAATGTCTGGGAATAATGCAACAGGCAATTTGGGGAAAGGTGTCATATATCCGGGTATTATTCACTATGGAGAGAGGACGATTCCTCATTTTACATTCTACTTTTTATTTCTCCCTTTCTCCAGAATGGGAACCATTACGATTACATTGACCACTTAAAGTCAGAGGAACTTACTGTTTTCTGGCTCTCAATTGTTATGGGATGCTTGATTTCTCCTCTTTAGAAGAATGCAGGCTATTCATGCGAGTGTGTTCTGTCTCAGGTAAAACAAAATCCAGGTCCTATAAGTGGAGGGCTTGCTCCAATATATGGAGCTGCTGGGAGGGTCCCAGATAGAGCTATGGTTCAAGATTTGTTAGTAGATTTCATGGATACATCATGCTAGAAGACGTTCTCCTCTATTCAGAATTATGTCACAGACTTCCTCCTTTTTGTATAGGTTGCAAAGAAGATACAGCCATTTGATTTAAAGGCCAAAAGTGAAGTGAACCCTCCATACTTTTTTCTCCACCTTTTTTTCGCCTAGATGTATGTTTTATTTGGTTAAGAACTCAGAATTGAGTATTGCCTTGTGATTGTAATCGATGATTTCATCTGCCGAAGTTGGCGTTTGCTGCATCCATGCCTCACCGCTTCCTAGCGAAAGATTCTGTTAGGTGGAAAGAAGTTGCCAATACTTGTACCATATGTAATGTTCTACATTGTATCACTACATCAAACTGTTACAACTTACTAAAGTTGAAGGCTTGAAGCCCAGTGAATGTTGAGCCAAAGGTTAGATAATAATACCAGTGAATGCTGCCTTTTTTTCTAAATATATAAATGACGTTCTTGATATACTAGGCTTCTGATACTAGGCTCCTGCGTTTGCGCAAGGTCTGAGGATACACTAGGCTCTCACGTTTTGCGCAGGGGTCTGGGGAGGGGCGGGATGTTTCGCAATCTGATGTACACAGTCTTGTTTTACATTTTATGCAAGAGGTTGTTTCCGCGACTCGAAGCCGTAACCTCAAAGTCACAAAGCATCAACCTTGTTCCGATAAATCACTCGATAGATGATTGCACAGTGCAATCTACAGTTCCATGCATATCTTGCCTTAACCATAACATGACCAAATCTTAGCCGCATTATCTATTGTATGAATCTAAAGCTGTATTTCACAGTGCATAAAATCAGTTATCCTCACCAGCTTAACGTAGTTGCCTGTAAACAGAAACTTAACGGGTAACCATAAAAACCGAACAGAAATTAGGAGAAAACTAGTCATAATCACAACTGAATTGCACGCTCCTCCGGCCAAAAATTTCCTTTTTCTGCTTTAACTGATACCCTTATTGCAGAATAAAAAGGCAGATAGTTCATTCAAAGAGAAGAGCCATCATTCAGGTACAAAATATATCTAACTATAACACCAAACTACATATCCTTTTCTTGTTCTACTTTTCTGAAAACTGGGAATAATTATTGGATTTTTCCACTTTCTTCTCATTCTCCTCCAATTACTTCTCTTTTCTTCACACATTTGGATTCCATAGACTCCATAAACGCGAACTAAATAGGCCCAAAACGTCCGGCAACACTTTTCTAGCAAGTCCCTTATGATTATTCGTCCCACCTCGGAGAACCGCCGCCACCTCCGGCATCTCCGCCTCCACCAATACGTCTAACGACATCGACTCGGTCAACTCACTACTATCTCCTCTATCAGAGACCAAGTCAGCTGACTCCGAGGGATAAACTTCATACTCCGGCGTCCCTTGCTCTATTAACCCCCACTCTTGAATCTCCGGCGTCGGCGACTGATTCTCACTTTCAGCTTCCGAAAACAGCGATATTCTCTCCCTCCCACGACGACCCTTTTTCTCTCTCTTCTTCTTTTCCCTTTTCCTCAGCTCCCCATTATTCAACCCCTCCTCAAACGCTTCAATTGCTTGATGAATGAGCTCCCGATTAATAGACGAGTCCCACCTAAACCAATAGATAGTGTAACATTCAAAACATTCACAACCGAATAAAGGAGGCTTGTGGAAAGCACTGCTATTTTTTGAGCTTTTCTTAGTATTCTCTTCAAGAAAAACAGAAGGATTTAAATTCATGGACCTAGTAATCATGTAGGCTAAGACTTCACGGTCTTCAAGAGGAAGGGCCATGGCTATTGCAATAATAGCAGCTGGAAAAAGCTTTAGAGAAGACATATATGAATCCTTGTTTGGAGAATATGAAGGGTGGATTTTGCCTTTGTGGAGCATTTTTTTTTTTTTTTTTTTTTTTTTTTATGAAGGCAGGGGGGCTAGGGAAAAACAGAGGGGTTTGGAAGCGAGGTGAGCTGACACTGATGCTGCAGATATGCTATGTGTGATAGGATAGGGGAGGCTTTTGTGTTGCGAGGGTTGGTTCTGATTCTTGATAGAGTAAAATGTCTTACTCGAACTTTGAGATTTTCACCATTTCAGTTATGAAGAAATTTGTCGAAATAGCTTATTATTCCGATTGAAATTCGTTCTAAAAGATCTAGAGTTCGATTCTGGAGGGATATAATGTGGGTGTTCCATTGATGCTAGGCCGAATGCTTGGTTTGCAGAAGACACATTGTGTGGGTTGCTGCGTAAGTCTTTATCCAACCTAGGAGCCCGCTGAACTATTAATTTGCATCCTACATAATACTCTTTGGGACTGAGTCGGTAGGGTACTCAAGACCAGGGAATGGACTTTTGCTCCAAGTTATAAAGAAATTATCAGAAAATTTAAAGTATGGGATGGTCATACTCAAAAATGTCCATAAGATATCAACTAAAAACTGGATAAAATCACTATGAGTTTGTTCTGATTCTTAAATGTTATTTTTAATTGCAAAAGACCAAATTCTTGGTCCGAGCTTCTTACTGTATATCGCTAATATAATAATCTGTCATGCCTCAGTTAACGTCTTGCTAGTTCATTTTGTTATTTATTTTGTTTTATGTGGTTATTGTTGGGTCTGTGTTTATTATTACTAAATATTCTTCCTTGTTTTTAAGCGGCTGTTAAACTCTTGAAATGTTCTATGAATTAAAAAAGTGAAGGTCCAAAAATATATAAATGAAGTATTATATCTTACAACTCTCATTTATTTGGTTTTTCTATTCTGGAGAAAAGTTTATATATTAATGTTAAATGACATATAAAGAGCAGAAGCAAAAAAAAAAAAGACAATACTTGAAATTTTATGAAATTTGGTTGAAAGGTAGAATTTGATGATCCAGCCTCCATGACATAAATTAGTTGTTACTTGGATTGGAAATTGCTCTAAGAGATACAAGATTCGATTCGAGGGACACGTCTAGAGTGAGTGTTTCCTTGCTGTCTGGGCCAAAGACGCAGTTTGCAGTGGACTCTTTATGTATGATCTCATCAATATAAAAGACCGTTGAACTACTAATTTACATCCTACACAACGTTCTTTGAAGATTGGGGCAGTAGAGCCCTTAGGGCCGGAGTATGGTTTTTTGGTCTAAAAATTTGATGATCCAAATTGTTGATCGTGCACAAATTTTATTATAGTCATTTTTCAATTAGTTGGCACGTAATTACCGATAGAAATTTGACAACTTGATTAAAATGAGTTTGGATCACCTTATCCATATTTTCCTCATCACTCTTCCCAACGAACGCTACGTGACAGTAGAGATGATAAGTCTAAATGAGGAGTAACCCACACATGGGTGTATGAGGAGGTGCTGCCACATGCGTGCAGTGAGGAGAGGGGTGAAAGAAATGTATGTGAGGTGATCCCACCCGATTAAAATTAATAGATAAGCAAATTTGTCTAATCAGCTGACGGTGCTAGAATGAGCAAATGGCAGTGTAGGGATAGGATCACCTCACCGTAAGGGGGGTGCGGTGACGCGTGACCGCATGACCTTCATCTAGCCTCATCACCCCCTTGCTGCCACGTGTCGCGTGGTCACAAAGGGGGTAAGGAAAGTTGGGGTAAGGAGATCCTATCCCGCGAGTGTATAACCGTCCATTCGTACTTTAGAAGTGGGATCTGCCAAATTTCTGCTCCGAAAATTTGAAGATTTGGAATCCATTTTTACAGGAGTAGTATCCCACAATTCTTTGGACTTGTGTCCAGGTTTAACTGGAGTATCGTTTGGCTTATACCCCATTATTCCAGTTTCAGTCAACAAATCCAAACCTTTTTTTTTTTTTGGAAAATACAAATCCCATCTTTATTTATGGCTATGTCTACGCCTAGGAAATATCTTAAATTCCCTATATCTTTCATTTCAAATTGTTTGGATAATTGAAACTTAATAGACTTAATTCCTTGAAGATCATTTTAAGTGGCAATAATATGATCAAGAGAGTAATCATTCCTTCAACTGAAATAAGTGTGTGAGTCACTATTTACAGCACGAATGCAGAATGCAGAAAGAAAAACTTAGCAGCATTTACAGCACTTCAATGTCTAGATTCCTATTCACATGATCTTATCATCCGAAGACATATTTCAAATGGGTTTTGCCAAATTAGCTCTAGTTTATTTTAGAGGATTAGAGTAACTAAAGGCATCTACACAGAGCACAAGCTTTTTGCACTCAGTCGGACATGTTCATACATGTAGGGTTGCAACTTTTACTTGTAAGTCCAAGCCTTAAACAAAATTTAAATGAAGAAGACACCTTGTCGCGTACCATCTACCCCTGCTTCCTCCATTCCTCCATGCAGTGCATGTGTTAAAGTGACGTCTGAGATTTACCCCCCCCCCCCCCCCCACACACACACACACCAAAAAAAAGTGACAAACAAGAGGCATGGGATGGTCTATCTCCGAAGTATAAAAATGCACCCATTAGCAAATAACCGGCTAAGGTTTAAAGATAATACAAGTACCTTGAAGTAAGCCTAAGGTAGAAATATCATTAAAAATGGGAATTTTAAGAAAGCACCTGAAGGAAGAAGTCTACATGACCTGGTAAAGTAGGTTTTTGGCCTGGGAAATATGGATACTTTTCCGCAGCCTGTTACTTAGTTGATGATCAATCATTTCATGCATCAAAAATTTACTTCTATATAAATACTCCCACAGCAATGGAATTAGAATGAAGAGGTTTTTACCCAAATACATTTATAACTGGATAGATACTTGTGTAGTAAAATTTCAAGCTAACAGACTATCTAAAATTCATTAAACGCAACATAGCTGAGTTTAAGTTGAAGAAATGACAAATTGGAGTAGAGTGTAGAAGTGTAATGATCTCAACAGGAGAAGCCCAGACGTGTAAATCAGAATCTATGACTTTGGGCCTGATTGATTGCTCGCCGGTTGCCACCCGATTCTAAATCGCCGACCACCGCAGCAGTCGCTTACCGCCAGTACCACCCCACGGCCGATTCCCATTTGGCAAATGATCAGTATCTTTGTTTTATAAAAAACCATTTTGTAGTTGCTCCACAGCCGGTGTCGTGGTGTAGTTGGTTATCACGTCAGTCTAACACAGTGAAGGTCTCCGATTCAAGTCCGGGCGACGCCATTTTGATTCAATTTTTACCATCTTTTTTTCTCTTAAAGATAAAAACTTTGAAAGTATTGTGTATTATTATGTATGTTAGTGGGGTTAGTGGATGTCCAAATATTAACACCCACTAAGGCTATTAACACCCACTAAGGATCATGGTGTTAGTGAGTATTAATCCCAAGAAGATGTTACATTTTCATATCCTATAAATAGGACAATTTCTTGTGAGATTAGACACACTTTTGAAGAGATATCATACAATCTTCTTGTTGTTCTCTTTATATTTTTCTTTGAGTTTATAACACGTTATCAGCACGATAACTCTACCAATTTTTCAACTCTTCACTGTGAGTTCATCCCTTTTCTTGTTTGTTTATACCAATTTGTTTTTAGGATCATGCTTGATGTTCTGTGATCATTATTTGGTTATCGTTGGGAGAGAGTTTGTGTTGATTTTTTTAGATTAACTTTGAGAGTTTGGATATCTGGATTATAATAGATGTTTAATGCTTAACATTTTCTATGGTTCTAGATATAAGTGGTTCAATCCGGTATTTGTTTGTTTCTTTCTCTTGAATTCTTGTTGCACCCAAAATTCGGTTCTTATGATGATGCGGTTGGGTGCTCACTGTTGATTTGAGATTCACATAAATTGTTTGACATTTGATGTTTCTTTTTGATTTTAACATTTGATTGTGAATTTTCAATATTACATCCTGTAAAGAAAAGAAAATGCAAGGGTAGGTGTTTTCATTGATAACAAATATATGTTAACAAATATATGCTGACCAAATAACAACGTAGGTGTTTTCGTTGTGTGGTAATTAGTCTTTGATAACAAATATATGTTGGTTTTCGTAGGTGTTTGTTGGTTTTTTTATAATGTATTTCTTATGCCTGAAGCATATAACATTTACTCAAACATGTATTTTTGAGTGAATATATCATCTACTGATATATTTTCTTTATGTATAAATCAGACCAATGGCAAACATCACCAAATTGGAATTTGCCGCCCTTGATATTTCCGGCAGAAATTACATGGCATGGGTTCTTGATGCTGAAATCCATTTGATGGCTATGAACCTCGGGCATACTATTAAGGATGATGTTGTGGCTAGTGAGCAAGATAAGGCTAAAGCCATGATATTCATTCGCCATCATCTCCACGACGGGCTGAAATCCGAATATCTTGGGGTGAAAGAGCCTCGAGAATTGTGGAAAAATATGGAGGAACGATATGATCATTATAAAAGTGTTATCCTCCCAAAGGCTCGATATGACTGGTTGCACCTGAGGTTGCAAGATTATAAAACAGTCAATGAATATAACTCTGCTATGTTTTCTATTGTTTCTCAATTGAGGTTGTGTGGTGATAAAGTCACTGATGCTGACATGTTAGAAAAAACATTCACTACTTTTCATGCATCGAATATGCTCCTGCAGCAGCAATACAGGGAACGAAATTTTGAAAAATATTCCCAGCTCATTTCATGTCTCTTAGTTGCTGAACAAAATAATGAATTATTGATGAAAAACCACACTTCTCACCCGACCGGGTCAAAACCATTCCCTGAAGCGAATGCAACTTTTAATGGTCGTGGTAGAGGACGTGCTCGTGGTCGTGGTCGTGGCCGCGGCAGAGGTCGTGGCCGTGGTAAAAGCTTTGCACCATACCACCAGAAGTGGGAACATAATGAAAAGCCGCATGAAAAGGAAAAAGCTGCAAAAGATGGTGCAAATGCTAAGCATCACGATGAGACATGTTATCGATGCGGATCTCACGGGCATTGGTCTCGTACTTGCCGTACACCAAAACATTTGGTTGATCTTTATCAGGCATCCCAGAAGGATAAAGGCAAGGGAAAACAAATTAATTTTGCAGAATTTGGAAACATAGCAGATAATGATGACATAATCCCCAATCATTTTGATGATTTAGATCTTGAAGATTATCTTATGGGCTCGAGTATGGATGGCAATGGAATCCAGTTTGTGGACGATGTTACAAATAACAATGGTCAAGCATAATTATGTAGGATATCTAGTTATTAGTCATGTTTTTTTTTGGATAAGTTTTCATTTTGTTTATGACGTCTTAGCATGCACCTTTGTTTCAATTTAAACTTATTTGTTTGCATAAATAAAATTTCGTTGTCGTTTACATTATAACTTCTATTTATGTGTTGATTCTTTGTAATTAAATTAATTATAAAAATTGTATATGCTATGCTAGACATATATTCAAGATGAATGGTGGGGACATCTGTCTAGTTGACAGTGGAACGACACACCCAATTCTTCGTGATCGAAAATATTTTTCGACATTGCAATTGACAAAAGCAAATGTTAGTACAATTTCAGGCACTACATCATTGATTGAGGGCTCTGGAAGAGCAACTATTATACTACCGGGTGGTACACATATATTGATCAATATGGCATTATTTTCTACCAAGTCGAAACGAAACTTGTTGAGTTTCAAAGACATACGTCTTAATGGTTTTCATATTGAAACCATGAATAAAGGTAATATGGAATTTTTATGTATTACATACGAAGAATCAGGCCAGAAGCTTGTAAAAGAACAATTCCCAATTTTCTCATCTGGATTATATTGTGCGACTATACATCCAGTAGAAGCTAATATTGTGATGAACCAGAAGTTCAATGATCCAACACTATTCATGTTATGGCATGATCGACTTGGCCACCCGGGATCGGTAATGATGCGTAGAATTATACAAAACTCACATGGACATCCTTTAAAGAACCAGAAGATTCTTTTACCTCGTGATTGTGTGTGTGTTGCTTGTTCACGAGGGAAATTAATCAAGAGGTCATCCCCGATGAAGGTTCATATTGAATCTCCTATATTTTTACAAAGAATACAAGGAGATATTTGTGGACCTATTGATCCCCCTTGTGGGCCATTTCGATATTTTATGGTCTTATTGGATGCCTCTTCACGATGGTCTCATGTGAGTTTGCTTTCGACAAGAACAGTAGCATTTGCCAAGCTTCTTGCTCAGATTATACGCTTAAGAGCACAATTTCCGGATTATCCAATTAAATCTATACGTCTTGATAATGCTGGTGAATTTACTTCCCAAGTTTTTAATGATTATTGCATGTCGATTGGGATTGATGTTGAGCATTCAGTGGCACATGTGCATACTCAAAATGGCCTAGCAGAGTCATTTATAAAACGTTTACAACTGATTGCTAGACCTATGCTTTTAAGGTCAAATTTACCCACATCGGCTTGGGGACATGCAATTTTGCATGCATCTGCTTTGGTCCGGCTTAGACCCAGTTCGTTTCAACCATACTCGTCACTACAGATGGTATCGGGCCAGCAGCCTGATATTTCCCACTTAAAGATTTTTGGGTGTGCGATTTATGTTCCGATTGCCCCATCACAACGGACAAAACTGGGTCCTCAAAGACGTTTAGGAATATATGTGGGTTTTGATTCTCCTTCTATTGTGAGATATATTGAGCCCCTGACGGGTGATTTATTTAAGGCACGATATGCCGATTGTCATTTTGATGAGAAAGTTTTCCCGCCGTTAGGGGGAGAGAAAATACCGTTTCCTGAAGAACGGCGTGAAATTACATGGAACGTTCCTTCACTTTCTCATCTTGACCCACGAACAAATCAATGCGAGCAAGAAGTAAGAAGGATAATTCATTTACAAAATATTGCAAATCAGTTGCCTGACGCATTTACTGATAGTCAAAAGATAACAAAATCCCACGAAGGATAATTCATTTACAAAATATTGCAAATCAGTTGCCTGACGCATTTACTGATAGTCAAAAGATAACAAAATCCCACGTTCCGGCGATGAATACGCCAATTCGGCTTGATGTCTCTGAAAGACATGATAATGGTATACCAAAAGCAAGTCTAAAACGTGGACGCCCCGTCGGTGCAAAAGATAAAAACACTCGAAAGAGAAGGGTACAAGTTAATGCTCCCGAAGAGAAAACTCCAGAAGAGCAAAGAAGTTCACAACCTGAAAGCGCTATAGAAATTGAAACTGATCAGTCTAAAATTGATAAAGAAGTTGCTCCTGAAGAAGCAAGTGAACAAAATTTTGAAGAAATCTCTTTGAATTATGTAAGTTCAGGAGAAAATTGGGATAGACAAAAGGTTATTATTGATCATGTTTTTGCTTATGGTATTGCATGTGAAATTGTAAATGAGGATCCTGAACCGAGATCCATTGAACAATGTCAACAAAGAAATGATTGGCCAAAGTGGAAAGATGCAATCCAAGCAGAACTGAAATCATTAGAAAGTCGCAAAGTATTTGGACCTTTAGTTCAAACCCCTGAAGGGATAAAACCTATTGGATATAAATGGGTTTTTGTACGAAAACGCAATGAGAAAAATGAGATTGTGCGATACAAGGCACGTCTTGTTGCGCAAGGTTTTTCACAAAGACCTGGGCTTGATTATGATGAAACATATTCTCCAGTAATTGATGTAATAACATTACGATATCTAATCAGCCTGGCAGTTGCTAAAAACCTTGATATGCGGTTAATGGATGTGGTTACCGCATACTTATATGGATTTTTAGATAATGATATTTATATGAAGATCCCTGAAGGATTAAAATTGCCTACAAAATGTGATCAAAAGGCACATGGATTATACTCAATCAAATTACAGAGATCCTTGTATGGACTAAAACAATCTGGCAGGATGTGGTATAATCGTCTCAGTGAGTATCTCATTAGAGAAGGATATGTAAACAATCCAATTTGTCCATGCGTATTTATCAAAAGATCTGAAAATGGGTTCTCTATAATTGCTGTTTACGTTGATGACTTGAATCTTGTTGGAACTCCTGAAGAGCTAACCAAAACTGCTAATTATCTCATGAAAGAGTTTGAGATGAAAGATCTTGGAAAAACCAAATTTTGTCTCGGCCTGCAGATCGAGCATTTGCCTAATGGAATCTTTCTTCATCAATCTACGTACACGGAGAAGATCTTGAAGAGATTTTATATGGATAAAGCTCACCCATTGAGTAGTCCTATGGTGGTACGATCATTAGATTTAAAGAAAGATCCATTCCGACCACCAGAAGATAATGAGGAATTATTAGGTCCAGAAGTACCTTATCTTAGTGCTATTGGTGCTTTAATGTATCTTGCAAATTGTTCGAGACCAGATATAGCATTCTCAGTGAATTTATTGGCGAGATATAGCTCTACACCAACACGAAGACATTGGAATGGTGTCAAGCATATTTTTCGCTATCTTCGGGGAACAATGGATATGAGTCTATTCTATTCAAAGAATTCTGAGTCACAATTGGTGGGATATGCTGATGCGGGCTATCTATCTGACCCGCATAAGGGAAGATCACAGAGTGGATATGTTTTTACTTGTGGAGGTACTGCTATATCATGGAGATCAGTGAAGCAGACGTTAACAGCCACATCTTCCAACCATTCTGAGATTTTAGCATTACATGAAGCGAGTCGTGAATGTGTATGGTTAAGGTCGATGATTCAACATATTCAAGAATCATGTGGATTATCATCACTAAGGAAGACTCCGACGATTTTGTTTGAAGATAACGCTGCATGTATTGCTCAAATTAAGAATGGCTATATCAAAGGAGACAGAACGAAGCATATATCGCCAAAATTTTTCTACACTCATGATCTAGAGAAGAATGGCGACATTGATATCCAGCAGATACAATCAAACAAGAATTTTGCTGATTTGTTCACCAAAGCTCTACCAGCAACTACATTTAGAAAGATGGTCTACAACATTGGAATGCGTCAACTGAAAGACCTTTTGCCAGCATCAGGGGGAGTGTAATTATTATACACACTGTACTCTTTTTCCTTCGTCCAAGTTTTTATCCCACAGGGTTTTTCTTGGCAAGGTTTTAATGAGGCAGTGTATCACACTTACCAATTTTATGAATGTGTACTCTTTTTCCTTCGACCAAGTTTTTATCCCACTGGGTTTTTCTTGGCAAGGTTTTAACGAGGCATATTCTATAAAATTTGGACATCCAAGGGGGAGTATTGTGTATTATTATGTATGTTAGTGGGGTTAGTGGATGTCCAAATATTAACACCCACTAAGGCTATTAACACCCACTAAGGATCATGGTGTTAGTGAGTATTAATCCCAAGAAGATGTTACATTTTCATGTCCTATAAATAGGACAATTTCTTGTGAGATTAGACACACTTTTGAAGAGATATCATACAATCTTCTTGTTGTTCTCTTTATATTTTTCTTTGAGTTTATAACAGAAAGACCAATAATTAAAAACAAATAAGCCTGAGGACAGCGGAACCTTTTTTTGTGAACATTCTTCGTTCCTACTTTCCTCATCCGGCCACACGACACGTGGTAGCATATGGAAGCTGTTAAAGATTCCACCCGTGCAGGCTTATTAATCCAGTGACTGAATCATCCTTGGCGTGCAGTGTTCCCCAAGCTTTAAGGTGGACGGGTTCTGGGATAAATGCTATCATTTGCTTCAAATGTTAAATCACCATTTCATCAGCCTCTAGTAATGGAAAATCATATGGAAGCTGCCTCCCTCCAGTGTGTGAATACAATGTTATTATTCAAAACTGACATACATACTGTATAGTCTATTATGTTCCTCAAAAGTACGTGATTTGATGCAACCATAACAACACTTCCTGTTTGAGAATTGGTGCTTGGACCATATGAATATTTATGATTAGTAAGTCATGATCTAGCAACAGATGAAACAGAAAGTTGAGGTTTCATCATCATCATCCGAACCCAGTATATCCTAATGACAGCAAAAGCTATCGTTAGGGTCTGAAGAGGGTAAATGATAGACAGACAATACCTCTATCCCACGGGATAGAAAGTATGCTTCCAATGAGACCCCCGGCTCTACCTGCATAAATGACATGATAATTGCGGTATGTTGTGCTAGTGTGTGAGTGAGTAGATTCAAGAAATACAAAGAAAAGCTTTCGATATTAAAATACACAGCACTTATATATATACATGTATAAGTGCTGCTAAAAACGATCTTACCGCTATGTAGTAAATGGATAATTTGAACTAATTCTTCGATAAATGGATAATTTGAACTAATTCTTCGTTATCACAATATTAAATATGTTGACTAACAACAACGTACTTATAAAGGAAAACAAAGTCAAAAAATATAACGACAACATTACCCACCAGAGTATAAAAGATCGAATATACGCAACCATACAAAAAAAAATTGGTTTCTAATGACCTAAATGAAAATTACATCCGCTACTTCACAATATAAAAAAGGTTACTTCACAATATAAAAATTACAACTCCATGTCATTGCCCACATTTGAAATGAAAACGGAGTCAAAGAATATAAAATTATACTAATTGTTATTATGTTGCACTGAAGTTTGAAGGTTAGGACAGATATGATACATCATGTCAATAGGATAAGTCGAGAAATTCAAACATCAAAACATCTTACATCTTCAAAAATTATAAATTTTGAACAAGGAAGAAAAGAAAACATGTGCCAGACAATAGACCTCGCCTATACAGTAAGTACAAAATTGTCTGTATTGAAATAATCAAAAAGTGGAGGAGTACCCAAGATTGCAATTGTCAGGTCGAAGAACAATCTCAAGGGTTATGCCTCTTCTTCTTCCTTCTCATTCTGTCACAAATAAAGGCCTTTTCCAGCAGCTCCACCTTGTTTTTCAAATTGTTCAACATCTGTGTCTGCGTTTCATTTCTCTCAAACAACCGTGTCATCATATCCATCATCTTCTGGTTGTCTTCCATCAACCTCTGCAACAGTTGCTGATTGTTCATCATTTCATTATCCGCTCCACATTGTTTTCGCTCTTCCTCGTTCTCTTTCACAGTCTTCTCAGAACAATCATTTACCTCGGCTCCACTGTCAACACTCTCCATAGGACACATCTCCACATTCTCCTCCATACATTCACTCAAAGCTGACGTCATGTCGCAAATTCCCCCTGTTTCTTTTCCATCATCAGCCTCCATGTTGGTTATCGTTACCCATGAATTATCTATATCCTCACCGGATTCGTCGTTCTCTTCTTTCCCTGGCCTCGCCTCCGATTTGCTTGTTTCATCATCTCCCTCGCAAATTCCAACAGTTTCTTCCTTTGACCATTCCTGTTCTGACGGTTTCTCAAAACTAATCTCGTCTATCGGAGCCTTAACATGAATCTCCCTCGCCAATTTGTCTTGATCGGAACAGTTCTCCGGGAGACGATTACAACAAGTCGGAACCTCCCTGAACGATTCAACGGGAGCTTCAGGCTGAACTTGATTGCCAGAAGTAACAATCGCATCAATTACCTCCTGTATTGCTATGACCTTCTTAATCACCGCCTTCCGACAATCCCTAACACCGGCATCTACGCTGCTAATAGAATCCAGTCTAAAAAGCAGAGACATTAGTATCTCATTAATCTTCAGCCTCTCTCTCTGATCCACGCGAATCAATTCAATTGCGTCGATTGACGAGATCCTCTCCTCAATCTCATCAACTTCTCTCCTCAACTGCAGGATCTTCTTGAGGCGGCTTCTAGCTAAATACCCTCGGAAAACTTTCTGAATTTTGAGGGCGGAATCCGAACGAGACTTCTCCTTCTGGACAAAATGAACCGGAATCTGAACCACTTTCTGACCAGTCCTTGGCTGCGATTTTTGTTGTTGAACAGAAGGCTGATGCGAGCGTACCGGAACCGGACTTCCTCCGTCGTGGTTAAGACAGCGCGAACGCATGGCGGGTTGGCACCAATTAGGGCTGAAAAATAAGTCCTCCATTAATGAGATCACGAATTGATGAATGATACGATTGAGATTTTGGAATTCTTTTTCTTGGTTTCCGTCGATGAGTCGGTTTTACATATGAATCTAGGAGACGAGGCGGTTATTTATATCGGAGGGAGAAGGATTTGATAATTCTAGAAGCTTCTTTGCATATTTCTTTTAGACACTCTAGTTTAGTCTCCTAACTTCTAGAATTTCCTTTACCTGCTTGGCAGCCAGCTGTGTAACTCAGTTCTTACTGAAGTTTCATCCACCACCCCCCGGTTGAGATGAGCATTGACGTGTAGAAAAAAAACTTTTTTTAAAAAACAAAAAAATTTTAAACATCTTTTTTTATATGTGGCAGTGCGTGATTGGGGCCTTATATTTTAACTCAATTTCCGCTTCTCTTGATCTCAACCGCTATCCCTCCTCTCCTACCCATCTGTCATCCCCCCCCCCCTCCCGGCCACCCGCACCATCCTCCTCCCCCGAAACAAAGGAACATATACCTTACACCACGAATATGATCTTAAAATAGATTTTAAGAAGCAACAGATCTATTCATTTTATCAAATGACTAACCAGATCTATTCACTTTTTCAATGACTGAACTAGATCTGGTCTAACTGATATGTTAGAACTAAGGCCCATCGTCGACCCATTGGAGCCTATGAGACAGAATCGGAAGGGAATGAATGGCTTTCCGCCCCTTGCCCTAACGAGAGTTTGGTTTTTTTTTCCTTCCGCCCCATTGCCCTAACGAGAGTTTGGTTTTTTACTTCACTATTAAATGTACAAATTAGTGTGTTAATATTTATATACATAAATATAAAAGATGGGACTTCTCTTTGTGAACAGAACTGTCTGCCCAACTTGATAGTTTATACCCTAAAGAAGAAAAAAAAACGAGTTGCTATTTATTGTTTGAAACTGCTATAGGCCTACTGTAGTTAGCACACATTCCATTCACATTATAAAGTAGTCATGCGCGTTGGAGACTATATAAAATGTGACACATTTTAATCTTAGATCTAACAACCATGATATTTTTGGTAGGGAAAAGTTGTGAAAGTTATACAGAGTTGCTTTAAAATCTTAGTTCTTATTCTTTTATATGTACTGATTTTTTCCTGATGACTTTCATGAAAAATATATGATGAGTGTGGTTGAACATATGTTGACTCGCTTCGTAATCATTAAACATACGAATATTATCCCAAAAAAAAAAATTACAAAACCATGAGAGACCATTGGGATTAGTTCTTCAAAACTGCTGACGTTCGATTTTAATATGCAACAACATTTTAATCTTCAATAAAAGATAAAATAAGAGATACAGGCACCTACGAGTGCCCTTATGGTTTTAACCACGTATATATTATTTTCTCCGTATAAAAATATTGTTTTGTTCAAAAAAACAATATGTTTAGAGAGAGAGTATCTAATTGTTTGCAAATGTCAAAACAAAAGTCTTATTCTAAATTAACCTATGAAATTAGATTTTTAACGAAAATATTTGAGTTTCACCATTATAAAATTTAAAACATCACTCCAATGCTGAACAGCAAGCAAGGAAGAAAAATTCCTGAGATAAGTTCAACAATAAATTAGATTATTATCAAAACATAACCCATTCTAAAACCTGAAAAGAATTTTATATCCTTTTCTTTTAGCATACTATGTGAGACTGTGCCATGTGTGTCAGTTGACATTATCTAAATACATAGCATAATCTCACACATTGTGAAAGATATTATGATACGACAGGATAGAGGTTGAGATACTCTGGAAAAGCACGTTTAAATTTTTCTAATAGATTCTTTCAAATCTATTTCTTTTATGATCTCATTGGAAAACATAGAATATTTCAACTTTTCAAAACCTCTCAACTACAGTTATCTTCTTCGACCATTCTGTTTGCTTCTGCATACATAAAATAAACTAGGTTTTTTTTTTTTTTGGGGGCGGGGGGCGGTGCAATGAGGTAACTGTTAAAAATAAATATCATCATTGTTTTCCTTAATGATGTTAGAAAGTTAACTAAATTTGATGAATGTCATTAAAATACAAAATTGTAAATCATGACCTTATAATTTAATACATACTGTAAAGCGCAAAAAGCAGGAAAAAAAAATCAAGACCCTTAGTAGTAATTAGATTGTCAAGTAGACAAAATATTTCAACAGAAATTACCTATTATGCTAAAAGTATTAACCAGCTTACTAAAATACAATTATAGATAAATATCGTTTTCTCAAACCTTCACTTGAAATTTGTGCCTGTAACTTTTGACCCACAAGAAGACGAAACTATTCTTTTTTCAAAAAACTTCGGGTACAGTTACAAACAAATCAATATTTATTTTGGTCAACTGGATAGTTTTACCATAATAAATTTTTTTAGGGAAATCAACATAATAAAGTAATTGATTTAGAACAATTAATCTGAGAAAAGACAAAGGAATAATTACTCTCTACCCGCACTTTATTGCTGCTACACCCCTCCTTTTTCCCGGGTTCGGATCTCTTATATGTTTTCTGACATATGTCCAACAAAGATATAAGATCGGATAAAAGACTAATGTATAAAAAAATGTTTGATTGATCGAAAACGATGAATCTAATTCCCTTTTACACAGCCACTTCCCGCTGCTAGTCCTCTCCCCTTCTACGTCCGCTTCTCCCTCCCCTCCTTTCACAACAGAAACCTCCAGCTACCTCGCACCCGACACACACAACCCATCTCCACGGAGAATGAGATCTTCTAATCGCAAAAGTTCTCACCGCATTTTTCACCGCACGACACGTGGCAGCAAGAAGGGATGGTGTGGTTAGATGCGGGTGACCATCATCTAGGCTCATCACCTCTTTCTGCTGCCACGTGTCGTTTAATGAAAATTGTGGTGAGACTTTTGCGGTGATCCTAACACTCTCCACGCCGATTTCCTTCCCCGTGGACTTTGTTTTACTGCCGCTGAACAAAAACCCAGCGTTTTCGATTTGGGCCGGAAAATTCAGGCTTTTGAAACGGATTGACCAGATTCTCAACCCAAATAATGTGGGCTGGGCCATTTTTCGGTCAGTCATCATCATCATCCAGACCCAGTATATTCCAACGACAACAAAAGCTATCGTTAGTGTCTGGGAAAGGTAAGTGATAGGCAGACAATACCTCTATCCCCAAGGAATAGAAAGTCTGTTTCGAATGAGACCCCGGCTCTATATGTATCTGCAGAACTAAAGTGTCTTCTTATATACAGGTAGATAGAGGAGAAGAAATTCAACAAGATGAGCTTGGGTTGGAGGCAAAATTGTGATGGGATGATGTCAAAAGTCCAAAACTTCGCTGGATTGGGCTGCGAATTTTCACTCCCTTTCGGTGCCGTGTCGAGTAAAGGAATGTTTGCTTTCTAGGTTAAGGTTGTATATAACTTGTGTTCACCTTAACCTTTAGTATTTTCATTTTTAGTATTATGCGTTAACTTTTTTCCTGATAATTCAATGGGACATACAATTTACGGATAAACAAACCATACGAACCATAATTGGATTTGTTCGCTTGTGATTTTCATTTTATAATAAATAATGTGAACCAAGTTAAAACAACTAGTGATTATATTACAATTAAAATATTTCAAAAGAAAGTTTTGAGCCCAAAGACAAAGCGATGAAGAAGTATTTTCTGCTATGTTGACGGAATAGTTCAACAATCTATAAGACCGTTCAATCATGTGAGTGAATCGGTTTTATTTTATAATCGGTGGCACAATAAAAGACAATCGCCTTAAGAAGCCTAGCTCTTTATATGAGTCCCAAGTATCATGAAGCTTAAAATATAATAGCTTGAAAATTCTATAATGACAATTACCAAGTTGCTATTGTCTTACGAAATAAATATTCTCTCTAATTTTGTGTAAGGACACGGATTTCAACCGATTTTAAACCTAGTGTATGTTTGGGTCCGATGTCGTCGTTATAAGTCAGCACTACTAAATGTCGACTGAATCGGGTTTTCGTCTTATTAACCCAAAAAAAAAAATTAATTCTGGTTGATATTTAATATTTCTTTTTTTATCATATCGCCATCTCTCTTCGATTTGGGATTTTTGGATATTCACATTTTGTGTTCAATCTTCTTTTCTGATTTTGTATTACATGATTTCACATGGAATCATGGTGTCATAATACATAGTTAAACAATGTAAACACATTGAAAAAGAAAAGAATGAAAATACAAAAGTGGGAAGATTGATACGGACTCTCTTGTGCTTTTACACTGAGTCGCAGCTACAGGAGAGTTTGCGTGTTGCCTCGGTTTCTTACTGCTGAATTTTTCATCAAGTTGACGTTTTATTATTACTACAAAAACAGACATAGACAGATATGCAAAGCTACAGATAGGCAACACACGAAATATATGAAACAACTATCAACTACCCGACCTAACACACACTTGCACGTAAACACGTTTGCCTAACTAAGAATACGTATAAATCAATCAATCATATCTAGTATATCCCAACGACATTATTAAGAAGGGTAAGGGACAGATAACCAATATCTACATCCCAAGAGATAAAGAATTTGCTTCCAGTGAGACCTCCGGCTCTATATGTCATCATCATCATCATCATCATAATCATCATCATCCGTACCCAGTATATCCCAACGATAACAAAAGCTATCGTTAGGGTCTGGAGAGGGTAAGTGGTAGGCAGACAATACCTCTGTCCGAAGGGATAGAGAGTCTGATTCTAGTGAGACCTCCGGCTCTATATGTAACTGCATAAATAACGTAATAATAGATATATGATGTGCTAGTGTGTTAGTGATGAAAATTTAGGAAATACAAAGAAGAGGCTTTCGATATAAAATACACATAACTTGTATATGTACATGTAAAGCAAAACAACGGTAAAACATAAGCAAATAAGTGCAAAGTCAACCTAAAGTGTAGATAGTGTCTACGCCTATCTATGTCCCTAAATATACTCTAAGGTGTCCCTATATATGACCTATACCTCGTTAACCTTAATCTTATGTCTCCATGAACTCCTATCCAGGACCATGTCCTCTGAGATGTGCAAATCTAGTAGGTCGTGTCTAATCTGCTCATCCCAAGCCAGTTTGGGTCTGTCTTTACTCATGTTCCCCTCTACAATGAGTCTTTCAATTGCTCTGACCGACGCCGTTGTGTGTCTCCATTTGACATGCCCAAACCATCTCATTCTTCCCTCCCTTATCTTATCTGCTATACTAGCCATGCCTAACCTTTCTCGAAACACCTCGTTTCTGATCCGGTCTAGTCTTGTATGCCTACACATCCACCTCAACATCTTCATCTCTGTCACTTCCATCTTCTGCAATTGTGACCTCTTGATGGTCCAGCAGTCTGTCTCATATAGCATTGTCGGTCTGCCTTAATGACTTAATAATAGAAATGTAGTGTGCTAGTGTGTTAGTAAGATAATTTAATAAATACAAATAGAAAGTCATAACTGTGTATATGCACAAAAATGAAAGACAAAACCAAAAAAAAAATGCAATGACAACCTAAAATGTAGAGAGTTTCAGAGCCCTTAAGTAAACTCCAAGGTGTCCTTATATCCTATCTAAACTTCCTTACTTTTAATCATCCGACTCCACAAATTCATTTTCTGAAATATGTCCTCCGAGAGATGCAAATCTAGTGGCTCACAGGGCATGTATATTATAGAATTTTAATTTGTCTTTCTTCTAATTGATGTTTATCTTTCATTGGTTCAAACATGATTTTATGCTAATTGACAACATTAATTGTTCAACGATAAGAGAAGATTTGGTTTTCGTTTTCTCTTTTTCTTTAAACTGAAGAGTAGCCAACTACTTTATATGAACGTTTCTTTTGTTGTTTAAAAGAAAATAAAAGCTATTGTGCGGGAAATTGGTATGTACTATTCAAAACTTATGTAATACATTTGTTTTATCCTATTGGTTTTTAGCTCATGACTTAAAAAGAACGTTCTTGTTGTATTAGGCTTCTGCGTGTACGTAGAGTCTGAGGAGGAACTGATATGCACATATATACTTACCCTATATTTTGTGTAAGAGACTGTTTCCACATCTTGAACCTGTGACCTCAAAATTATAAAACAGTAACCTTATCAGTTGCTCCAAGATACGCTCTTAGCATGGTTTCAGTTCATGAATGAATCATATCTATGGATCAAATAGCACGCATGTATATTTATCAAGTTTCCCAATTTTTGTATTTGTAAAAGTCAATAGATTTTACAAGGTAATCGCAGTGAAGAATTCTCTCAACGCAATCATTGCGTTGACCATGCATGTGGTTTTTAAGAGCTCCTCTAGTTGAAAATTTTCCCAATTTTCTATAAGTTTTTGTTCTTTTCTATTTATATTGTATAGATCATATCGGTAGATTGCATATCATAACTTATAGTCCAAGTTTAAACAATGACATAAGAATAACAAAAATTAAATAATCAACATAAATAATATTTTCCCAGCACTTCCTCGTATTCATGTTGCATGAGTCATGGCATTGACCTTCTCCCACCTCTCATATTGGACCACTATGGAAGAAGGAAAGAGGAAAAAAATCCTAGTTAAAGCAGTTCTCGATTCACCAGTTAATACTTTTTTTTTTTTTTGGAAAATTTTGTTAGTTTGATTTAATATTTCAGTCCAAGGACAATATTTTGTTAAAAGGACAAGATATTATTTTTTATTCTTTCGTTCACATAATAAACTTTAATCTGTCAAAGATTTTTTTCAAAACTTTTAAAATAAAAAGAAGCGACCAAGGAAGATCTAATGTCCGAAGTTACTTGGTGATGTTGTTTGATGGACCCAAAGAGCTAACTGCTGAATATGACAAAGGATCTCCCTGTTAGACACCAGTCAACGTTAGTATGTCCCACTGCTAGAAGTTAAGCTCGGCCAATTCAAGCTCTGCTTAGTCAAGCCTGTCCAGAAGATGTATCCTTCTAGCAGACTTTGACTAGTCAATCTCGGCCAACCCAGCTTTGCCCGAAAAGTCCTGAGATAGAATCTCAAGACCAAATTTGCCTAAAGAATTTAGCTCAGCACCAGCTACAACTCAGCTCAGTCGAAGGACAGAGATCACGTCCAGCCCAGTCAATGTCCAGGTTAATTCAGAGATCGGACAATAGGTTGTCCGGCTAGGTCGGCCTGTTCTGGCCAGCTCGGCAGAATATTTCGGGTTCACTTCAAGCAGGCTACCCCGACTTCATTTCCTTAGCAGAACTGCTCAAGTGGCACCTCGGCTCAGCCACAACATGCTTAGGCAGACTCCTGCCACCCAGCAATCTTGGCCTCCCGGCCCGACGCGTGGCCACACTTGGGCTTCATGCAACCTGAGACTGCCAGCAGCGCTGTTATCTATCTCGGCGTATCAACCATACAAAAGAGAGTTTCCAGCACCACAACCACCTGTAGCCACGTGGCAGCCATGCAAGCAAGAACTGCCACCAGGGCAGCCATGCGTCATCACCGTCTTTCTCTTGGCCATGCAACCTTCAACTTCAACAACTATAAAGAAGCGCTTCCTCAGCTGAAGCCGAACAAGTCCACTTCCACACTCAGAGAAGTCCAAGTTCCACTCAAAGTGACTCAAGCTCGGCCTTGAACTTAGTCTGAGCTTATCCACACTAAACAGTCACCCTCTCAAAAGAGAACCCTTAACAGATTACTTCAACCCCTACTTCCAGCATAAATTTACACGCAACTATGCTCGAACTGACTTGAGCGTTGGATGGTTTTCACCAAGGCATTAGCCCTGGGACTATACGTTGTTTTCCCTCTCAGGTTCCAGAAAATACCTTGACGATGCACTAGCGGCGTTGCCTTCGGATCATCTCTGATCCATCAGGTGAGAAATCGACCTCAACATAACGAAAACTTGATAAAGTCCACTAGTATGTCGACTAGTTGTTCCTCTCAATAGACAACCTTCTCAAAAAAAGACGGGCCTTCTTTTGAACTCTAAAAAGCTCAATTGTAAATCACGAACACACACACACAACTGACCTGATTGTCATAAAATTTTACTCCGAAATCTCTAACGTTGTAAATTTGTTCATAATAAAACTATCAAATTATTTTTTTTGCTGCCAAGATCAGACGTACGATCTAAAGAATGAGTTTGAAACCCCATAAATCATGCTTAATAATCTGACGGTGGATAACTTTTGTCCGTGAAATGTGTATTTTTCCAGTACTATTCTAAGACAGCATATAGAGAATAATATTAAAACGCGGTCTGCCACGATCAAAGGTATAAAATCAAAAGGTCGGCGTCGTAGTCAAAACACAAAAATCGGCGTTAGTCAATAACTGAAAAGGGTGTGTGGAAGACCTCAATTAGCGGGGACGACCAATTAATATAAAACATATCTAAGGTTATTTTAGTAAACCGAACTAACAACCAATTTTTGTGATTACACGACATTGCATGTGAACAATTTACTCCACTAGTACAATTTGGATGCTTCTAGTCGCACTTTCCTGAGATTGTTTTTTCCCATTTTCAAAGCAGCCTATTTTGACTGAAAATTAACCCGTCTCACTTATCGTATTCCCTCAAATTATGTGTTTGTATAATTTCAGCACAGTAGTAGTCCATTCTTTATTAATGAAAGATATGGTTGTGAGTATTGTCCCACATTGAACACTTCGAAACACAATACATGGGTTATATGAAGATGAGATGGCACCACTCATTGGCTTAAGGTTTTGAGTGAGCATGTGTCTCACCTCATGTAAGCCCAAGTTTCAAAATGATATCAGAGCCAGTTTAAAATGTGGACTCACGTCTTTCCTAACCCATGATTGGTCATTTATTGTCTTCCCTCACCCCAGACTCAAGTCCAGAAGTTCATGTCTGGGTGAGACTCAAGTCCAGAAATTCATGTCTGGCTTGTGGTTTGTGATCAAGGGTGAGTTCTAAGGCGCCACTTTACCACGTGAGGACGGGTGTTGAGAATATTGTCCCACATCCAACACTTCAAAATAAAATACATGGGTTATATGAGGGCTTGTGGTTTGTGATTGAGGGTGAGTTCTAAGGCACCACGTTGCCACGTGAGAACGAGTGTTGAGAATATTGTCCCACATCGGACATTTCGAAATAAAATACATGAGTTATATGAGGTGAGATACCACCAACCATGACCCATGATTGACCATTTATTGTCTTCCCTCACCCAAGACTCAATTCCAGAAGTTCATGTCTGGCTTGTGGTTTGTGATCGAGGGTGAGTTCTAAGGCGCCACGTTACCACTTGAGGACGAGTGTTGAGAATATTGTCCCACATCCAACACTTCGAAATAAAATACAAAAGTTATATGTGGGCTTGTGGTTTGTGATTAAGGGTAAGTTCTAAGGCGCCACGTTGCCACGCAAGAACGAGTGTTGAGAATATTGTCCCACATCGGACATTTCGAAATAAAATACATGGGTTATATGAGGGTGAGATACCACCAACCATTGTCTTAAGGTTTTAAGTAAATATATGCTCCACCTTATGTAAGCCCAAATTCGAACAGATATACAAATGGAGAATGAGCTTTACTGTCTAGTAACCCCGCTAACGTGGTATCTCTCTATCTAATATATTATTTCATAAATACTTATAGATCAGCACACAATCTTGTTATACTCTTATAGATCACTCTAAATAATATATCATTTTATAGTCATTTATAGATCCGAACAAAATATTTATACTCTTACTCATTGTCGCTGGTAGAAAATGGTTTATCTAATGAAATTGAATGATATTCTTTTTTGAAATAAGTGAGGAGCAATTAGTGGACATTCTGGTGTTTAAGTTTATGAGCAAGTTATTCGGGTTTTGACACTTATCTGAAGGTGAACTCCATATGAGTTGTACATAGGTCATTTGATACAACTATATGCAAATCGAATGTTATGCTACATTGCTCAAAAGCCTATAACATTGTCCACAATGTGTTAAAGTTTTACAAATTCAACATATACGTAATCATTTATTAGACGCGATATAATATGTGATAGAAAATTCATTGCAAAAAAAAAAAAAAAAAATTCACTAGACAACTGATATACTGTACTTCTTTTAGTTCAATGGTAGAGAAGTCTTTATCTCAAAAGTACTTAAGTACCTAATAACATAATCAAAAGAAATGCTTAAGCTCCTAATATGCAATTTCCCATGTATGCGATTAATGGTTCTTTAGCATGATATTCAATACTCATGAATCAGATAGGCCATTAAAGCTTGTCCCAATGCAAATCCTATATCTTATAATATTTAACTTCTGCAATTATAATGCAAATAACTTTAACAAACAACGAACTTTTTTCCTTTTTTTAATTTCTGAAAATTTTTCAAAGGAAAAAAAAAATCAAAAGGATTTTGTTCATTAAGGAAATAACACTTTCGGCAGAGCTCATTATGCCTGCAACTTTTTGGGCATTCCATGATTTAAGATAATTAGAATGATTAAAATCATTAAAGAAGAATTAGGATCTTATCATCATGTGATTCATTAACTCGTCACTAAATGAGTAGAATAAGAGACTAAAAACATATTTATGAAAGTTATAGGTCATATGTTATATAATCGCAGCTAAATAATAGCTTCATCTGTTTCGTAATAAATGACTAAATTTACCTTTTCAAATGTATCTATACATACATACTTACATATATACATACGTGTATATGAAATAATGAAAAGATGCAAACATTTATACATATCCTACAACAACAACACATACTCAGCATATCCCAACAACAGCAAAAGCTATCGCTAAGGCCTGGGGAGGGGAGGGTGAAAGGCAGACAAACAATAACTCCATTCTAGATAATAGAGAGTTTATATCGAATAACCAATTATGAGTATCATAGAAATAGTGAATACAGTAATTTGACTTTGTTAAATTATATTCAAATCAAAGTAGGACAATATTTTTAAAACGGAAAGAGTATATACACGATGAAATATATAAAATGAGATTTACATACTAGGATTTTTTTGGGTTACATTACAATACAATGTCTTTTTTAAGAGGGATGCTGCTGTCTGTTTACGGTGATCATGACATGAGGCTTTTTTTTTTTCATTTACAAATAAATACAGTACATATGGTTCAACCTTTACTATTCTCTAAAAAAATATTTTTACTTTATGAGCATCAACTATATGCGTTTACATAACGTAAAACTTATAGTTTTAATGATTGAAATTGAATTCTATATATACATATTCATAATAGAAAGTGAATCAGAATAAAGAAGGGAAGAAAACTCATTCTTGTCAATAGAGCGTAGTACAAGTAGTATATTCGTGTAATAGATTGCAAAATGACTCATTTAATTGGTTGCGCTTCTTATATTGTGAGGTAGCATTTGATTGACACAGTTTGACACAATTTTCATTATGAGTAATTGGGAAATAACCTGCGTGTATTTCTAACACATAGTTGCGTACATCCGAGTCTCCATACTCCGCTATAAATAGGAGCTTTTAAGAGAAAAATAATAATGTTGTTATGGTTGTTAAGGTTTGCGGTTCGAAGCTTAATAGCCACCCACATATCTTGTAAACATTAAATTTGAATATTTCACTATCAAAAGACATGATTTATACGTTCAAAGTTTCTTTGTGATTAAGACATTGGATACTTTTGAGTCATAGTAGGACTTTTGGAAGAAAAATCATCCCTTCCTCTCCCGACTTCGTTGGTTGTGATATCCTCACCCTCACATTCTTCACTCCTTTTGTGACTACGCGACACGTGGCAGCAAGAGAGGGTGGTGAAGCTAGATAACTACGCGACACGTGGCAGCAAGAGAGGGTGGTGAAGCTAGATGAGGGTCACCTGCATCTAGCCTCACCATCTCCCTTGCTGCCACATGTCGCGTTAGCTTCACCACCTCTTAATGCCACGTGTTGCGCAGTCACGCGTCACCGTACCCTCTTGGGTGAGGGGATCCTATCCCTGACTTGGTTAGTGATACAGAAGGAGAACGCTGACATTTTTTTTGCAATTGGACATGTAGTCAAAAGCCGGCTACACCTCTGCCACAACATCGCCACCACTATCCTTTGGAATTTTCTATATTCTTCTCTGTTTTTCAAATTCTTTTGTCCTTCCTCACCCAAAGACATCCAAAGTGATTTTCATAGTAATTGTCCTTTGCTTTTATTTCTTGGTTCCTTGCAGTGCCTTCTCTACCCAATTTTGCATAGTTTGATATGTCTGTACACCTGTATTTCAACCCAAGTTGAAATTTCACTTGGGTTTTTTTTGTTGAAGAATATGAGGAATTGATTGACTCGATTGCATCGACAGATTCAAGGGAAAGTTTGATAAGGTTTTGTTTTTTTATTGTAAAGATAAATGGGTTGTTTTCCTTGTTTCGATTCGAGGGAAGAGGAAAAGTTGAATCCTCAGCATGAAAGAGGTGGTCCTAGAGAAGTCCACCCTGCTGTTCCCTCTAATATGTCCAGATTACCTTCTGGTTAGTATCCCTGGTTGCTGTTTTTCATCTATTCACAGTTGTATGATCCGATCTGATATTGTATTTATCTATGCATAGATGTTCTGATTGACTTCCTTCTCTATCATTAACGTGCTTTGCAAACATTTATTAGCTATTGATGGAGACCCATGTTGCTTTCTAATTCCTTTTGCCTAATTTAATACAAATTGAAAGTAGCTGTGGTTAAGGATTACTCTAATTTGGTTGCCTAATAATTTCATGATCAAGGGGTGTTGGTCTCTGTTTCATGATCTCATTACTAGTCCTAAGTGGTTTATGGGTTAAATGCAAAGTAGTGATACCTCCAGGTAATGTTTGTTTCACATAACTTTTGTGAGATGTTGACTTATAATCATGTACCTTGCAGGGGCTGAGTGTTTCAAAACGAGAAGTAATGTTGGGACTAAAAAGGAACCATTAGATGTAAATGATATTATGCCTAATTTTCAGATTGCTGCTCAAATATTCACGTTCCGCGAGCTTGCAGTAGTTACTAACAATTTCAGGCCCGAGTCTTTCCTTGGTGAAGGAGGTTTTGGACGGGTTTATAAAGGGCGGCTCCCATCTGGTCAGGTAAAGTTTTAGCTGGTACATTCATTTGGGAGATGAGGTATCAATTTTCAGTTCTTGTGATGCTTATAACAACTTCAAGTAGTTTGCTCCTTTTCTTAATACATTTAGGCTTAAGATCCAACTGGCTGCTTCAAGTTTGAAAATTTATAGGAAATTAGATGATGGCATACCTCAGTTTGAGGAACCGGAGGTGAACTTCAGATTGACTTTTATTTTTATGTGGAAGACACAAACTACTAGGCCGAACATCAGGATTTCTATAAAATTAGTTAAATGTATGCAAAACCAAACAAGGAGGCAGAATATGTTACAGTATGCCCATGTTCTACTGGTTTTCTGCGGAGTTATTTGGCTGATTTGCAAGGACTTAAAAGACTTTTTGTTGATTCCCGGAATTCTGCTGGACAATAATAGCTACACTGCAGCAAGGTTACTAGTGTTGAAGTTAACAAACTTCCCTGACACTGTTTTTCATTTATGTTCAGTGCTTATATGTTAAGCTTATTCTCTAACTGAAGAACATTTTTCTTGTACTAAAGCTGTCAAATGAACTTCTCTTTTGGCAGATTTCTTTTATCTTCCTAAAATGCCAGATCGTGTGTTAACAGGTTGTAGCTGTCAAACAGTTGGATAGAAATGGGCTACAGGGTAACAGAGAATTTTTGGTTGAGGTCCTTATGCTTAGCCTTTTACATGATCCTAATCTAGTGAACTTAATTGGCTACTGTGCTGATGGGGAACAGAGGCTGCTTGTGTATGAGTTTATGCCCATGGGTTCATTAGAAGATCACCTTCACGGTAATGCTTTTCTTGTAGCGATCCTGTTGTGATTTATTTATTTTTATTCAGCAGCATATCTATTCTGTATCTTGCAGTGGCAAATTTCGTCTAATTGCATAAGATAATTAGACTACATGGAAGAGTGGCAGCAACTGCAGGAGAATTGGTTGTGCTAAGTATCGGATCTTTGAAGCGCACTTATGGTCACTTAAAATTTGTATGGTTTAGTATAGGAGTCTAGATTGGCATTGTTAAAAGGGTATTGTGATTTTTTAAACCTGCCAAATTTGAGCTGGATGACCTATGCATCACCTGTCAACATCCAGCAAAATGCTTTGCTCGCACATTTTAAGTTATCCATGCTCTATTTGCACCCAAGGTTTTTCGTTGTTTCTTTTCAAAAAATATATGTGCACCACTAGTCTGCTATTTGAAAAGTATCGACAAACATAATGAAGATATCGAGTTTCTTCTCTTGATAAAAATTCATCCAGGCAGTTTATGCAATAGGGAAATGAAAGTTTGTTCTGCATGCATGTTTGATAAAATATACATACCTTTTGTGCTCATCTGCACTCACGTATACCTAGCTCATTGGTTGTAACACATAGGTTGGAGATAAGAGCAAGCAACCTTATGCCTTCATGGACACAAACAAAGCCAAGTGAAAGTATTAACCCTTAGAGCACTCTCATGATTGCTTTATCCTCTTGTTTTCAATATTGGCAAGGGTAAGCCCCTTTTCAACATCAAAATAGGACGTAAATTTGCTCATTTTAAAAATTGAGCAATGTTATTGTCATTTTTGGGGTTTCACTTTATCAGATGTCTGGTGCACCAGGTGTTTTTTGTAAAATCATGGACTTTCCACATACTGTTGAGTATTTGTGCTTAGTCTATTAGAGTATGCATTTTGCATGGGCCAACATTGCATCGGATACTTTCACGAGTTGCTGTTCTGAGTATTATTCTTCTTTATGGTTAGCTTTAGTGATTTGCTATTGTCCCTATGGAGGTTTTATGGAACCTGCAAGTTTTCATCATATATACACTGTTGTACAGTTAGCACTTTTATTTGGTCATGTTTGATTTCATACTAATTCCTAACACACTCGTTCTTCTGGCTGCTTCTTCTTCTTCTTTTGTTTTTTTATTCCTTTTTCATTTGTTATGATTATTTTTTCCCCTTTTTATTCTTCTAAGTTTTTGGTAGTTATGGTTGAATTACTGGTTGTGGCAATTGAGAAACTGTTGGGTTTTGTTTATTGTACCATTTTTTAAAAGTTAATGGAACTTTTCCGCAGACCTTCCCCCTGATAAAGAACCGTTAGATTGGAACACAAGAATGAAGATAGCCGCTGGAGCAGCCAAAGGTTTGGAGTATCTTCATGACAAGGCAAATCCCCCGGTTATTTACAGGGACTTTAAATCATCAAACATATTATTGGACGAAGGATTTGTTCCAAAGCTTTCTGACTTTGGTTTGGCAAAACTTGGTCCTACTGGAGACAAGTCTCATGTGTCCACAAGAGTCATGGGAACTTACGGTTACTGTGCTCCTGAGTATGCGATGACTGGACAATTAACAGTCAAGTCTGATGTCTATAGTTTTGGGGTTGTTTTTTTAGAGCTCATTACCGGCCGTAAAGCTATTGACACCACCCAACCTCATGGTCAGCAAAATCTCGTCGCATGGGTAAGATATTTAGAAAGTCTCGGACTTTTTTATGAGATTCTATTGTAGTAAATAACATTTTCTTGTGCTGATCCTGCTTCTTGATGCCGTTGCTTCCTTATTGGGAATTGGACCTGTTATACAAGAATCTGTTTGTGTTTGGTTTCAGACAACCTTAATTCCCCTTTCTTCTTTGCTACTGGAGTGAATACATTCTGTGTTTAATTTCAGGCTCGGCCTTTATTCAATGACAGGAGAAAGTTCGGCAAGCTAGCAGATCCGCGACTGCAAGGACAATTTCCAATACGCGGTCTTTACCAAGCCCTGGCTGTAGCGTCCATGTGTATCCAAGAACAGGCTGCTGTTCGGCCATTGATCGGGGAGGTAGTAACTGCCTTGTCGTACCTGGCTAATCAGGCATTTGATGCTAGTACTTCTCCTATAAGCTACAGATTTGCTGCTGATAAGGATGACAAAAAGAACGATAAAGGTGTTAAAGTATCCGTAAACAAAGAGGGTGGAGGATCTGGAAACAAATGGGACTTGGATGGATCTGAAAAAGAAGATTCTCCAGTAGAGACTGCTAGGATGTTAAATAAGGACTTGATCAGGGAACGGGCCGTGGCAGAGGCTAAAATGTGGGGTGAGAATTGGCGAGACAAAAGGCGACAACATGATGAAGGCACCTTTGACAATAATATTGGGCAAGTCCAGTAGATAAACATATCGCGCGAAAGCCCCGTCCTCCCACCATAGCTCGTCTATGTCTGTCGTTTTGAGGGAGCAAAGAATACTGGATGTGTACTATCTATGTAGCTACATATAGAGTCGGGGGTGTCACTGGAATCAAACTCGGATAGAGTATTGTTTGCCTGACTCTCAGCATCTCCAGACCCTAGTGATAGCTTTTGCTGTCGTTGGGATGTACCGAGTTTGATTGTTGTTGTGAAGAATTCTGGATGCATACTGCTACTGATGTAGTTAATGGGCAGTGGAAGTTGTAGCAACTTGGGATCATCTGGTTCTGTTGAGCAGGAACTGGGCTAGGGAACATTTCCCGCCTCTTTTTGACTTTCTTCCGTCTTTTGAATAGAAGAAGAGTGCATTGAGAGTGTACATTTATCTGTAGAACAGGGAGCTCTTTAATTGTAGAATTATCAAAAAGAAACATATATATGTTTCTGTCTCGGAAGAAATCATTCTTCTGCTGGTGTTCTTGCTGTAAAATATACAGTTTTCTTGATCATCTTCATGTGGCATCATCTATCTAATTGATGGCAAACTGATATGATGTATCAACTATGCATGTAGAAATGCATCCCCTTGTGCCATACCGGATTGCTTTATCTGACTTTTGATAAAATACTTTCAAGTTGAGATATAAATCAACGGCCATCAAAACGTATTTGTTGTGGTTGCGCCGAAAATTGTTGATGCAAACGATTCGAACCAATCAGAGTATTAATTTATCTGAGTTGAGCAATTTTTAAATTTTTTCGACCCTGAGTTTCAGCATGATCTTTAAATTCGATCTCGAGTTCGAATGTCTTCAAACACGAGTCGAACTCAAGTAGTATTCGAGCATATTCAAACAAAAACAAATATAGTTTTTTATTTTAAAAATTGTATGTATCAGATTTAAATACGCAGTTTTAGCTGATATTGTTGAACCGTTATTAATTTTTTTGAATGAAAATTTATTATCATTAAAATAATTGGCAGAATAAAAACTTATACAGCGTATAAGTGTACAACTTTCCAGCAAATTTGTTCTACAGGTTCAACACCAAATTTTGCTTGTAAATCGTGTGTTATTATTCTACGTTCTCAATCATGCTGTTATGAGTCTTCTCCATTTTCATCTATTCACTTCTCTTTGATTTCTCATATTCCCCAGTAGAGATCCAGGGGTTATGAGACTGCAGCTAATTTCAATTCTCAATAAAAGTGATATACCAACAACAACAAGCATACTCAATATATCCCAACGCCAGCAATAACTACCGTTAGGGTCAATAAAAGTGATACACCCAACTTATATAATTAGAGATCCTAGGATGTATGTTTAGATGGGTAACAACAATTCTTGGATTTGCTCACAACGGCAATATGTTATAATTGTGACCAAACGCTCTTTCTGTATTCATATACTTTATGAAGGATGCACATAGGATAGGCCGCTCCTATAAGATATTATCTACACAGCATTCATACGTTATCAGGCGCGCAAACAGGCCAGCCTATTTGCTCAAAATCACATCCAATACACAATGTATAGAGTTCAGTAAAGTGTTTGGGTAGAATATAAACTTCTCCGAAACCAGAATATCCCCAAAAATTTTGGATTCCCTGTACACAAAAGAACTCATCTCTTTGATTTGTTTCAAACTTCCCCAGAGATTCTCAAAGCTATCCTTTCCCCAATCCAAACGCACAAAAACCAAGAAGTCCTGGGGGGTGGTTTTTCTGGAACCATCAAAGCAAGGAAGAAAGAACAGAAAGGCACAAAGAATCTGCTCAGTGCGAGTCATGTTTCTCAACTCAAACAGTTACCATGGACCATCATACTACTTTGAGAGATAAATAATAGCACTTACAGAAAACATATTCCCATCATATTATCAAGATGCAGCACTACATACCAACTATACTTACATCTTTCCAACGTATACTCCCACAATTCTTTTTATCAGAAAGTACTATGTTTTCAAAAAGACCATTTTGTTCAACTTCAAGTAATGAAACCAGGGACACTATACATCAACCGGAGGTAATACCAAATGAAAGCCGAGTCAAGGTAAAGCAAAACTCTGCTGTTCCCATTGAGGCGGATCCATTACCAAACAAGGATCTGACTTCTCAAACTCAGCAACCTGAACCAGAAAGAAGTGACATTCAATCAGAAACAAACACCCAAATAATTTCAGATTCTTAGATGAGGCAAAAAAGCAGAAGCGAATCCAAAAATACAGAACCAACCTTCTCACTGCAGCTAGGGCAATAATGATACTTGTGCCAAAGACAATCCATTGATGGACACAGAAAGCAAACTCCAAGCATCATTGGCATCATACAGCCCACAAGAGCTGCAAGACTTGGTTTTGATCTGCGTAGCAAGTTTAACTAATATCACAATGTAAACAGTGAAAACTAGCAACCGTGACCTAGAGTCCCGCCACACATATACAGATCTTTCCTATTTTCCAGGAAACAGCACATAGAAGCAGTGAAAACATACACAACATCTATGAAAGCTATTACAATAGCCATGGAACAAATATCTAGAATCGGATTAAAATATCACAACTGACCCTAACCCAACAAGGATCGTGCTTAAGAAGAATTCACAGGAGACTCCGATAAGCATGCTATACACAGAATCGGTAAATTTTGCACACTGTAACCTAAAGCACTTTCTAAATCCACTCCAGCTATAAATCAATTGACCAAATTGATTCACCTTATGTGACATCATAAGTTTCTGCAATATACAGAAGATTCCTAATACAATGAAATAGCAAACATAAAGGTTTATATACCACTAAGCATCATACATAAATTATAGAGGAGTATTTCAGTTATGCACAAGCATAAAATAAAACTGATTGAAACTCCATCTGATAGTATTGCTACTAGCCTTGGTCAATTCACCAAATAGATTCAACTAAAATCAGAGATTTAAGGACAACAAAATCTAATCCTACTTTAAGAAAGTAAGGGGAAAAGCCATAGGATTTCAATAGATATCAAATCAGACAATTGATATATCAAACGCGTTGAAAAAGACAGAAAAAAATTAAGAAACTTAAGAGGAAACAAAGATTACTTGACAAGGGTGAGACCAGAATCGCCACAGTGAAGGCAATTAAAGGGTGCAGGAGAGTCTCTATAGATGGTCTGGCGAATGGGGATGCCTTTGGGGTCTCCTAGGATGGCATTTGGAGGAATTGCACCGGCTTGATAAGGATTTTCGCCGACATAGTATTGCTGCTGAGGAATCGGGGCCTGATTGTAGGCGTAAGCGGGGTTGTATGGAATTCCGATGGCTGGCTTCTCCTCCGTCTTAACCATTCTTATCCAATTTGACTTCCGATCAAATGCAAGATCACACAACTTTATTGAGAAACAATCAGAAAGAGGAAGGAAATTATAATCACTTCTTTCTGTACTGAACATTTGGCTTTTATATAGGCTCGATGAGTATTTATTTTTATTTTTTTTTCGAGTACGGAGCATTTCACTTAGAATTTGTGCTAATCAAGAGAAGAAAAAAGAATTTTCAGTAAAGGGAAAAAAAAAGGAAAAGGAAAGAATGAAATATCAAAGGAAAGTTTCTCCCCTTAAAAAAAAAAAAAGTTTCGATGGCTTCAATGCCTATTCACTGAAGTTGCAAAAGGTTGCTTCTCGTTTTCAAACTTTTTTTTTTCTTTTATAATATTCAAAAGGTCAAATCAGTGTCTCCTCAAAGTTTCTACCTTATAGTTTCATAGATGGTGTAAAAAAAATATAAATCAGAACCATTTAATTGTTTTTTAGATGAGAGGCTCAGAAAAACGATGCTCAAAAGATAACCACAGTAGTCTGAACTAGCATCAATACCACATTAGATTAAAACATTTGACCCAGATAATAATAAAACATCACATTATTACTGACACGAAAACCAAATCTGTAAACTTAGATATATAATTTTTTTTTCCTCTATCGAATGGGGATGGGGAGACTAGGTAATCGATGGACTCCAGCAAGGATTTTTATTTTTTATTTTTTTTATGGTTTCTTTAACGTCCCACCAATATGACTATTATGGGTTTTTTCGTGTCTATTATTAGGCCAATTCGGTTTGGGATATCCTCACCCCCACTTTCCTCTTCCCTTTTGTGACCGCGCGACACGTGGCTGCAAGGGAAGGTGGTGAGGCTAAATAAAGGTCACATGTATCTAGCCTCACCACCTCCTCTTGATGCTACGTGTCGCACGGAGATTCTATCCCAATTCGATGCATACAATAAGAATAACTTAGGAATTCGGCGGTCATGAGTGGAAGCTTTGACTTCTTAGTCATAGATGTATAGAAACCAAACTAAAGACGTAAATAAGTCAAGATGTTTATGATTTGATCGAATTTAGTTCAAATTTTTGTTTGAGTAATTTGATTAGACAAAGTTCAAACCCAACTCAAGTCGAATACTTAACAAGCTAATCCTGAATACACTGATGCTCGATTCTTTAGTTTGTAAAAATATTCGAATTTAAAATATTTATATGTAAAAGAGTGTGTTTAATTTGACTTTATATTAATATGTTTGTTTGATATGAATAATAAATTAAACATGATATTTCACCTTTATGTGAATTACATAAGTTTTTAAAATATAAAAAAAAATTACTAGCCATAATGTTAGCTAAAAATGAATATTTTTTTACTTATACATACAATTTTCAAGACATTACACTTTTGCTTGAAATATATTCAAACTTTGATCGAGTTCGGTTCGACTTTAAATACGTTTGAGTTTGAATTTGAGATTTGAATGACACATCCAAATCGTATTTGAACTCGAGTTTAAAATTTTTGTAAAAACGATATGCTCACTGAAAAATGTTTGATTCGTCTGAAATTGATGTGTTTTAGACTCGATAGGTAAACTACGTTTTCCTTTTACACAAATAATCTTACTTTCTTCTAGAAATTTTTGTGTTACATTGCAATATACCAAGAATCGTTACTTTCTGGCTTCTACTTTTCGCACAATATTATTAAACTGAGTCAAATAAAATTCACAGTGCTGTAGACTACACTGGGTGGATTGATACAGTACATTAAGTTCTACTTCATATGAATACTCTCGTTTCAAGATTGGGTACCATCTTGAAGGAAGCGTCTGTGTATGGAGTAAAGAAACTACAAAAGATATACAAAAATACTGTCTATTATAAGACTTATTGCATGGCAAACACAGGCATAGACGCATATGTGTGTATATATATCTATATATGTATATTACGTGTGTATATATCTATGTATGTGTGTGTTCATGTGTGTTTCTATATGCATGCTTACATATGTATACACTTTAGAGTGTCTAGTTGCGCATTCTTTTGCACCAAAAAGTCATTCCTTGTCTCTGAGAGACCATCGCTTCAGTCCCAAATAGCATTGTAGAAGATGTAAATCAGGAGCTCAGCGGCCTTTTAGATTGTGTGAGGACTTACGCAGTGACTCACACAAGGTGTCCCGTGCAAACTAGGACTTCAGCCTAGCAGCAGTGGGACATCCACGCTGTGCGTGTTCTTGGATTTGAACTCTTGACCTTTTAGAGCAAATCTCAACCCGAGTATCAACTGAACTATGTCCTAGAAGCTTAGTTTCGCATTATTTGCTTTTATGGGAACTTGGAGTGTGTTGGTATTCGGTTTTATTCCATTCCATGTTTGGTTATTCGAGATTTTCTAGATGGTAAATGTTTAGTTTGCGCCACGGTGCTCGTAATAGGCATTTCTAGTAGCAATGTTTGTCTTGTCTGTCTGTCTATAGATACTGTCTAAGGGAAACCCATTTATATCCAATTTGTTAAGTAACACCTAGAACTTTTTGTTACATACAAGTTGAGTAGAGTTCCTTATTATTGATATGACTCCAAATAAACAGACGCTATGTGGTGCAGATAACCCCACAAACCGGTGTGGGGACATCATCGTTGTCACCCCCTGGAAGTATGGGTTTCTACTATCGGAAGATGACAAGAGAGCAGGTTCCAAGGTTTGGAGGGGAGACCACACCGGAGGAGGCCGAAAAATGGTTGAACGAGGTCGAGGACCAGCTTGTCCGAGCCCGGGTACCAGATGAAATGAGGGCTCTAATTATTCGTCCCTTCCTGATAGGCAAGGCCAGTCAATGGTGGAGAGAAAGGGTCCAGTCCCTACCCCGACCCATCGCCTGGGCTAGAGTCTTGGAAGAATTCTGTGGAGCTCACCTCCCAATGGAAATGGTGATTGAAAGGATGGGAGAATTCAATGCACTGAGGCAAGGACTGGACACCCCGGTCTCAGAATATGTCCGCCAGTTCACCACGTTAGGACGGTATGCACCTCTGATCATGGAAGATGAACAGTGGAAGATGACTAGATTCATACGAGGACTGAATCCTCGAATTAAAGAAGGATTGGACAAAGTGCACCCAAGCACGTTCGATGAGTTGGTAAAGGGCTGCTATGAGGTTGAACGCGATATTCAGATGATGAAGGTGCGAAGGAGACTGAAAAGACAAATGAAAAGAGAAAGTGGGAGATGGCCACAGTACCCTCGTGGAACCCCGCATAGAACGAACAGAGGCGGTAGTCGAGAGATAAGGCCCCAAGGATTCCGAAACACCCAAGTTGCTGGCAGGTACCTCGAAATTTCCGAACTAAAGTACTTACGTTCTGTCCTACTTATGCAAAGAAAGGAATGAATCTCAAAGAAATATGATAAGGGACCAAAGGAAAACATGGGGACTTAGGCACACACCCTCCAGTTTCGAGGACGAAACTTATTTTAAGGGGAGGAGAATGTTGTACCCCGCTCAAAACTAACATAGCAACTAAGGTAAGAAGAGAAGCACGACAGGATAAGGAGACCTTGAAAGGAAGACATCACCGGCTTATCTATGATTATATAGAATGTAAGGCAATCAGCATACCCCAAGTGCAAAACATGAAGCAAGAGGGTGGATTGAAACTACATATGGGTGTAAGTGAGAGTCTGAGAATGGAGAAATAAGGGAAAAAGTATTTTAGGCAACCTTAATGAGAAGTCGGATTATGTAACATGCCCAAACATATATGGTATGGGCATACATCTAGAAATATGTATACACCATAAAATGAGCCTAAATACGAAGTTAGGAACCCCCTTCATCCAATATGGCCGATGAGTAACATTTGGAGGTAAGATCAGCAGAACTTTGATACAAACCCTTAAAGTGCAGTAAATGTAATTTGACAGAGAATAAGTAGCATCACACGTGGTGTAAGTATTACAACACGGTGAAACTTACACCTAAGGGGCCATATATAAAAACATGCAACCTTAAGAATTTCCTGATACTTAGTGAATTTCAGAAACCTAAGCTTACGTCTATGTTCAGGTATTAAGACTGCAATGATAAGGTCCAGGTCATGGGCAGATTAGGAATAGTACGTGAGTATGCATACTGGTGTAGGTGTATACACATATACAACTCAAGGCATATATGAACGGCGATAGAATAATTTTCAAAGAAGTATATTATATGTGTGTATACGCGTACACTTAGTAATATAGGAAATAGAGAATATTTTGTGGATTATGACTTATTTCAAAAAGAAAAAGAAATATAGATATATATATATATGCATGGGTGCGTGTGTATATAATTATGCACATATATATATATATATATATATATACATATACGAAATAATATATATATAGCCACACGTCTATAGATAAGAATTATGAGGAATTGGATGGAATATACGTATGAGTATATATATATATCGGTTATACATACAAAAAGGGTACAACCTAGAGGATTTATGGAAGAGTGATTGAATAGATAAGATAGGGACTAAATACATAAAGATGCATCATTGAGGAAAACACATACATGGAATGTATGTGTGCATGTTCGGCCATAAGGCTTTAGGAGTAAGTGACTCCAACCTACAATTTATTAGGAAGTTGAAGTAGAAAGTATGGTTGGAGGTAAAAAGTTTATTTTCTTTTATTAGAAAAGGTCCTTCCCTCTCCCCCATGAGCAGCCGCCGGCTGCCTTTTTCCAAGAGAAGAATAACACCCCTCCCATTAATCCAAGCCTCCTTAACTCCCCCACCAACAAGTCTCCTTCAAGAAGTAAATTTCAACTTTTCCCCTCCTTTCAAAAGAAATCGGTTGAAGCAAGAGGAGGCTAAGAATCCTTCCATCTCAAGGTTTGTCTAGGTAAGGTTACTCTCCATAAATTTCAATAAGATACATCTTAGAGGATTGAAGCTCACAAAGTTCTCTTTTCTTTGATAAAAACCGTGACCCTCACGGCACTAGGAGGAGACCGTAAGGTGATAGAAGAAGGAAAGTGTCTTAGCAAAAGAGGATCATTCTCAAACCCTTCAAGATGCAAATGGTAAAAACCCTTCATCCTTCCTATAAGATATATTACATAATCTAAGGAATGGCTAATGAAAGCCTTATGCCGTGTGTGGTAGGAAAAGAGAGGGGGAAGTGCTTCTTGTGTCAACCAACCCGAGCAAAATCCAAGGGCTTCAAAGGCAAGTACACTATATTCTTTATGGTTTGGATGCGAAAGTGTGTGCATGAATGGCTAGATGTACTTAAGGTCTAATCTTAGTTGTGAAATAGTAAGTTGAATGCCAAAACTTTCGGCCTAAGCCATTTGGGTGTGTAGGAATGAGATTTTGTTCCAAAGATGTGTTCTTTGTGGATTACATGCATTATTATGTGCTAATCTAGGATGGATGTGTTAAAGATCCTCTCTTTTCATGATGAGGGGCTCACGGTGGAAGGGTGAAAGGAGACATGTGTGATTTTACATGAAAAATGTCAACTTAGTGAAGAAGGGGAGACAAGCTTTGTTCTTGTTGTGTTAAGTATTAATGTGCTCTTGGTTATATCATTTTCTTGCATGCACCGAAGAATGAGGCCGTTGGTGAAGGGTGCGTGTGTTCATCCCAAAATCGTGCTAAGTGTTGGTGACAAAAATGTAAGCCAAGGACACTTAAGAAGAATATATGATCACTCGAAAATTTACTGGAGATGGACCGAAACTTGGACTGTATTGTAAGACCAGAAAAGGGACCTTAAGAACCTTCAAATCCATTGATTTTTGGTATGCTATTAGTTTTATGTGTATGTTAGATGTGAGAGTTGGAATCTCATTAAAAGGAGCCACGGTTTATTTTTAATGAATTTTCTACTGAGAATGGTCCTGCTGAAAATGTTGTACCGAACAGAATTTAAGTAACGTGTTTGGTAGCCTAGAAATGGACCTTAGGGGTATTGCGAATCCACTAATTTTCGGTATGATACTAACCCCATGAATAAAGCAAAGGTGGCAGTTGGAATTTTGTCAAAATAAGTTGTGGTTTATTTTTAGTTAATTTTCTAGTAAAACGGGTCAAACTGAAATGTGCTGGATGGACAGAATTTGTGTAGCAAGTTGCACGATCTGGAACGGGGTCTTGGAAAATTGTATTTGGGCTAAATTTTGACAGGATGCTAGCTCAATGAGTTTATTAAGATGGAGAGTTGGAATTTCCGGAAAAAGATTAAAGGATTGGTCATAATAAATTTTATAACAGAATTCGGTCATTCCAGAATTCAGGTTACACCGTTTCATGAAAAAGAGCAAACGAATCCCTTATCGACCTCGTAATTCCATAACACTTGCATGGCAATCACTTACGACATTTACGGAGAAGTACATTCGAACCAATTGGTCTAAAATGTGCATTTTAATAGGAAATTCCTAAGGATAAGAAGACGGCACTAAGCTGGAAATTTCCAGCATGGCGACGAAACGTGTCTATTCGTTTATGTCATGCATTATGCCATAGTTTGCATATTACATGTCATGCATCGCATCATCGTCACGTACATGATTTACAGCATACCTTTTTATGTGAAAGAAAGATGAAAAGCGTTTTCTAAAGATGATTTTGTTTTGCAAAGAATGATTCCCCACCGGTACCGTGTGTGAGTATGAACTTGACCAGTAAGAACCCGCTCAGATCCGGGTTAAGTGATCTGACAGTACGACCGTGCAGGCCTGGGGATAATAGGCCTGATGATGATGACCGTGCGGGTCCGGAAAGAATAGACCCGGCAAGTACGATGACGTTACCGTTCCGAATCCAGGGAATAATAGATTCGAAGGGAAGAAGTTACCGCCTCAGATCCGGGAAGATAGATCTGAACACTCTATTGTTTTACGACGATGATGATTTTAAAGAAAAGCATGGAAGATCATATTTCCATTTTCATCTCGATGCATCACACGTACATATGCATGCATATTACATTCATGTAGCGACACATGAGATTTAAGTTGTGATGACCTCGTAGACCCTAAGTGATGATTCTTATTGTGTTATTCATCAATACGAGTTACAGTCTTTTAATGTTATATTCTGCTTTGAGTGAAGATTTTAATTAAGTTATGATCTTGTTACATTAAGTGATGACCCCTATCGAATATTGGACGGAGGACAGGTATGCTTCTAAACCAAAATTTTTGTGGTTCGGTTCTTGTTCGCACTTTCCATATAACCCATGATTATTATAGTATACTTGCTGGTGACATTGTCACTCACCCTATTTTTCCTTCCAGAGGTGGCAGGAGACAAAGTAGAGTGGATCGATGACGAACCTAGGGTTCCCTACCCGTGAGTGCAATGAAGGACGGCCAGATCTAGGAGACCGAACTTGCCAGCTATAAGGGATGACTGAGTTATGTAATTGAGATGGAAAAACAATTGGCTTTTGTCACTTTCTCATACATTTGATGTGGGTTGTAAACTTTAAATGGTTGTGATGATGTTTTTAATTTGAAGTTTTAAATTCTGTCACGGTTTCGCTTACTTATTTGCGCGTAAGCACAAAAATCCATGCAATTCTATCATGGATCACGACGCGTATGGATGACGCCTAGTACTCTCCTTAGTGAAATACGGCGGGTGCACCGACTTCGGCGGGGCCGGGGTGCGGGGCGCCACAGTGTGATTGGAGACCTCATATTTTACCTATCTTTTTACCTCTTCTGATCTCAACCGATAGCACGGTTGAGATCAGAGAAGGTAAAAAGATAGGCAAAATATGAGGTCTCCAGTCACACGTTGCCACGTGTACAAACTATTTTTTTTAAAAAATAAAAATAATTTAAACCTTTGTCCTTTTTGTACATGTGGCAGCGTGTGATCGGAGACCTCATATTTTATCTATCTTTTTACCTCTTCTTATCTCAACCGGTGATGGCAGGCATGTCTAATTGGCCAGGTAAATTCCTTGCTGCTTTTGTCGGAGGAATTGTTAGGGACTATCGCTTGCTTACTCATGGTTGATATTTCTGCGTGCAGAAAAACGAAGGTGGAAACATGGGATTTTGTCGATTAACAAGGTTGGGTCTATTTTTTTTTCTATGTGACGTCGATTATATAGACCAATCATTTATCTTACATATTATTTCTTTTTCTTTTTTTTTTTGCTTTTTCTTGAGCCGTGATCTAGATCCTACCGCCTTGTGTATATTTGAATACCTAATACATAAGATGCGTCTTTAGAATACACATATTTCAATATCATATTATCTCAACCGTGATTCGGACGAAGGTACCTAAAAGTCTAACATAAATCTTGTACGTTCTACATAATATCGGTCACATAGTCATTTGCTCTATCACTGAGCATATACTTTCTAATTGTCATATAGATCATCACCTTCTTTATCGTCTATCTTCATGTCTTTTTTTGTCTCTATATGTGACATTTAACATGTACCTCATCCATTATTACATACCACTTAACAGGTATATCTGCAGAACGTTTTTGTACATATTCATACCATCTTAACCTTACTTTTTATCTTGTCATTTATAAGAATCAACCTAACCTACATCCTAATATATTCATTTCTTATTTTATCCTTCATTCTACTCAACATTCTCATTCTCGCCAATTGCATTCTTTGTTTGTGCTTATAATTGACTGCTGATACACATCTTAGTGTCGTCCTTTAAAATTTTAAAATTTTCTTCTAAGCTTTAAAGATACTTTTTGTGTAGTAAGGATTTTTATGGGCTTTTGGAAAAATCGATCTAGGATAGGACTGCAAGGTATGCATGCCACTTCGACCAATGCCGGCGGATCTACTTTAATTAATATTGGTAAACCTTTACTTCTCCCACCCAGGTTACTAAATCCCTTATTGGGCCATTAGTGGGGTAGGGGACCTCTGCGGAGTGAATCGCTGGGGTGGACAGGGATGTGTGGGCAAAAGGACCGCAGGGGTGGACAGGTGTTGGGGTAGGCCAGCCCACGAAGGCAGGAGGAAAACGTATCGAATCGAATATGATACAAACGGCCTGGACAAATTGTATCAAATTCTTGTGAGCAGCATCCAGTACCAAATCAAGAAAGAATTCCAATTTCCACATCTCCCTATAAGACATCTCTCCAATTGACTCCATGAAGCACTGCAGTGAGAAATTGGCCATTCTTTGTTTCGTACCAAAGCAATCGACGCCGCTGGCATTTCCGCTCGGCTTGACACTGTAGGCTCTTGACGACTCACACTTGGGGCTCTAGAATGTCCTGCCCCTGAAAGTGGAGAAAACCCTAGCTTGACCTTCAGTCGCCATAGCAATCCGTTCCCTGGCTACGTTGTCTGCAGAGCCAGCACTAGAGGGTGCAGCAGGCGTACTCCCCATCATCTCACTCATCAAGCCTTCGGGAGTAGGAGATATCACCAACATCCCTTGTTGGGCCCCTGAAGATTCAACATGTCTAGGTGGGGAGCTCGGGTGGTATGAGGGAGATTTCTCTCGCCGACTCGGATAAA
>AP025053.1:32361696-32373155 GCA_036186865.1 Eustoma russellianum | reverse complement strand
AAAAAAAAAAAAAAAATCAATAGCATTGTACACTAGACGAACAACATCCACAGTGTTTTCCCTTGTGACTTACTAGTACTGTCAAGGAATGAGAAACTTAAATGCGAACTATATTTTGCAAGCAAGTATATAAAAGCGAAATAAAGAAAGCTTATTTCTATGGAGAAAATACTGAAATACACAATCAAACATGAGAAGATACAGGTAGATTAACACTGTAGAAGCTAGAAACGAGCATAAACAGAAATCACAAGCAAGCCCAAGGCCAGGCCTTATGGAATCATGGCGTCTCACAGTAATCTATCATATACTGATGTAACTCGGTTTCTCCTCTAGACAGAAGTAGCAGGGAGAGGAGGTTGTGGTGTATGGTTGTAACGAGCTGTGTAATCGGAAACACCGTCCAAAAGATAATGAGATGCTTTCTCGTAATTGACAAATCCCATGAACCAGAATTCATGTCCGTCCACCGTCGCTATCTGTATGTATTTCTCTGCTGGATTTTCTCTCATCGCCACAGGATTCACGTTCCCAATGTTCCCTAATGGTATCATCACCTGATTCCATTAACCTTTGTTACTTCCACTCATAAAGAAAGAAAACCATACAACTTAATAACTATTGGTATAATCGTTGTTCATTGATAATTATCAATTACTGATTGATGGCATATATGATCTACTGATGTTGAAAGGCACCGTACCTTGTAATAGCTCCAAGTCTCTTGACCAGACGGAGCTCTGAAGGATAAAGGACGATCACTACAAAAAGCCACTTTAGCAGTGGAGAGATAAAGGGTTCCGGCGACCGGCCCAGTCGTGGTGGAAAGGTAACAGGCAAAAGTCTTCTTCAGCCTCTCTTGCGGGTCGGTTGCAAAGATCTGTCTATACAGAGACTCGAAACCACCCTCATGTAACGCCTTGGCCGTCAAATTCAGCTTCCCCCACGCAGTTTCCGACATCGATGGTCCAGTTCTCACTGCAAACAAATTTTAAAAAAAAAATCAGAAGACCAATCAGCAAAATAAATCACACTCCCTAGGTCACAAAAATATTGTTGTATTTGATTATTAAATAGCATAATTTATACTCCATTGAAAAGAGACACTATTTTTGGAACCGAGGATGCAATTACAATTGCCCCCAAACGGTAAAGATTGAAGCGTTGAAGTTACTGACGATTGTGCCAGACGTTCCGGGCCATGGTCTCGGCCTTGTTGCTCCAAGAATTGAACATGTGGACAATCGATTGATAAGGGGTATCAGCCGGCTTATCGACGGGGGAATAGACAAGGTAAGGCTGGTGATTGGGATGCTGCTGCTCCTCTGCTCTCCACATGGCGGCAGCCTTCTGATTGTCCGGGTGGCTTGCAGGAGCAGCTGGATGCCCCATCACATGAGTACCCCACTTGGTTGGATCATCGCCGGACGAGGGAGCTCCTCCTGCCACGGCTGCCGGTGGTGTGGATGACGACGGAGGGGTAGGTTGATTGCCGTTTGGTGTTGGTGTAGCGGCCATCTCAAAATTTAAACTGAGAAAATGAGTAAGATGATCGGTGCCAGGGTGCTCTGTTTTTAGTGTTTTGAGAGTCGGTGAATTGGATTGACCTTTTGGGGATGAGAATGAAAGGATTGTTATATTTAAAGCTTGTAGTACCTGTTACTTAACGATGTTAATTTGAATCTATCTTGTTGAAGACTGTGTTAGCTATATTTATATTAATACAATTCGAAGTTTTCCATAATGCAATTGGTATATATTATGGAGTATCGTTTGCTTAGCAATTAAGGTGATGCAATAATTAATGGATATCCGAAGATCATATGTATACGTACATCAGATCGTAAAATAATTCGTGATATCGAAAGATCATATGTATGCGTACATCAGATCGTGAAATAATTCGGTCTCTCTTAAGATCCTATAAAAACGCAAAAACCGAGAACATTAGAAGGGTGTTTTTGCAATCTATTTGTGTTAATTGGATGTTTGATTCTTTTCACCAAATACACATACATAGCTAACTAGAAAATTGTACATACGTCAAATATAGACAAAAAAATTGAGACGAAAAAGTACTTAGTGGGGACGTAATATTGATCTATTTACGCGTCAATATCCTGTTGGTACGAAATAAGACGTTCGAATATAGTAGTTGCGTAGGAACAAGATCAACATTAAAGCTTGTCTGGATTCATCATGCTGGTTCTAGAAGATAAAGGTGTCATATTAAAGCAGGTAAAGCTGGCGCAGAGAGCTGAATCAGCCTAGTACTCAACCGTCGGTCCGCAATAAACTATTAGGAGTTGGCCTGAAAGACACTTTTATGGGTTCACATCTTAAAAGCGAGCCAAAATATTAAGATTCCAATGACGCATCTTTACGTTTACAAAAATAGCTTTTTAAAGAAATAGATGTTGCATTTTTTTAATAAAAAACTGCTTTTATACATATTGCGACGCGTGATTGAATGTCTCATATTTTGATCCACCTTTAACCTCCTTAGATCTGAAATGAACTTTTATTGGTTTTTAATCTTGCGCACATTAAGGTAATCTCACGGTTACAGAATTACAGCCATATAAACTCCCAATAACCATTGTAGAAACAAAACTCGAAAACAAAACTCCATCAGAGTTGGCTCAAGTACATTACCTATTACGTAGAACGTGTGTGTGTTTTATACTAAAACAAATGAAAACCAACCGACTGGCGACTCGCCATGCCAGAAGCTGTAAAGGAAAGGCTAGTGGAGCAGTTGTACGGACGACATGTTAACCTTTCTTCAATCAGTAAAATTTTATAGATAGCCCAAAAAAGGCGAGATTACAAAATGTTCCTAGCTACAGCTGCAATCAGCTTGACTGAAACCAAAACCAAAATTAGGCGGCTTACAATACTACCGGGTGACAATTGCATGTCTTTACAAAAAAAAGTCCCAGGAGAACTAAAGAGTTAAGCTTTAAACCTTTCTTCAATCTTTCTTCAATCTTACACGCTGTGCAAGTGAAATTCCCAGAAACACTAAACCATTTACCCTAGACAACACAAACCGAGAGGCAGACCAGATGAGGTGCAGGTGCCAGCCAGTCAAGTAGGTACCGCTGATTTCCAATCCCAAGAACACAACACCTGTCTATTAAGAGGTATGGAGGGTCGGATGTACGCAACCATTCCCATGTGTTAGAATAGAAACAGACGGATGTTGTTTTCCAATGACCCATAATGATGAGTCAAACTATGTCGATCAACTGCTACTTTACACCATAAAAAGCGCAGCCAATTTCGTGAGTCATTTTGTTTTATTCCATCATATTCCAAAATCAAGGAATAGTGTGTCATTGACTCCATTGAAAATGGAAACAAAACCCCCGAGCTTCATCTCCGTAGAATAACACAAATTTTAGTCCTGTAAGAGCTGCGTATATGAAGGCCAGCTGTGTAAACATTTAGAGATGGTATTGCAGACAAATTTCTCCTGGAAACTTCGCTACAGCTTCTATCAGTACACAAACTGCAAAACTAAATCCAACTGCAGCCCCACCTCCACATGCCAAGTCCATGAAAGCACAGAGCGGCTGTATGAGAAGTATTGCTTTGTCGAATATTCACAAATACCTTTGTTTTCATCTCTAAAATGATCACTTCCGGGCCCTGTTTGTCAAAGGAGAAAACCAAAACAAAGAGAAGCAACACTTAAGCAAAGACTTGACAAACTGCATCTTAATATTATATGAAAAAAAAGTCGGGGGGGGGGGGGGGGGGGGGGGGGGTAAGGAGGAGGGAAAGACAAGCCATCTGCATATTACATGATACAGTCCCAGCCATTTGGTTGAGCAAGGGATATATTACCCATAGCAGCACAGTACAATATAAACTGATCCTTCTCTTCAAACATACTGGCTAAATGAATGCAGCAAATCAATATCACAATCATACTGGCTTTCTTCTTTTGATGCTCACTTCGACTCCTCCTTAAGGTAATTTTTGAAGAGAACTACTGGACAAAACTTGAAGGGAAACCTCTCCCAGCAACTTACGCTTTCAATTTAACTACTATTCTTTTCTTTGTCACAAGTAGTAGGTAGAAGGTATCCTTTCCAGGCTGCTCCTCCCAACTCCCACCTCTTCTTTTTCCTCTCCTGCTGTCAGAAAAGCACTGCCTTGCTCAGCCAGTCTTTAGTGCCTCTTAGCTTTTCAGAAAAGGTACAGTCACTTTCTAAGTTCGGTAGACATCCATTTCAAATATGGGCATTGCAGCCGCCACGTTTTCTTGATCGGCCTCCACAGGTATCTGTTTTTATGTTGCGCATTCCAATCAACTTCACTTCTTCCATCCTCAAACGGAAATGCTTTTAAAGGATATCTAAACAGTAAATTGCACAATTTATCTTGTACCTCAGCTCTATACAGAATGATTCAGCTTTGTGAATTCCATACCCTAAATGTCAGAGAGCAAGCATATCACAACCAACATGGCAGAACATGATCCTAGATCCTCGCAATATAGAACTTCAATCAACTCAAAACTTTTAAAGCATTACAAGCCATTGCATCAGAACACCTTGCGCATTCCAATCAACTTCACTTCTTCCATCCAAAAACGGAAATGCTTTTAAAGGATATCTAAACAGTAAATTGCACAATTTATCTTGTACCTCAGCTCTACACAGAATGATTCAGCTTTGTGAATTCCATACCCTAAATGTCAGAGAGCAAGCATATCAAAACCAACATGGCAGAACATGATCCTAGATCCTCGCAATATAGAACTTCAATCAACTCAAAACTTTTAAAGCATTACAAGCCATTGCATCAGAACACCTTGCGCATTCCAATCAACTTCACTTCTTCCATCCTCAAACGGAAATGCTTTTAAAGGATATCTAAACAGTAAATTGCACAATTTATCTTGTACCTCAGCTCTATACAGAATGATTCGGCTTTGTGAATTCCATACCCTAAACGTCAGAGAGCAAGCATATCACAACCAACATGGCAGAACATGATCCTAGATCCTCGCAATATAGAACCTTCGATCAACTCAAAACTTTTAAAGCATTACAAGCCATTGCATCAGAACACGTTGGACCCCGTGTCCCATACTGCAAGACCACTCTTAACATTTTAGTGACCATTTAGCTACCATTCACCCTCAGGTCAGGCTTGTCCTTCAGATTTCCACTGGGAAAAGGAACAAAACCCTTCCAGATTCAACATTTTCAAGTTCATCAGATATTTTAGGATGCATAATGATAGTTGTGCAGGAAACTAAACATTTATAAGATAGATTGTTTCTTATTCTCCTTTCAACATTAGTTTCAGATTTCCTTTCCTTGGACAAACTTAAGCACATTTATCTCCAGGCTAAGCCTAAAATGCGAATAAAAAAGTATGAACCGCTTTTCAGTTCTGGAAAACTCATACCAATTAATCCCCTGCTTAAAGAAATATAAGGTACTTGACGTAACCAGATTCAAACTCAAAAACAAAGAAATTAACAGCAAATTTTATCTACCATGACAATGCACACTTAATCCACTATTACTTCCCTCCTCACAATGACAGCTATGGTAAGAAAACTACTTTAGTTTTACATCGATCTGTTATCAAAACCTATTAAATGAACTTTTAATCTACCATGATGACACACCCCCAATCCACTTAAACTTCCCTCTTCACAATGTGACAGCAATGGTAAGACAAACTATGGTTTACTGCATCGTGTTGCATTCAAATTAGTATCTGATTGATTTGACATATACAGTTTTTTTTTTTAATTTCAACACATGTTAGCACACTTTCCTATGACACATCACATGTAATGGTTCTCCTGGGACTCCTCATCTTCGTTACATCAAAGAAACACATGTGAGTCAACTAAAAGAACCCATTTACATTTCTTCAAATTGTTTTCCTGCACAAAGAACTGACAGAACAAGTGGCCATAATTGTAGCAGCTGGTTAACGCAAGGAACAGTTAATACCAGAACCATGTCCACAGCAGCGAGTACACCCATGTACACCGCATCAACAAGCAAAGAATATATATAAAAAAGACCTAGCATAGGGTTGGCCATTTACCATGATTAATGTTTTCAACGTGTATCAGCTGATACAACTACAAAACTTTTTAGGGTGAAAACAGTCATCTTTACCATGTACCAACCCAAGTTTAGTTGCTTTGAGCAAGCAACCATATAAATTAAACTAAACAAGGCAAGAGGGTGCATAAAGATGACATAAGGTTGACAGTAATGCTATGTTATATTCTTTAAGCCTCCCATTGCAGTTTGGACTGCATTCATTTCGATTAAGTAATGAGGCTTTTAGGAAAAATGTTAACCCCACATTGAGACAATCCAACAGTGAAATTTCAAGTGATGACACACTTTACAATAACAATAACACGAGGGTTGTCTTCACCGGGTGGGGTTGGTGATGTGTGCCTAGGAAGACACACCAAGCTAAGATCTCTTGAAGACAAGAATACACGAAAAACACACAAAACACAAAGCTGAAAATTAATAGAAGACAAAACATCTTGTTAGACACTTTGTATAAAACGTAGATACGCAAACTACCTTATTAGACCCCTTGCTTGACCAACGTTGAACAACCCGCGAAAAACCTTTAGGTCTAGCGGTTGAATAACATTTATCCCAACCTCGGGTCTCAAGTTCGATTCCCCTCCCCCAATTTTTTTTAAAAAAAAACGTTGAACAACCCTTGGTTTGCTCAATCTCCTTATATCCAAGAACCTTGGTAGACATTTGGGAAAGTATCTTCAATACGTCTATGTTAGAATTCAGATTACAATACTTGCTCAAAGTATTGATTGAATTCAAAAGAGAGAAACTTGAATAAATAAGCTATTGGTGACAATGTTCTATTGACAACTTTAGTTTGACCATTCATTTGTCGGTGTACAATAGTAGAAAAGAAAATTTTAGTTCCTAATTTACCCCACAAAACAATGACTCAAGAATTTAGGATCTGTATCACTAACAATAGTTCTAAACAATACCATGCAATCTCACGATTTCTTGAAAGAACAATTCAGCAACATGAGATGTAGCAGCAATCGTTCTGCATGCAATGAAGTGTGCCATTTTAGAAAAACGATGCACAAAAAAGATCCACGATAACACACACACTATCATGCCCATGCTTAAACCTATGTAGACCTATGTAGACCAAATACAAGATCTATAGAAATACCGGTCCAAGGACAAGAAGGTATTGTTAATGGAGCACAAAAACCATGTTGCATATACTTAGATTTAACTTGTTTACATGTTGTACAATCACACTACACTTCTCCATCTCTACACGCATCTTAGGCCAAAAGAAATGTTCTTTTAAAATCTTCGACGTTTTATGCACCCCAAAATGCCCCATCAACCCACCACCATGAGTTTTTTTAACAAGCCATTCATGCATAGAACAAGCAGCTCTGCACAATTGTTGCTCACGGAACAAATAAACTTTATGTTTATAAAACATGCCAAACACATATTTTTCACATGCCAAATAGATACAATTAAAATAATGATCATTAGTATACAGTTCCTTGATAGACTCAAAACCGAACGATTTAGAAGACAAAATAGTGACCAAAGTGTACCTCCAAGACAAGACACCAACAACTACATTATCCTTTCCACACTTATACTTAATCACATAAAGAAATGTTCCAATGAATTCAAGCCACTTAACATGTCTTTCGTTTAATTTACCGTTGCTTTCAAATACTTGAGGTCCTCGTGATCATTATATCACAACTCTTTAGGTTGCAAATAATGTTGCCATGTTTGCAAAGTTCGAACTAATGCATACAATTCTTGATCTGCCCCCAGATAAGTATGATGTGTCAAGTACATTCAACGTCACTGACCTATCTCCATTTAGTGCAAATTCTGACTCGAGGACAAGTCCTTTTAAGCTGGGAGCGGATGATGAGATCCAAGGGCATTAAGTAGATGTTTTCTAAGATAGTGTTCCAACCACACGCAGTAGAGCCAAAGAGATTCAAAGTTAAGTCCAACCTTTATTGCCAAGATGGATGCAATGCGTGTGGAGGATAAAGGCCAACGTGTGGAGATCAAATGGGTTCATCTTTTGGAAGCCAAGACATTTGAAGAAGGCTAAAAGAGCACGAATAGTAGGTGTGATGGACTAAATAGTCAAACATGCTCTTGAATAGTAGGTGTGATGGACTAAATAGTCAAACATGCTCTTCAAGTTTTTAGACTTATTGTATTTATTATTTGGAGTCAAAATTAGAGTTGGAGATCTTATTTCAATTTGAGTCAAGAATACGTAGTGCTAGTAAGTTGTGACTTATTAAAGCTATTTCCTTTTTGTTAAGTTTCTAGAGAAAATTTAGTGTTTTGTCTTGAGGAACAAGTTAGGAATTGGGATCTCTTGACCCCTCCTACAAATATATGTGTTCTCTTTTGTAAGATGAGACTTCTCATCAATAATATTTCAGAAAACAAGCAGTTGCTCACCAATAGCTGTTAATTCAAATTTCTTCTTTTGAATTCAATCAATACGTTGAGCAAATATTGTCATCTGAGTTCTAACCTAGACGTGTTCAAGATACTTTTCCACGGGTCTAGCAAGGTTCTTGAATCTAAGAAGATTGAGCAAACCAAAAGATGCTCAACGTTGATCAAGCAATGGGACTAACAAAATTATTTGCGTAGCTACGTCTTAAACAAAGTGTCTAACAAGGTTTTTTTGTCTTCTATTAGTCATGTGTTTTTCGTGTATTCTTATCTTCAAAAGATCTTGTATTGGTGTGTCGCCCTAAGCACGCATCCGTTGGCCGTGGGGTCATTTACCGCCACTAAGCTCTATTACAAACCATACCCTTCTCAATACACATTAAATTCATTTCCTTCTTTTTGGTCTCCCTCTGTCCTTGTTGGACGACCCTTTTCCCCGTGTTATAAGAAAATAAAACGCTTCTAGATAATAATTCAACCTAACCATTTCAAAAATAAAAGGCTTCTGGATAATGATTCATCCTAACCATTTCACTCAAGTGCAGACTCAATTCAATTAATTGATTATAACACCCATATTATTATGACTAGCCTCTTTAAGCTTATGCCAGGCCCGCACGCCACACCAGGTACCAGATCCTACATCCAATCAAGTGTAGAATCTCAATGTTGCGCAGAATTATGTACTATACTACCAACCTGTACCTAGAAATTGCATATAACCTTTACATGAAAAGGGCCACCGCTAGAATCCCAGAGAGCCTCTCATAAATCCTGAAGAAAATTGTCCTCAAAGCTATACTACCATGACGAGGGCGATAGATTCTTATGAAGTGGAGATTAAAATCATCCCACAAGCAATTCCAAGAGAGGGAAAACTTCAACGTATGAAAGCAAAACTGGTACTTATGCACCTTAAGATTCACATGGACCATGGCATCACATCCATGACTCAATGCACTTATGCAACATAATGCAAAGCAGTTGGTAAAACAGCCCAAAATATGACAACAGGATGCAAAAGAGTAGAGAAAAAGAGCCAGACATGTTATCACACACTACTTAACTCTATAAGCTGGAAGAGAGAAAGTGCAGAAGAAAATACCCATCCCTGATGAAGCACAATGATAAACTCTAGAAGGGGATTTATGTCATACAACACATGAACTCAACGGATAACCAAGTAAATAAAATTACATAAGATCCCAAAAGAAAAACTAACCAAAAGTGAAGTGTTATTCTCAACATCAAGCAAAAAAACCAACTACGAAATAGTTTATCCTAATCACTTCACTCTTTTCGAGCAATCAAACAACAACAAAAGCGACTTTTCAGAAGATCAATGACATAGAAACCAACAAAAACAGATTCTTGATGACAAAACACACTTCTTAATTTGAAAAATTGAGATGCTCACATGAAACTCAATTTAACCCATTCATCAGCAGGTCTTTCTTTTCTATCTCCTCTTTTACATTCACCATCAGTCTACAACTAACCACACCTCAGAAGGAAATTGAACAGGGTGAAAACACTTGCGCAAATTTGTGCATACTCATAAAATGTGACTGCCACGTCTCAGAGCACAAGGTGAAAGGTAAAAAAAATAAATAAAGAAAAAGTAAAGTTACAAATACAAAAAGAACTCAAACCACTTCAGACATGCATATCATCCAGTTTTTGCTAAAGCAACCATGACTGGAGCGTTCCAAGTTTTACTAGCTCTCTGTGTAATTTCGTTCAGGAAAACCCTTCTCGGAGCTTAATAATTCCAGCATACATTTTTCTCCTGGAACCCACAGCATTTATCCCCATATCCTTGAGATCTTCCAAAGTTAACATTGGCAAAACCTCATCGTCCACCTCATGTATCCCAAAAACCGGAGCATATCTGCCCAAACCCAAACTATTTAACCAATTCCTGACGCCGCTACCCCTATTCTCATCTCCAGAATTGACATCCTGAATTTCATCGACAGCATTATTCTGGTTACTGTTGATGTTATGATTGTTGTCTTGCCGGTCCAAACTTTCAGACCGGGAACCCCGCGCTCTGGTCGCTCTCCTGTCCCAAAAATGTAGTCCCATGTTCAAATTATCCTCAGATTGAACTGGGCTCCGCTCTTTCATTAAGCTATCTGAAACCTCCGCTTCCACTTCTCGAAAATCATCGTTCTCGTGATTTTCTGCCCTAAAAGTGCTGTCATTCTCAATTACTGCAACTCCATTAGTTGCCGCCGCTTCGTATTTCAAACTTGAAGCCCAATTAGTTCTTGCCTTCTTGGTGGGTTTCTTGGTAGCGGGCTTTCTACTCCCGAATTCGTAGGCAAAATTATTCTCCTCCTCCTGGTTGTGGTGGTGAGCGAAGGCACCACCGCCATTGACAAGGTTGGTTAAAGGTCGAGTCTTGGAGGTTTTTGCCGCAAGAGACGGGTCTTTATGGAACCGATAAGTAGCTTTAGGGCGACGAGATTGGGGGCGCGACTGATCGAAGGACTGGTCACCGATTTCCCCAAGTCGAACACTTGGTCGGCGTTGCCGTTTCGAAACTAGACCTCCTCCGCCCGAGTAGCCGGGATTACTAACGCTTGCGATGTTATTGGGGTTTTCAGCCGGGTAAGTTGAAGAAGCAGGAAGTGAAGCAGCGGATGTGACGGCGGCGGACGACGGGTCAACAAAATCAGGGGCATCCGGCGGATGTTGCTCTGCCATGGATGATGAAGAGAGGGAAAGAGTAAGTGAGACAGCAGCAGAAAAAGGAGGAGAGAAACGTTGGATTAAGGGGAAGAAGTAGCAATCAAGGAGGAATAATCCAGCGGTCCAAGAGATCTTTCGGGCTTGGTATATTATCGGATTGAATTCTTCTTGGCCCATTGTTTTTCTTTCTTCTTTTTTTTCATTATCAAAAAACTTTTTGTACTTCCTTACCTTTTTTTTTTTTTTTTT
>AP025053.1:32188725-32361686 GCA_036186865.1 Eustoma russellianum | reverse complement strand
TTTTTTTTTTTTTTTTTTGTGGAAAGAATGTACTTCTTCACTCTAAGTAATTCTTTTTTTTAAGACCACTCTGGGTAATTATTTGTTTTCCAGAATAGTGTGATAAACAGGTCCGGTTCGAGCTCATGTTTTTATGAGTTTTTAAAAGAAAACATAAACATGATCTATTAGGTTTTCAAATCGGGTTCGGATTAACCTACCAACTTTATTTTTTGAGTTTCCCATGTTAGCGGGTCTGATAGTTTGACGAGTTGTTATGTTACTTTTGTTTTTGATTGATTAATTCAGACGAGACAACCTACAGGTGTGACGGTTTTGATGTGATTTTAACCCGATATGCAAATGTTAAACTCAAACTCACAAAAAGTTTGTTCGCATATGGTGTTAAGAATTGTCAATCATACTCCTAAAATATGTTTGACGAATATTGTATGTATCTACTTTGTTTATATTGTATACACATTCTCTTTTTTTGTTTAAATTGTGTTTACATTCTATTTCTTGAATGAGTAAGTTGTATTACTTATCTTATCATTTTCAAATACTATTACTTATTCCATTTCAAAAATATTATTCTAGTTTGACTTAATCACAATTTAAAGAAGATAATTTTTGCGGACCACTATTTCTCTTAGAAGCTTAATTGAAGTGCATTTGGCTTATGTGGGCATATCAGTGAAACCGACCTGAGAGTTGTGGCTGGGCTGACAACTACAGGTGACGTGACTGTATTAGCCAACCTTAAGAGGTGGTAAGGTCAGGGGGACCTTGCCCCATCATGTTAAGGCCAACCTAATGTGTTGGGTCAAAGTAGCTGACGTGGGCCTGAGACGGCCTGTATCTCTGGATGGTCAACTGATACTGATTTGTCGATGACCTATGCGGTTATACTTATCGTTTTGCGGACATGTAGAGCTTCACCTCAATGATTGAGAAAAAGTTTTTCGACTCTTACTGTAAATACTCATGAGGATATACTAAAATCCATACCACCTATATTGATGCGAAATCAAAATTTTCAAAAAATGCATACATTTACATTCCAGAATTTTATTATTCATATTTGCTCTTTTAAACAATCATATTATTGGTCAAATTCTGACTTAAAATTTGTCAATAGGAATTATAACAATCCAATTGAACATATGGTTCAACAAAGTATTTCTAATGTCATATTTTAGATCTAGCTCATATAAAACTGTCGATCCTCTAATACGAGTGGCATATTCTTATATTCCTATGGAATGAGAACTTTAACTATGATTTGCCATCTCATATTAAAAATTAACCAAACCCAAGAAACATGAAAACTCAAAATCTCACATCACCTCATGAAAACAAAAGCACCTTTTAGGCTTTTAATATGTAAAAAACACCACTTTTGCTGAGTAAAGCCTGGGCAAAGAGATCAATTTAGTATAGGGTATTTCATATATTTTTAAATAAGTGTTTAATCTCCAACACTGTCTTAATGCTTTGTAGATGATGTAAAATAAAAAATAATATTTTCACTAGGTTGTGCTCTTACAGAAAAATAAGGTGTTTTACAAACATTGTTGACGTGTTGTCTAATAAATATTTAAATTAATTGTGATTCCTAATTGAGTTTATGCATTTCATCCTTATAGTACTTTGCATTTTTCTGTCATGAGAGTGAAATCCTTTGTTTTGGGACACCTACCGCCACAGCTGCAAGGAGCATGTATGGAGGATGCAAATCAAGAGTTCAACGTCCTTCTAGATTGTGTGAGATATTACCATTGACCCACACAAGATGTTCTCCTGCAAACCAGGCCTTGCTTAGCATCAGAGGAACATTCATACTGTGTGTGTCCCTAGAATCGCAATCTTGACCTCTTGGAGCAAATCTCAATCCGAATAACAACGGTAATATGACATGGGGCTCTTTTTTTTTTTATCATAATACGTTCCAAAACATTTCCCCAATATCAAAAATTCCAACACTATTAGGCCACAAACATAATCTGATAGTATCACATCTACTAAAAACAACAGAGAGGGGTAGATAAAACTGAAACAATTAGAGAAAGCGGGTTGGTGGAGGAGACGACAAACTTAGAAACCGAGCTTGGTACGACGCCAATGGCGGCGCTTGGCGTTGTAGCGGATGGTGTTGTCGGTCCTCATACGAATCCAGTAAGGAATAGGCCTGTTCTGCCTCTGCTTCTTAGCCAACTTCTTCTTGATCATAAATGTCTTGTGCGACGGCATTTTTGCTTCAGAAAGTTAGGGCGGCCGACTGGTTTTTCTTTCCCTTCAGCTGGAGTGAGCAGCGCGGCGCGACATGGGGCTCTTTCATGCATGCTAATATGGTGGTTGGTGGGTGCCTACAGCCTACTGCCAATTTTGGCATCTGTTTATGTTACGTTCCGTGAACCAACTCGGAAACATAACCGGTCTTGATATATGGATCCGTACATCCAAACGACACGCAACATCATAACATGTGGAAAATAAATAAAAATAGTATATATTAAAAACTTAGCATAAGAAAATCCAATACATAAATCTCCATAAATCCCTAAAAAATAGTTAAAACATCAACAAAGCTCTAATCTCTATAATGGAAAATACACGTCGACAAAGCATATAAGTAGCTCTTCCAATACTATTATCGTCATCACCTTATTTATGTGAAAAGATAAACATATGAATTAAGTAAGCTATCACATACTCCATAAGAAAAATATATATTTAGCCAACAACATTTTTTCTATTTACAATCACATTCTCAAGTATGACCTCCATTTTTGATTATACATGCATACTTATATTTCATATAGCAAATAGCATCTTTGACATCTTTGACATCATCGCCATTAATTAACATTAACATTTGCATTCATCGCATTGCTAGAAGTGATATAAACAATATTTTATAAATTTTTTGAGAAATTTTTCTAAATCATATCATATTTTAAATTCTTTCATTAAAACTACAATATTTTATACAGTTTCTCGATTTATATCAAAGAGTAACCGCCACGTGTGAAAACTTTAGTGGTTGTGGTTAGGGGTGTTAAACAAACCGAGCCGTTCGCGAACTATTCGAGTTCGGTTCGTGTTCGGTTCGTATTCGTTCGTTAATTATTTGTTAACGGGCCGAATTCGAATAGGTATTCGAGTTCGTTTAGTTAAACGAGCCGAACTGTTCGCGAACAGTTCGGCTCGTTTAAACAGTTATAAGGTTATCGAGCCGAACTCGAACCAATTTTAAAGTTCGTTAAGGTAAACGAACCGAGCCGAACTATTCGTTTAGCTAAACGAATTCGAGTTCGAAAACTTGGTATTCGGTTCGGCTCGGTTCGTTTACACCCCTAGTTGTGGTGACGGTAAAAATGAAAAGTGTTGGAGAAATTGAAATGGGTGAATGAGAAATTAATTCTCAAAGTGGATGGAAAACGCGGTTGCACGGTTACGTTTAAACAAAACGCGGTTAAGTTTGATAAGGCGTTCGGTTATGGTTTAAATCGAACGGTTGTTTAAATCTGATTCAAACGGTATCCTTCGATATAAGATAAGATCAATCTGGTTTGATCTAACGGTGGCAGGGAAGGCAGCCTTAATCTAACGGCCGAGATTTAAACTGTCCTAACCACCCCAACCGAATATGGTTTCCATCTGACGCTCCAAATTTAAACCTGCGAATTAATCTTCAATCTAAAGGCTAAGATTAATCTTTCCTAATCTAGATAGGAGGTTTTCATCTAACGACCTAAATCAAACTTTGGTTTTGATCCAACGGTCACGGTGTCTTGTTCTCCAACCGACTCCCCTATATAAACAGGGCAAAGGGTGCATTCTAAACACACAATTTTTCCAGCATTGGTAGCATACTACTCTCATAGCATTCGAGTCTTGCATACCGTCCAAGAGAAGTCAGGACATTCTAAAGTTCGAATGAGTTCAAGTTCAGCAGTGCCGCTCAACTGAACAGGTACCCGTCGTATCCTGGGAGACGGTTGCTCACGCCGGTTGGGCACAGTATACCGGAGCAATACGTCTTAAGGACAGAGTCCTCGACTCGCCCCGGGTTTGATTTATTTTATCATTTCATACGCACACACTAAACGACTGCGTCTTAGTACAGGAGTGATTGTCTCAACAATCTTAAGACGTATTTTTGTTCAATTACTTCTGTACCGTTTTTTATTTTACGCAAACCAGTACTCATACTGATTTGCAGTCTGCTTCTACTCATTTCTTAAATCTGGTTCTGTTCTGATCTGTATGTTTTGATCGAACTGAACAGGAATGGAGAACGAAAGCTCGAACTCTGTTCAAGGCTTTAATGGTGCTCACTCCGTGTCCGCACCTGAAGGGGCGAACAATGTTGCTGTCGGAGCTCCGTTTAGTACGGTTCCGCTGGCACCAACTGGAGGGTCTCAGATGAATCCGGCTGCCACTGCTGCTCATGTGGAGAAGCCGGAAAAATTTGCTGGAAGCTTCTCAGGAGGTGGCAGCAGAAGATGTTGTTCTACCTCACGGTACTGGGTTTGGCCAGAATGTTGAGCGAAGATCCACCCGTGGTTGAGCCTGTGGAGGATCAACAACAGAATATGCAGAACGCCTTGGGTGCTGAGGCCTGGGCGTATACAAATTTTGCTGTTTAAATTTGATTCTGGGTTGCCTAGATAACACTATCTATGGCGTATTTTGTACTTATAAAACTGCAAAAGCGTTGTGGTCAGCTTTAGATAAAAAGTATCGCACAGAAGATGATGGCACGAAAAAGTTGATAGTTGGGAAATTTCTTGACTATAAAATGTTAGATTCCAAAACTGTAATTTCGCAGGTTGAAGAAATACAGATGTTGGTTTCTGAAATGGAAGAGGAGGGGCATGACGCTCAGTGAATCTTTCCAGGTCGCGGCTGTGATTGAGAAGCTGCCTCCTTCGTGGAGGGAGTTTAAGAGCTATCTCAAACACAAACGAAAGGAGATGAACAATGGAGGACTTGATTGTCCGTCTTCGTATTGAGGAGGGACAATCGTTGTGCCGAAAGGAAGCCGTCCACATCATCTGGTCAAGCCAAGGCTCATGTTGCTTGAGGCGAAGAACAGAAAGAAAAATAACACTTTGGGCGAGGAGACATCAAAGGCAAAGAAATTGCAAAGAAGTTCACAGGTAAGTGTTATAATTGTAGAAAATCAGGGCATCGAAGCAGTGAATGTCGAAAGCCCAAAAAGACTCAGAATCAAAATAAAGCGAAAGCAAATCTGGTCGACGCAATGGATGACTTGAACCTTTGCGCATTGGTGACCGAGTGCAATACAGTGGGAAACCCGCGTGAATGGTGGGTGGACACAGGTGCCACTCGACATGTTTGTGCGAACAGGGCTATGTTCAGAGAATATGTACCCACGACAAACAACGAGCAACTCTTCATGGAAAACTCCAACAGCTCAAAGATCGAAGGATCGGACAAGGTGATCCTGAAATTGACTTCAGGAAGGGAGTTGACTCTGCAGAATGTGCTGCATGTTCCTGACATAAGGAAAAATCTGGTTTCTGGCACGCTGCTAGTCACTCATGGATTCAAGCTTGTTTTTGAGGCAAACAAATTTACACTTTCTAAGAATAAGGTGTATTTGAGAAAGGGGTATCTTTCTGATAACATGTTCAAGTTAAATGTTATGACAATTGTACCCAAGAAAGTTACGCCCGTTGAGGCTAATAAAATTGTTTTCCTCTTCTGCTTACATGCTTGAGTCTTCTTGTTTATGGCATTTTTGTTTGAGACATGTTAATTACAAGTCAATACAACGAATGATTAATCTTGAATTATTGCACAAACTGGACTTTAATAATAAAGAGAAATGCCAAGTGTGTGTTGAAGCAAAATTGACAAAAGCGCCATTTCCTTCAACAGAACGAAACACTGAATCATTGGATTTAATTCATACAGATTTGTGTGATTTAAAGTTTGTGCAAACAAGAGGAGGTAAAAAGTACTTTGTAACTTTTATCGACGATTGCACACGATACTGTTATGTATATCTGCTAAGTAGCAAAGATGAGGGCCGTTGATGCTTTCAAAGATTATAAAAATGAAGTGAGAATCAACTTAGCAAATGAATTAAAGTAATTCGAAGTGATAGAGGTGGAGAGTATGACGCATCGTTTAATGAATTTTGTTCCGAACATGGCATTATTCATCAAACGACTGCACCATATTCACCTCAATCGAATGGTATTGTTGAACGCAAAAACCATGCTCTAAAGGAGATGATGAATGCTATGTTGATAAGTTCGGATTTACCTCAGAACTTGTGGGGAGGAAGCAATTCTCTCCGCCAATGTCATTTTAAATAGGATTCCGTCCAAGAAGAAGGATAAAAACCCCATATGAACTTTGGAAAGGCTATAAGCCTAGTTATAAATACTTGAAAGTGTGGGGATGTCTGGCGAAGATTGCAGTACCTAAACCAAGACAAGTGAGAATCGGGCCTAAGACAATTGATTGCATATTTATTGGCTATGCAACAACAGTAGTGCATATCGTTTCTTAGTGCACAAATCGGACATTTCCGAGATACATGAAATGTTGTCATGAAATCGAGGAATGCAGTGTTCTTTGAAAATGTCTTTCCAAAGAAAGACAAAGACAATCAAGAAGCAAGCACAAGTAAGCGAGTGCGTGAGACGACTCCTCAAGAGACTGAGGAACCTCGTCAAAGCAAACGAGCCAAAATACCGACGTCTTTTGGACTAGATTTTCTAACCTACATGGTAGAAAACGAGCCGAGATCTTTCTCTGAGGCAATGACAACTCCAGAAGCTCCTTTTTGGAAAGAAGCAGTGAATAGTGAGATAGATTCCGTTCTTCAAAATCACACTTGGGAGCTGGTAGATCTTCCTCCAGGAAGTAAACCACTCGTATGCAAGTGGATTTTCAGGAAAAAACTGAAAGAAGATGGATCTATGACAAGTACAAGGCCAGGTTAGTAGCCAAGGGCTACAGACAGAAAGAAAAGCTTTGACTTCTTTGACACCTACTCACAGTGACTAGGATCACTTCCATAAGGATGCTAGTGGCTATTGCTTGTAGTCTATGATTTAGAAATCCATCAAATGGATGTGAAGACTGCCTTTCTTAATGTGAGTTAGAGGAAGAAATTTATATAGAACAACCGAGGGGTTCGTCGTTCCAGGACAATAAAGGAAAGTATGTAGACTTGTTAAGTCGTTGTACGGACTTAAACAAGCACCTAAGCAATGGCACTTAAAGTTTGATCAGGTAATGATGTCAAACGACTTCAGAATCAATGAGTGCGACAAGTGTGTGTACATCAAGAGCACACCGAATGCCTATGTAATAGTGTGTCTCTATGTAGACGACATGCTTATCATGGGCAGTACTCGTGACATCATCTTGAGTACAAAGAAGATGTTAACACGAAATTTTGATATGAAGGACATGGGGGTTGCCAGTGTTATTCTAGGAATTAAAATTTCTCGAGTAGCTGATGGTCTTGTTATGTCGTAAACTCACTATATTGAGTCTGTTCTCAGAAGGTTCAATATGTTTGAAACAAAACCGATTAAGACCCTACTTGACTTAAGTATACACTTAAGGAAAAATCGAGGCGAACCTGCAGCTCAGTTAAAATACTCTCAGGTGATCGGGGAGTCTGATGTACATAACGAATTGTACAAGACCAGACTTAGCTTGTTCAGTAAACAAGTTGAGCAGGTTTACCAGTAATCCAAGTGATGATCATTGGAAAGCTCTTAACAGAGTAATGAGGTATCTGAAATATACAATGAATCTTGGATTACATTACACAAGATATCCAGCAGTATTAGAAGGATATTGCGATGCGAATTGGATATCAGACAGTAAAGACTCTAAGTCCACCAGTGGATACTTGTTCACTGTTGCTGGTGCTGCTGTGTCATGGAAATCCACGAAACAACGTGCATAGCTCGGTCTACTATGGAAGCTGAGTTCATAGCGCTGGATAAAGCTGGGGAAGAGGCTGAGTGGCTTCGGAATTTCCTAGAAGATATTCCGTGCTGGCCTAAACCAATCGCTCCTATTAGCATACACTGTGATAGTCAGTCAGCTATAGGACGTGCTCAAAGCAGCATCTACAATGGTAAGTCACGACACATACGTCGGAGACATAACACCATTAAACAGTTGATCTCTAATGGCGTGATTTCCATTGATTATGTAAAATCAATGGAGAATCTTGCGGATCCGCTTACAAAAGGCTTGCCTAGAGATCAGATGTCAAGATTGACAAAACGGAATGGGACTAAAGCCTATAATGCAAGAATCTTTGTAACGGTAACCCAACCTTGTTGACTGGAGATCCCAGAATCTTGGTTCAATGGGACAACTAAGTTATGAAGATTCAGTAAGCACTTACTCATTCCGTCACATAAAAGTGCTGTCTGCAGAGAATGTTTAGGGTAAGCTAAGGTTTTTAATGATGTCCTATATCTTGATGCGTCAAGTGGAGTATGGCAGAATACTCTTGATAGGAATCACCTATGTAGTGTGAAGTGGGGCCGCTTCTATGAGAAAGTCTAAGAGGCAAGATTTCTCTAAAACACTTTCTGAAACCAGGTTGTTCATGGCCAAAACGAACACAACCATGAGAACCAAAAGGGTGTTAAAGAAAATGTTGTGTGAGTATCGTTGTCTAGGTTCACAACAAAGGCTGACTGGTTCAGACATCAAGTCACTAATTAGCCGAGTGAATCCGATGGTACATCACTATGAAAGGTTCAAAGCCAGAAGCTACCTCTTCTGATGCAATATTTTCTTGTCTGACTTCTCGGTAGAGTCTGCATAAACACTTTCATTAATTCCTATTCATGTGGAGGATTGTTGGAGAAATTGAAATGGGTGAATGAGAAATTAATTCTCAAAGTGGATGGAAAACGCGGTTGCACGGTTACGTTTAAACAAAACGCGGTTAAGTTTGATAAGGCGTTCGGTTATGGTTTAAATCGAACGGTTGTTTAAATCTGATTCAAACGGTATCCTTCGATATAAGATAAGATCAATCTGGTTTGATTTAACGGTGGCAGGGAAGGCAGCTTTAATCTAACGGCCGAGATTTAAACTGTCCTAACCACCCCAACCGAATATGGTTTCCATCTGACGCTCCAAATTTAAACCTGCGAATTAATCTTCAATCTAAAGGCTGAGATTAAACCTTCCTAATCTAGATAGGAGGTTTTCATCTAACGGCCTAAATCAAACTTTGGTTTTGATCCAACGATCACGGTGCCTTGTTCTCCAACCGACTCCCCTATATAAACAGGGCAAAGGGTGCATTCTAAACACACAATTTTTCCAGCATTGGTAGCATACTACTCTCATAGCATTCGAGTCTTGCATACCGTCCAAGAGAAGTCAGGACATTCTAAAGTTCGAAGGAGTTCAAGTTCAGCAGTGCCGCTCAACTGAACAGGTACCCTTCGTATCATGGGAGACGGTTGCTCACGCCGGTTGGGCATAGTATACCGGAGCGATACGTCTTAAGGACAGAGTCCTCGACTCGTCCCGGGTTTGGTTTATTTTATCATTTCATACGCACACACTAAACGATTGCGTCTTAGTACAGGAGTGATTGTCTCCAACAAAAAGTTGTTTCAAGAACGCAATGAAATTTCTCAAACTCACAATTGTGGTATACTATCAATTTATACAAATCTAACTCATATGGATACAAATCTAAGCACACTAGCTTAAAACAAGTACGAGGTACACATGAAACAATAATGTTTTTTTGTTGATTAATCAACCAGAATTAAACTTCACAATTCACACCAATGGAATTGTAACTCTTTCATGACTCGTGAAGACTAAGACGAAGCCTAAGATGTCATGAAAATTGAAACTTTGACCGGAAGAGTAATATCATATCAGGTCATTAGATACGAAAAAAATGATATCCAATAATACCTCCAATAGATGTGATGCGGGCAAATTTATCATTTAAAATAACGACAAATGTTTTTATATTGGTCCATCACAGTCAATTTATTTGACTTAATAAAAGACGCAGATCACTTAAGAGACATCTAGTTACTCGATTCCAACTATATGCTTAAGCCGGCACGGTACAAGAGACATAGAAAGCCTCTTCGACATTGGTTATGGCCTTAGGTCACTAACAATGCGATCCATCCAAGCAAAGGCAAAGATGGTCAGGCGACCCACCCCCAGCTAACACCATAGCACATGCGTGCACCTCAACCATGCAATGTAGGTCGGTAATAGACCCAGTGCATTGGCTTCACTGTTCAACCACACATTTAGGCTATGAGATGTTCATGCTTGGCTCGGCCAGTCAGACACCTGTCATCAGACAATCTAGTTATGCAACATGACATATGACGCCACATGATTATTATGCAAACGCAGCCTACAAGCGGAGCAGGACACCTAACACTCCTCATAGTTCCTTAACATGCATTAGTTCCCTAAGGCATATAGAAGTGCAAAAGACGTCCCATAAAGGACTATGTTCAATCCATTACGAAAAATCACAACCATAATACACAAAATGAAACATGTTTCTCTATTTTTACAGCATATAAAAATGAATACACCCATAACTGACTTCAGTGTCAGAGGGTTTTTTCTGGAATAATAGCTTTGAGATCTCTAATATTGTTCAACTTGCGCATCTTTTTGGAAACGTTAGTTATGACAGAAAACTACGTCTGTGCAAGACTTTGACGGTGTTTTTTTCTTTTTGGATCATCTCTGATAAATGTGAAAATTCGATTTTATAGCTGAAACAATTATTGCTTGTGTTCACTTGATAAAGATAAATTCGCATCCATCTATAATTTATTGTCGTTTATCGTTTAAAAGAAAGAGTTGTTAATATAAACGGCTATACCTTGTGTTACATTAATCTTTAAAATATTTTAAAGGAAAAAAGAAGGCTTGATTGTAATACTTAGTATTTTTGATTGTGGTGCTACTAATACTTATTTATGGTTGGTATAAGCAAGTCCCATTGAGCATGATTATAATAACTTAAATAAATTGCTATTTGAAAAACTTCTTGTTAGAATATTTAGGTAATATCAATGACGGTTTATAAGAATAGAAAAACATTTTAATTTAGGTGGGACGGTTTTACAAGGATAGGAAAACCATTTTACAGTAAGATACAAAAGTCATAAACTTTCACATAGATTGTTTACGCGTCAAAAGATGCTTTTTTAGAAAATATAAATATCATAAACTCAGACAAACATACGATCAAATCAATCGTGACAAAATCAAAGCATCTATGAGATGACAGCCGTACACATCAGTCATACAATACATCATAGAGATGATCCATCATACTGTGTTATGATGTCCTACACACAAAAGATGTTGGTCTTATTCATGGTGGATACTTTTATGAAACCTCAAAAATAAAAGTCATAAAAGTGGTTTAATTAAAAAAAGTGTAATTGCCTAATTTTTTTGTCCGGCCTCCTCTTTTCTTGTCCGAACGTCCTAAATTTGGAACTCCCATCATCTTATTCTCCTGTTTTATATTTTTTCTCCTAAAGGAAATAATAAAGCAACATTTATAAATTTCAAAGCTTTGTCGTGATGACCTAAATAGTTATTCTTGTAAGGCAAGGACAAAAGAAAAGAAAAAAGGAGGGAGGCGGAAAAGGAGAAAACAGCCCACGGGTACATTTGAATGATAAAGGAATCTGAGCCTTCCGTCCAGGATTGATGACGTGTATTGGCTGTAGATCCGTCTCATTATCGCCGGTCGTCGATCATTTGATACCAAATCACTAACAAGTACCCCCACCCCAGCCCCAGGCCTGGCGAACCCCAGGTTTTCCTTCTTTTGTTCGCCATAGTTGACAAATTTCTATCGTTTTCTTGCGTCACCGCTTCTTACCCCTCTCTCTGCCTCTAATTTCAATCAATCGCAATAGCGAAGAAGAGGAAAGAGTATATTCAAATCGAAATTGGATCTCGAATTTGGAATCTTCATCAACTTGCACCATTTCAAACCAACGTTTCGAGGAAATAAAAGCAATTGACATCACTTCTTCTTAGTTTTGCTCGCTGTTTCTGATTCATACTCCTTTGTCCAAATCTGCAAAAGTTGGATTGGTCCATTAATAATGTGGGAAGAGAGAAGTTGGTTTTAGCTAATTCCAATCCTGGTCAAAGTCGGAGTTATCAGGAAATAAGAAGGAAATTTCCTCCCATTTAAGTCGGTTTTTTGAATGGAGGAAGAATGCAAACTAGAAGCACAAGTGTTGCCGTCTCCGGCGATGATTCACGACGTCGAAGAAGGGGAGATCTCTGATTCTACTACTTCTTTAGTGGAGGAAATTACCAAAGAGGACTTCAACAAACCCGACCAACCCGCATTATCCGGTGCTACTCCCGATATTCAAGCGGCTGATCCTCTGCCCAAGGCTATAGTTGTAAATCCGGAGAACAATTCTATTAGTACTACTAATAATCCTTATAATAACTCATACCTCAATTATAACAATAACAATAACTGCTCTAATAATAGTACGAATCCGAACGGGAATCGTGGCAGTCAGCAGAATAGGGTTTGGACGATGAGGGATCTGTACGAGTATCAGTATTCCCGAGATTACTCTAGGCGTGGGCATAACCTGGCTTGGGCTTCTTGGGCATCCGCTGTCAAGAATCAGCCGTTTCCCAAACCTTCAGATGATTTTATCATCATGGACGTACCCAAATCTACGGCTGATGATGCCAGTCTGAAGCCGGACGGTTCCCTTGAAAGTAGTCCTTCTTCTACCGGCGGTGAAAACGAGGCTGCCAAGGTTGTCGTTGAAATGGATCGCGATAAAATTGAGGGCTTGGATGAGAAAGAAGATGGAGAGTTGGAGGAAGGCGAGATTGATTTGGAATCTGATGTTGTTAATTATGATGGGGGTCAGTTTAAGTCTATTGATGCCAAAGTTGCTGAGTTGGAGTCGAGGGCTAACTCGATTCTCAAAGGGCTCGAGAATGTTGAGGGGGAGTATGCAGAGAAGTAAGTTGTTCTGCCAATGGAATTTTTTTATGATTACAGTGTCTTTGTTTGCTTCTCGATGCTGATAATAGATAGGGTTTTTTCTTCTATCTCTGCAGATCATTCGACGAGGTATATTCCATGGTGGAGAACCTATTTGAGAGTTTGGTTGAGTTCGCTGATGAGATTTGCTTTACTAAGAAAGATGACATTATTAAACTCATATTTACTGCATTTCAATCTCTCAAAACTGTAAGATATCACATCCTATTCAGTTATTTTCACTGCCATTCAGAGTCATTCATTGTTTGTTCGTTTTGACTGGCGTGTTTTCATGCAGGTTTTTGCGTCCATGAGCCGAAACCAAAAAGACCATAAGGGGGAGAGTTTGAAAAAGTCGGTGGTTTATATGCAATCTTGGTTCCTTAGGCCTTCATCCCCCCCCCCCCCCCCCCAAAAGAAAAAAAAAAAATCTGCTCCCTAGTATGGGCAACTTGTTCTTATTAATTTGTAATATGTTCACACAGGTTTGTGGCAAGTTTAATGACTCTAAAGCATCCGTTTCTGTCTTCTGAGCAATTGAGAGAGGTATTTTTGCAACTTCTTTTTTCCATTTGCTAGGACTCCTTTCCAGTTATCTTGGCAATTTAGAATGATTTGTGCATTGTCACAGATGGAGACACTGGTCTCGTCCATGAGTTACTCGACTATATCTACTAGCTCTGAAGGCATCAAAAGGAACAATGAGATGCCAGTCGTGGATGGATTTGCTAAGAACAGTGTTGACATCTGTTTGGAGAGTTCATTATCAGATTTAATCGATGAATCTGTTGAACCTGTGCCGATGGAAATTTCTGATCTGTCTGAAGCTGATGACACGGTTGAAAACCTAGGAGTTCCAGAAGTCAGTTCAAGATACAAAGGTCTCTCCCTGCCTTTGATAGACCTTCATAAGGATCATGATGCTGATAGTCTTCCATCACCAACCCGTGAAGTCCCGTCCAATCTGCCCGTCGACAAAACACTTGGAATTGTACGTGGGATATTGAAACCAGAGTGGCCTATTCCTAGAGTATCTATTGAGATGGGTTCAATTTCGTTGCACCCTTATGAAACTGAGGCAGTTAAGGCTGTTTCCACTTATCAACAAAAGTTTGGTCGAAGTTCCTTTCTTATGACTGACCGGCTTCCTAGTCCAACCCCTTCAGAAGATGGTGACGCTGCCGATGGTGATATTAGCGGGGAGGTTTCTAGTTCTCTCAGGAATGTGAATCCTGTGAGTGCATCTGCTGGGGAGCAACCAGTTTCTTCTGTTACTCCCAAGAGGGTTGACCTTAGCGGACAAGTTCTTAGGAGTGCATGGAGTTCTGCTCCTGTTAGTGTGGGCCAGAATCATCAGGCAAATCCATCTTTGACAAGAAGCAGGGATCCCAGGCTTCGTTTGGTCAATTCTGATGATATTTGTGACTCTTTTCTCCGTAGTGAACCTAAAACAGAACCTGCGTGGGGCTTGTCGGGTTCCCGGAAGCATAAGACTGTTGAGGAGCCATTATTATGCCGGCCTGCCCTGAAAAAGTCTAGAAATGAACCAATTGAATCTCGGGTTGTGCATAATGCGCAAAATGTGTCTGGAGCTGGTCTTTGGTTGGATAGTGGGGGGACAGTTGGTATGCAGATGGCACCCAGAAACCAAGAATTTGTAAATGGTCCCCCGAAGACTGGAAATACTGTGGGTCTTGTTAGTTCAAGTAACATTGCACCAAATCTTATGGTTAATGTGAGTGACAATATACCAGGTGTAATTACAAAAAAAGACAATATACCAGGTGTGGTTTCCGGAACCACAACTTCCCTGCATTCCCTATTGAAAGAAATTGCTGTTAATCCTTCTATATGGATGAATATACTTAAGATGGAACAGAAAAAGTCAGCTGCTCCTACCATAAATACACTTCATCATCCAAGCTTGAACTCAGTTCTGGGTTCAGTACCTTTAATGCATTCAGTTTCACCAAAACCCTCGATAGTCATGCCAAGATCATCTGGACCCTCCCAGGTTCCGACGGTTGCCTCTCCTGCGGTGAGCTGATCTCTTGGTTGTTGATGTGTTTAACATATAAGTTGGTAGAAGCCCATGCCTCTAATGTGCCTCCGATGCTTCTAACATGCCTCACGGCAAATGATTCCATCCTTTTGTAATTAAAAAAAAAAATCGAGTTTTGATTCGGCTTCGTTTATGTGTGGAGGATTTGACTGAGAACACTATACTATTGTGGTTCACCTCTGCTTTTTGTTTGATGAGTGCTATGGGGTTGGATTTTGCCTTTGGGGCATTGGTATTTGGGAGTCCCATGAAGCAGATTTTGCTGCAATTTTCCATTTGGCAGTGTTGGCCTTCTATAAATAGTCATCTGATTGTTTTATTTGAAGGATAGTTGGCATCTGAACGATAGTTTAAGTTTTATTTTCTTATGATAATTACATTACATGTTGGGTTATGTCAAACTTTTGTTAAGGGAAAATGCATGCTTTGTTACAACTGATTTTTTTTGTTTTGTATAAATTACAAACAAAAAAGATTTGTTTTTGTATTTTTTATTTTGTTTTAAAGTGTAATGTGTTTCTTCTCCCTTTCCTTCTACTTAGAGAGGCTATGGCAAAATTGCTTGTCAGTAAACTAAAGAAATGACTATTTGCAGGAAGAATCAGGGATAATGCGTATGAAGCCTCGGGATCCACGTCGTGTTCTTCATAGCACTCCTCAAAATGGTGAGAGTGTTGGTGGTCATTCTCTGGGCAAAGCAACCACTTTAAGTGGTCCTGGGAGAGGAAGTTCCTTGGTTGAACAGAGACATGAGGATCAAGTGGACAAAAAGTCTATACCTACTACTAGTGGACCCGATATCACTCGCCAGTTCACGAAGAATCTGAAAAACATTTCCGATCTTGTGTCTGTTACTCAATCGACTTTGCTGCAGTCTTCAATTCCTCAAACAGCTACATCGGAACCAGCTCAGGCAATTCAAGGAAGGTTGGATAAAAGAGCCGCGTCAGATTTCAGTCAAGCAGTCGCAGGGTTGTGTAGTAAAGAAGCTTCTGCAGTGTCTTCCCAACCTCAAAATAATTGGGGTGATGTTGAACATCTATTTGATGGATTTGATGACCAGCAGAAAGCAGCCATACATAGGGAGAGAGCTAGAAGAATGGAAGAACAGCGGAAAATGTTTGCAGCTCGGAAATTGTGTCTTGTTTTGGACTTGGACCATACACTTCTTAATTCAGCCAAGGCATGCTCAACAGCCCTATTCTGAAATAATTATTCTGCAAACTACGTGCAACCCCCTTTCTGTGAGGTGGTCTTATGCTAATTTCCTTTCTTGTTCTTTTAGTTTGTTGAAGTGGACCCTGTGCATAATGAGATATTGAGAAAAAAAGAGGAAGAAGATCGTGAAAAACCACAGAGGCAGCTTTTTTGCTTCCCTCACATGTCTATGTGGACTAAGTTGCGTCCTGGGATATGGAATTTCTTGGACAAGGTAACACTTTTGAGTTTTGTTTTTTAGTTGTTTAGACTTGTTGTGGGATGATCTAAACACAATATACAATTTATCATCATCCAGGCTAGCAAGTTGTATGAGCTACATCTCTATACAATGGGAAACAAACTCTATGCCACTGAGATGGCAAAATTGCTTGATCCAAAGGGCGACCTATTTGCTGGACGAGTCATCTCCCGGGGTGATGATGGAGATCCTTTTGATGGTGATGAAAGGGTCCCGAAGAGTAAAGACTTAGAAGGGGTTTTGGGTATGGAATCGGCTGTTGTAATTATAGACGATTCTGTGAGAGTATGGCCTCATAACAGGTTAAACTTGATTGTCGTTGAGAGGTAAGTTAGGTTCTTTTCCGATGACCGCCTCAGCCTGCTTTTTGACATGGTTGGTGATATCTTTGTTCATCTGTAGATACATATACTTCCCATGCAGTCGGCGCCAGTTTGGACTTTCAGGCCCTTCTCTTCTTGAAATTGATCACGATGAGAGGCAAGAAGATGGTACTTTGGCGTCATCTTTGGCGGTGAGACTTTTCTTTTCAGGGTCATTATGTATTGTGTAATGTGGACCTTGAACTTTAACTGCTTTCTGATTGATTACAATGTAGGTGATTGAGAAAATACATTTCGAGTTTTTTCAACATCAGTCATTACATGAAGCTGATGTTAGAAACATCTTAGCCTCAGAACAACGGAAAATTTTGGCTGGTTGCCGGATTCTGTTTAGTAGGGTAATCCCAGTTGGAGAGGCCAAACCACACTTGCATCCGTTGTGGCAAACAGCTGAACAGTTTGGTGCTGTTTGTACCAATTCGATTGATGAACAGGTCACTCATGTGGTTGCCAATTCTCTTGGAACTGACAAGGTAAGCTTTCTTTCTTTATGACAGGTGGGTGTCAATAGATTCTTGTTCGGTTACATGAATGCTGCTTCTTTCTTTAACGGAAACTTGCACCAGTCTCCTCATCATCTAATTTTTTTTCTTCCTCTAGTAGTAGTTCTTGTTTATAACTGCATTGGATCCTCAAGTATTGTTTGTGGCCTAACGATGAATTGTTTTGATAAAGGTTAATTGGGCGCTTTGTACAGGGCGATTCGTCGTGCATCCTGGATGGTATGTGAAAACTTGCTGTTAGTTTGGCATGCATGCCATTAATTTTAAAGGAGCTTACAGTTGGGCTGACTTTGACGTGTTTTTAATGGTTTCCAAATGGAAAATCATATTGCAGGGTGGAGGCTTCTGCCTTACTTTACCGAAGAGCAAATGAGCATGATTTTGCTATTAAATAGCATGGTAAAAAAAAAAAGAAAAAAAGAAAAAAGATTGTTTACCAGACAATCACAGCAGCCTGCTCATTGCATAAATGGCCTCTGGCAGAAACCCACTTACATTATTGGGTTTTAGAGGGTTGAGTTCGGCTTATTAAGACAATCAATCATACACAACTAACCAGTTAAATCTGCCTTCTCCCAGAAAAACTGGGGAGGCAAAGGGAATGTCGGAACATGATGATATTAAGAATTTCCACCTGGAATCTTAATTAATATGAAAATCCATATCAGTGTAAGAAAGATTTGTCAGCTGATCATATTAAATCTAAGAGACAAGGAATCTGCTGTTGGGGCTGATTTTTTTTTTTTTTTTTTTTTTTTTTGTTGTAATGCCAATGCAAATTGAATTTTGAAGTCCTAGAGACGATGAGGCATACCTACGAGTTACCTTAAGAAAGGCCATGCCTCTGTCGTTGACAATTTTTTTGTATTTTTTTTACCCCTTAAATTCCGGTTTAGTGTAATTTTAATAGCATGGAATGCTTTTGGCTTAAGATTTATCCTTTATGGCGAGTGTTCTTAGGTTTTTTTTTTTTTTTTCCTTTTCAAAACACAAGTATAAAACAGAACTATACTTGTATAGAAAAGCAAATATGACCACATGGCCTACGGGGCATTAAAATTACTGATGAACAGCAAAGAAAGGGTATGGTGGTCCTTTCCTGTGTCGTTTTCATGGGTCAAAAGCTCGTGGGAAAGAGTGGAAATTCTGCAGGGTGTTTCGTGTCATAGTGCTTCTCTCTGTTTATTGATTTAAATTAAAAAATCATTTTGGTCAAAGCTGTACTTTTCTATTTTTCTTGAGTCAAACAACAACATTACCATTACTTTATAGACTTATGTCTATGATAAAGTATGTAGGGGTCAGATGGATAACATGGTTTAAAAACACACAGAGTCTGTTTTTCGATGACGTATAATGAAAATTGCGTCGAGTTGTGTCGATCAACTGTTACTTTACAATATAAGAAGCGCAACCAGTTTAGTGAGTCATTTTGTTTTATTCTATCACATCCTAAAGTCAAAGAATTGTGAGCCTTTGAATCAAAATTTATTTAAATAGTTTTATAATTAAAATGAGTATCATGAATATTTTATTTTATCGCGTTGTTGTTATCAAAGTAAGTTAATTGAAATCAAATGTAAAGAAGACATAGTTTAAGCTGGAATATTCGAATTATTATTACAACGTCTTCGACTTTGCATGTGTATAGTAGTGCATTCTTTTATTCATACAAGGATATGTGACTACCATGTCCGTATAAGTCTTTCTTCTTGGTTTTTAACGGAGGAGGAGCTAAATCAAGAAAGCGACGGTAATTGTTAAATGCCAGATGCGATCACCTGTAAAGGCTTTTGGAGAAATACACTGGTGAATAAAATTCGCAATTTTAATAGTATTTTCCATGTATATTTTATACTAGATAAGTGGACGGACCTTGGAGCAACTGATAAAGTTGATGCTATGTGACTTAAAGGTCACAGGTTTGAGTCACGAAAACAGCCTCTTGTACAAAGTGTAGCGCAAGTCTGCATGCATCAGATTGCAAAGAGATCCAGTTCGTTTCTGGACTCTGCGCAAACACGGGAGCTCAGTGCACCAAAAACGTCCTTTTATTTTATAGAGTTAATTGCATCTAATCTTTTCCACAAAGTTTTAAGTAGCATCCGTACTTTATCTAATTTGTTGAACATCTGGCGCATGGTATCCTTGATGATGTTATAAATGCAATTTTCATTTATTTTTTAAAAGTTAAAAAAATAATTTAAAAATAAAAAAGAAAACCCCCACCCTCACCTCCATTCCCGCCATCGACCTCCCTCCTCACGAATCCACCTTCTTCCTCTATCTTCATCAAATAAACATGGATGTAAATCACCATCCATATGCACACTTCCAAAGTAGAAATAACATTTAGTGTGGATGTAGCTTCTTTTAATATAAAACAAGCTACGTGATTTTCTAGTAAGATTCACAACGAACGGTAAGGAGATGTACTTGGAAGCATCCTAAGATGCAAAAGTTTTGCATGTATTTGACGACTACGTCATAATCCACAAGCACGTAGTCCTTTACATACGTGAGTTGACTAGTTTCTACGTCCTAAAAATATGGCTTCACGGGTGATTCGTTCGGTTATTTCTATTTGCAGTCGCCTCAGCTGCAGACAGTCACTAAGTATGGAAATACATAACGTATTTTAATTAGTACTTTGTCGTTAATGTTTGTTATGATAGTGTCACGTCTGGCAAGACTTTGCGTTCAATGTCCATGTGTCTCCACTTTGCTGGTCTCTTGAAACTCTGTCAAGAATGCATGGTTAGTCTTTGGCCGTCTTGTTTCTTTTGTGTAGTAAGACTGGGTTTCGTTTCAAAAGATGGAACATGTTTCGTCTAAAAAGGTGGACACTCAACAAACTTCTATGTCAACAAAGAATACAACAACATTACTTCATTGTTTTAGATATTTCCGTCTATAGCAAGGTATGTGAGGGTTGGATGTACGCAACCAATATCATGTGTTAGAAACACACAGAGGTTGTTTCCCGATGACCAGTAATAAAAATTGTGTCAAGCTGTATCGATCAACTACTACTTCACATGAGTGCAACCAATTTAGTGAGTCATAAAGAATACATGGGTTAGAAATAGTTAATCTTAGTATAGCATTAGTTCATATCGTATACCTTTTCTTAGTATACCATTAGTTCAAATTACCAAAATACATGGTCAGAAATAAGTATATCTGTTAGTTGCCGTTGTGTTCTTGCAATCTCAAACATTGTTGTTTATAATCTTGAACCAGCCATACCTCGCTGCTTTCTCTTTTACATGATGATATCTTAATTGTAGATTAGATAGATGCTCCTTGAGAGTCAGTGGCGGAGCCAGAAGTCCCTTCTTGGGAGGGCACTGATAGGCTTCGCCACAAGAATATCACCGGTCGCCGTTTTGGACCGGAAAAACCGACAAAATCTTCTAGACATATTTTTTTATTATAACATAAATTACGTAAAAGAAAACATATCTACCAACCAATGTACAAAAAAAAACACAACAAACAATATGCGGATAATAATTATTAAGTGAATATAGTAATATACATCAATACATACCTTTTATTTACCTATTGTAGGACGAGAAAGAGTTGTGAAGGGACGCAAAAAGGTTCTTCGAGATGACATTGATTGAAATTGTTGTATAATATCTTCATCTTAAATGGTGCTAAAAATTTCATGATCAAAGTAACACAATAAACAATCCGATATCAGTCTTGACGATATTAATTGCAGAAAAAGTTCTTTCAACACTATCCGTTCCAACGGGTAAGATCAATGCTAACTCGATAAGTCGATATACTAAAGGAAAGTAATTGTGATAATTTTTCTCCACCATCTTCTTTGCAAGATCTCCAAGATTATTTATATTAGAGAATACTTCATTTGATTTCATATCGACAATGTAATTGTCAAGTTGATGATCAAACTCTATTCGTTCAAAGGAAGCGAAGTCATCTGGATATAACTCAGCAAGATGCAAAAATTCACCGTAATTAAAGTTCGCAAAAGAATTTGAAGGATCAAGACACATTACACATCTAAGTAAATCTGTGTTTGCCTCTGTGAAGTGTTCATCCATTTCCATAGCAATAATGTCAATCACCTAAGAATATATATGAATAAAAATTAATTGCGATATAGACAAATTAATCATCAATGTCATATGTATCGACACAATAAAGATAAATGAAGTACCTTTATGAATATTTCTGCACGAAAATGATGAAAGTATGTCATCAGTTCACTACCTTTACACTTTTTTCTAGACCGGCCAATGACAACATCCTCCATATTAGGCACATCAATTTCATGTATTTTATAAAACTCAAAGACTTCTTTCAACAAATTATCCCCACTAACCACTCTATATTCTTGTAAGCTCTTGTTTACCCAGTTGATCGTATTAAGAGCACACCTTATGTTTTGATCTCTCACTTGTAGAACCTTAGAAAATGTACTTGTCATTCCTATAATTTTCAACATAAACTTTCCAACAAATACAAACTCAAAAGAGTTCATCTTATCGATCAAACCCGACGCAGTATTTTGGATATCTGATTTCTCGCTATCCTCGTATTTTGGTAAGTTTTAGACACATTTTAGTCATTTAGCAGAGAATTAACGAATGATAAACACTATGAGACCACGTAACAGAGAGTTAGTGTTCTGTCAAGGAGGGGCACACTTTGAACTGAATGACTAAAAATACAACTACACATACCTATGTATATAATTTTTTTCGTCGACGTTGGGGGGCACGTGCCCCCCAGGCCCCCCCTTCCCTCCGCCCCTGTTGAGAGTTGACAATAGTCTCTCCAGTAGAGGAATTCTTCTGTGTTGTACCTGTGTTTTGTCTCTCATCAATGGATCATGAATTTGTTTGACTAATTAATATGATTTAAAATCCAGTAATACTGCCAATCACTACTCCATCATGTTCACTTTATATTATCTAAAGTTGTCGACACATTTTATGAGAATTTTGGGACAACTAATGTTATTTATTCGTTAACTATGAAATATATAAGATATATACACACACCCCAAGAAGTTGCTTTTGTTTCCTTTAGAAACACAACTCTAGAGCTTCTCATAGCGCTATTGTATTAGTTCTGGAGAATGTTGGAAATTTAGATAAAGAAATGACAAGCAAACATAAATAAAATGGAAAATGAAGATGACAAAAAATAACGACTCGTAATAAGTGTTATATCGTTTTTAAAGTAAAATTGCATCTAAGCAAAGTAGACTACGCGTCAAATATCACTTAAGACACACCAACTTCTTCATATCATTTGATCTATGAGGAAAAAATAAACTGTGTATTGGTGTGTTTTCTGCGTAAATGTGTTTAGATCCACGTATACACGATGTGTTTAAATCCCACGTGTTCATAGAGCAAAAACTTCAATATATGTGTTTAAATCCCACGTGCATTGTAGTTTAAATCCACGTGCACACACTCCCACTGTTTTTATCCTTTCATTTCTTATTTTCTATGGATTATACATTAGAATACTCATAAAGTTAGTCAAAATATTAAGTTTCTAATCACGCGCTGCTACGTGTACAAAAGTAAGATGTTTAAAAATTTTATGTTTTTAATGTTATACGAACTTATTTTTCTTTATGATAACATTCTACATAAATACGTTTAAGAGAGTACAAATGAGACCAAACTCAATTGGCTATGACTGATTTAGGGCTGTAAACGAGCCGAAAATTGCGTTGTTCAAGCTTGGTTCATTTAACTTAGCGAATGAGCCGAGCTTGTTCGTTTATTTAAACGAACATATTTAATTGTTCAAGCTTGGTTCGTTTAACTCACGAACAACATTAACGAGTCGAACACCTTAAACGAACGGTGCCACTTACCGAGTTCGAACAGAAAAAAGTATTCAAACTCTGTTCATTAACCTTTTATCTGAGCGAGCTCGAGCTCGAGCCAAACGAACCGAACAGCCGAACGGCTTGGTTCATTTACAGCCCTAGACTGATTCATCGATGTTTCAATATTTTTCTTTTTATAGTTGTTTGATTTTTAATTTTCTAATGGTGTCATTTCTCACTTTATAGCGCTTTTTCCCCACCGTATGATATAGTTTATTGATTATTCATTTACTTGGTATATATTGTATCATGTATATTATGTATATGTCTACATGTATACAAAACATGATACATCTAATTATTAATACTGACCATAACAATAATTTTTACTGTCGTTGAAATATATTAGACATGTTTGTTGTTGTAGTGATATGCTTCTGGATTGTTAGAAGTTCAAATAGAATAATATAACGAGATTATTTGAAGATAAAAAGTAGTAGAACGGTAGTGGAGGGTTGAGATCTCTTAACCCCACTTTTCTCACCTCCTTTATGACCACGCGACACGTGGCAGCAAAGAGGGGTGGTGAGGCTAGATGCGGGTGACTCTTATCTAGCCTCATCACCCCCTCTTGATGGCACGTGTCGCGTGGTCACGCGTCACTGCACCCCATTTGCGGTGAGAAGATCCTATCCCAGGAGTGGATGATATAAACACCGAGATCAGCCGATATTGACGGCAAACTTTCCACGTACCACAGACAAAACCGTCAGTTGATCGGACGGTCGTCTTCTCTCCGGGCGACTTCGGAAGAAACAACTAAACGCTCTTTCTCCGCATTTCAAATCACACTCTCCCTACTTACTCCACACTAAGTACTAATTTACTCGTTTTCATTTATTCTAACCCCAAATGGACGGCCGGAGTTCTGATACTCCGGTAACCGGCCGCCGATGGAGCAGCGAATCCAGCATCGTCACCGGCGTCGCAGTCGATGGAGGCGCATCAATTCCTGCCCCCCGCAAACCTCACCACGCTCGATCTACTTCTGCTACCAGCATTTCCAATATTAGGCGAAATCAGAACTACGCTGCTAAAGCTGCTGCTCAGCGGCTTGCTCAGGTCATGGCTTCTCAATCTGCTGACGACAATGCCGAAGATGATGACCTCGATTATCCGTTCTCTGCTCTTCCGCCTCCTCGTGCTCTCCCTAGACCGCTCAATTCTAATGGCAAAGCTAGTAATGGCGTCAAGCCTGCTGTTCCGTCTTCTAATATCTATAGATCTTCTTCAACTGAGGTTGCTCACTTTCTCCTATCTGTTTTCCCGTCAGCTTATGGTTTCCAATCTGGACTTACTGCTTTGTTTGGATATGCGCAATGTCTTAAATTCAGAACGAGTCACTATTTTGGTGTGTGTTTGCGTGTTTCTAACTGAAGCTTGCTTCTTAAGTCATTTTGGGATCATATCTTAGGAGATCCTGGCATATTTGGTTTCTTTTTATTTTTTTTCCTTTTAATGGATGATCACTTGAATGCAAATCTCTGCGTCCTTAGAGCATTTTATGCAGGATAGCTTGTTGTGCAGGGTATTTTCTGTTTGACTGCTGCAAATGAAGCTTAAATAACCAAGATGCGTGCTCTCATTCTATAATTAATATGAAATCGAACACGTCACTGAACCAGTAACTTCGAGTATTTCATTCAGTTGTTTCTGCTAGAACAGAACTGAATACCTCAAGAGAGTACATATATAAATTTATGCTCTGGTATTCTTTGCCCAATGCAGATAGTTAGTCTATTTTCAATTTTGATGATCTATGATTGAATATATTTAGTCCCTTTAATTTCGTCTTTTCTCTAGATACCCCGAAGCACAACAGAGGAAGCGTCTTCAATTCGAGCAACATCCACCGGGAGGCCATCCATGTCCATTCGCACCACACCATCGGAACCACCCCCTAGACCAACTCTGAGGACTCCAACTACTGTGCCAGTAATAGATATTCCCACCAGCAAGAAACGAGAGAAAAGGTACCATAAGAAGTTCAGTTCTTTTCTTTGTCTTGTTACTTTCCCCCAACTTCACACAGCTACTTTGTTTGTATCTTTTGCGCTGTGGATTCTATCATCTGCTGAGTCATAATTCTCAGGGGTGAATATAAAAAAGAACATTCCTCAGATACAGGATCCTTCCTCAGTAAACCATAGAAAAAATATCTTGCGCAATTTTAACTAGATACTATGAAATATAACTGATCTTAAACAGCCAGAGCAAACTTTCTTTCATTCATTCTCTTTCAAGTTTGCCTAGCTGCATAGACTTATTCTGAAGACATGGATTTACAGATTCTCACCAGATATAGGCAAAGTGAACGCAAATGCAGGAGACCATCACGTGGCTTCTGCACTGCACGATGAGGTACACTACTTATATATGCCTTGCATTAGTTATCTATTAAAAAATTGATCTTCTTCAAAAGTGCCCTTGGTCTTTTTTCTTTTTTTCTTTTTGAGAATCTGGAGGTAAATTTTTACTCTATACTTCATTGTTTGTTTTATTCTAAGTTGACTGTTGCTGATTGAACAGCTCGACATGTTGCAAGAGGAAAATGAGAATCTTCATGAAAAGGTTATCTTTTATTTTTGTCAAATGATCTTAATTTCTTCTTCCACAAAGGTGGAATATCAAAGAATTTATGCATGATAGTGTTTATTCTTAACAATCGATATTTATGACAGCTCAGAGTTGCAGAAGAGAGTTCTGAGGAGGCATTGGCTAGAGTTAAGGAGCTTGAGAAACAGGTGAGATCTTTCATAATTGTTATCGTGCCTATGAACAAAGTGCAGTGCATTAGCATTTATATGAAAATTTCATTCCTTTATTGGTACTCTTTGTAATCACCCACCAGACTCGTTGTTTCTTCAGGTCCGTCGAAAGAGGCAAAACCTTTAAATTAATCATATTATAAAGGCCATTTACTATGTATCCTTATTCTTTTAATGCTATAATACTTTCCCTTTCTTCTGTGCAAGAGTTTTGAGTGTGAATTTTTTTCTTCGTACCAGCTTAAGCTTGAAAATGTAGTGGAAATTTTACATAGTATCAAGCTTCTTTTTAATCTTACCGCAGTCAATTTATAGAAGAAGTGTTGGCACCAGGTAGCCCTGTTGATGGCATTTTTTAGTTAGTCTAAGCATGATTTGTTGGACTGTTTGGCAATATTTTTCATTTGACTAATCAGCTACAAGAGTGAGTTATCGTTGTCGGTTCGCAACTTTTATAACTTCAAGGTAGTTGATAGCTGTACTACTTCCATCACTTAAGTCCAACATATTATGGTTATCATCTGTCCCTTTGCTTGTTGATAAATATAGTTATTTTGCTGATTTATGGCACATGAGAGAAAACATTGGCATCTGACATTAGAATGATTGCTTCAGGTTGCTTCATTTGGCGAAGGATTATCTTTGGAAGCGAAGCTACTGAGCAGGTGAGAGGGTTTCATGTCTCCTTGTCTTATTTTCCCCAGTAATCATGGTCTGCTTCATACTGATTTGGAATTTTGAATGCTGTCAACTAACAGAAAAGAAGCTGCTTTGCGTCAGAGGGAGGTAATTGGTGTAATCAGTAACAACGTTTTATATTTCAGACTCTCAGTTTCCTGATTCAGATTCAGCCATCATAAAAAAGCTCCTAACTTACAGATTTTCTATGATAAAGGCGAATTGAAGTATGTAAACGTAAACAAGAAGTTAATGACTTAATCCTGATTTTTACTTAAATAGTTATAGCAAAAGAAACAAAGCTGTTTTTATTAAATATTCTACTGCGTAATTTCTTTATAATAGGCTGCACTTAAGGAAGCCAAGCAAGTAAAAGATGGAGCTGATGAGGAAATTTTATCCCTTCGATCTGTTCTGAAGGTAATGGAATAAGTTTTCAATATTTTGTTGCGGTTCTGCTGATGTTATGCTAAAGCGCCAGATATATTAATGTTTCCCTGTTTCAGAATGCAAAAGGGGATGTTGCAGCAGCTGCCGATCAGCTTCGGGTGGCTGAGTCTGAAGTCAAAACTTTACACTCCATGACGCAGAGAATGGTTTTAACGCAAAATGAAATGGTGCGGAGATAGCATTGTTACATTTTCACTCCCTTTCAAGAATTATATTCTTGGTTAAACCTTTCCTATGTGCAGGAGGAGGTCGTTCTTAAAAGGTGTTGGCTAGCACGCTATTGGGGTCTAGCTGCGAAGTTTGGTAAATTATCCTTAAATTATCATCTTTAATGAGAATTTCCGAACTTTCTTATCTTGAATTTGCATATAATACGCATACACAGGTTTTTGTGGTTGTGCTGTATCCTGTGCATACGTGAAAAAGTATTCCTGAATATGCCCCACTTTGGCCTGAAGCATCTGAAAAAGTCTTGCTGTCTGAAACATAAGGCTAGGCGTTTTGTACATTTGACTAATATGTATTCCACTCAACTGAGTTCTGAATATTTTATCCTTAACCAAGTACCGGCAGAGATTGGTGTTGTTGTATTGACAACATAGAACTATTGTTGGTAATGCCACAGATAGCATAAACTGGAGAGCAGGCAAAACAGAGCACGTGCTTTTGCCCCTTGATGTGTGTGTGTGTGTGTGTGTGTGTGTGTGTGTGTGAGAGAGAGAGAGAGAGAGAGAGAGAGAGAGAGAGAGAGAGAGAGAGAGAGAGAGAGAGGGAGAGAGAGAGAGAGAGTGTGTGTTTAAAAATGAAAAAACAATGGAAAAGTTTGTTTAATATTAATACCTTCCAAATCTTCTAGGAAATGTTATATGTCGCAAATCATCTCTAGTCTGCCTTCCATCTTTTTGCTTGCATATTTAGATAAGCACAGATAGTAGAGGCATATTTTCATCTGGCTTTTGCTGTTTGAGACGAGACTTGTTGCATGACAGTTATTTTCCTCGACATGTTTCACTAGGGATATACCTTTACTATTTTTGAAGTAGTGGTTGTTTTGATGAGTGTGTTTCGATTTGTTTGTTTGGAAACTTCTGGAATTTCTCTCTATTGTCCTAATTACCATTGATTTTTATGTTTTATTTTTTTTTATTCTTTTTGGACCCGACCGGTTCTTTCAGGTATATGTGAAGATATAGCCGCGGAAAAGCATGAATACTGGTCTTCACTGGCACCCCTCCCTTTTGAGGTTGTCATCTCAGCAGGACAAAAGGCCAAGGAAGAATTTTCAGAAAAAGGCTAGTACTGATTGTCTAAAGATGATGTTGTATCCTCCTTTAAAAACACATGGATTACTGGCAGCTGCAATTTTCAGCAATTATCATCGTCAACTAGGACACTTTCTTTTTCTTCTTCAGTTACTTTACTTCTACCTTTTTATACTTCTCCCTTATAGAATATATTTTCCCTCCTTTTGTTTTTGGTGGCTGAGTACACTCTATTTGGTTCGTGCAAGACATTGTTCGACAATATTGAGCACTTATAGAAAGTGACTCTTATGTATTGACAGATGGTGACAACACAGAGAGGAGAAAATTTGCTCATGATCTGAATGATCTGACTGGCGAAGGAAACATTGAGAGTATGCTTATTGTGGAAATGGGTTTAAAGGAGCTTTCCTCCTTAAAGGTTGTACCTTAGCATCTGAACTAATTGTGTTTTCCTGTCGCTGCTTGAATATTCTAATTTCTGCATCGGGGATTATTTTGATGGAAATTTTTAACTACTGCATTCCTACAATCAAATAATATGTTTGCTTTCCAAAGGTTGAAGATGCCATTGTACTTCACTTTGCCCAACAAAGGCGCCCCAACTCTTCGAAAGTGTCCATGTCAGGTAATTTTGTCTTAATTGGCATAAAATAAAATTGCCTGGACATTAGCTCAGACGGTTGGGATCTGCTGACCGGGGCGTTCACCGTGACCGCCAATGGAGGCTACCACCTCCAGGGTCTACCCCAACCCAACAGACTCCCTTACAGGCCACGTGGCAGCCTCCCATTAGCAGTCACCCGCTGACCCACGTCTAGATGGTCAGCAGATTCGGTCCCAGCTCAGATAACTGAGATAGTGTTTATTTTTAGGAGAAATAGTTAACTGAATGAATGATGTTACTGGGTTAATTGATCAAGATGTTAGGATTGGTATCATAGTTGTGTAAAGCCTTAAAAGTATTCCCTGCCTTCGAATTTTATTGTCCATATTTTTGTTTTCATGGACATAGATAGGCGTAGACACTAGCTACGGTTTAGGTTGACTTTGCACTTAGTTGCTGATGTTGCTTATGTTTTACCGTTGTTTTGCATTACATGTACATATACACGTAATGTGTATTTTAATATTGAAAGCATCTTCTTTGTATTTCCTGAATTCCCTCACTAACACACTAGCACAACATATCTCTATTATTATGTCATTTAGGCAGGTACATATGGAGCCGGGGGTCTCACTGGAAGTAGACTCTTGATCCCTTGGGATAGAGGTATTGTCTGCCTACTACTTACCCTCCCCAGACTCTGACGATAGCTTTTGCTGTCGTCGGGATATACTGGATACGGATAATGATGATGATTTTTCATGTTTTTCTTCGTCGCGTGGTGGGGGGTGGGACGATTGTTACAGCAGTTACAGAAATTTTGGAATTCATGCTTGTCCTAGCGAAAAAAATATACAGTTTCTAGCTAACTATGACTTTTTCTTTTTCTATCATGCACTTATGCACAGATATCAAGTCACCCAGAGATCCAAAGTTTATGGAAGCTTTTGGTAAGTTTATTATGTACACCTTTCAGTTTTAGAAGATCTGAATTTAGTTTGGGTTGATAAGCTGGCCAATCATGTCACCTTTACAAACAACTTTCACTTTTTCTTATTTGGATTGTACTCCTGATTTTTCTTACTATCTGTTATGTTCTTCCCCCAAATTGCTACTCATAAAGTTCCAAATACGTAGGCTGATGGTTTGATTCATCCTTATATAAAAGATTAAATATGAACCTGCTGATTTTCTTTACAGAACTCAGTCCGGAGGAATCTGAGGATGTTCTTTTCAAGGAGGTATAGTATTTTCACATTTCCGTGCACTTCTTGCATGTCTCTACTGCCACGTAAAAGGATTTCTAGTTAGAGATTCCGTATATTAATAAATAAGTGCTCCACCGTGGTTATTTCCTGAATGCATCTGTTGTAAGAGATAGAAAGAAATTTCTTTAACCATTTATTCTGCAAAAAGCCGTTAGTTGCGAGTCTATGTTACATTATTGTTCGTGTGAAATACATTTGGAGGTTGAATTTAATCTCTTACCTTTCATTTTCTGTAACAATGAATATGGACAGGCATGGCTTACTTATTTCTGGAGAAGAGCAAAAGACCATGGAATACAAAAGGAGCTAGCAAGAGAGAGACTTCAATTTTGGATAGGACGCAGCAGGCATCCACCAAATTCTCATGATTCTGTTGACGGTAATTCACACCTAGAATAAATCCGAAGTTCTTTAAATATCTTGGAAGTTGGAATTGTTTATGGCATATCTAATTAGTTTCCAATCGAAAAAGGATGTAGTTTCATGGAAAAGCCAACTCGGAAAGTAATTTCTTGGTTCCTCTTATGAATATCTGGTCAAATTTGAGATTGAATCACGTAAATTATGAGCATTTATGAAGGTAATGAGAAAATTTACATTCATCATTATACGGACAAATCTAGCTGAATGAGTCTTTTTCTCAAGTTATAATTTTCATATATAAGCCAAGATTGGCGAATTTACAAAAGATAGTTGCCTTCAGTAATTAACTGCAAGCTTAGATTGCTCAAAATACAGATGGTTTACATTGACCAAGAGTCAAATAATGATACCTTCGCACTTAACCTGTAAATTCCGGAGCATGTACGTAACGATCATTGCTTTTCTAAGTGAATCAAACTCTGGGATTTTAATTTGTGCAGCTGAGCTAGGTCTCATGGAACTGAGGAAATTAGGCATAGAGCAGAGACTATGGGAGGCATCTCGTAAAGAAACTTGCGTTGATTCTTCCATTTGAATGGACAAATACTTGCTACCCAGTTGAAGGCTTCTGCTCGCTAGCAGATCCTTTGAAATGCTTGAAGATACAGTCAAGTCCTTTTATTCTTACTGTTTGGCGAATGCACTTGAGACCTTGTTACTTGGGAGAATAAGACATGAAGATAAAGTCGCAGCTTTCTTGAACTGACAACTGCACGAAGCTTTATTCCACGTTTAAGGTTAAGAGAGAGGATTAACTTCTCGTCGTCGCTCTGGCTGCTGCACATCAATGAATAACTACTGCCAATGTTATAAAGCTTTATTATTTGCATGTAAATTTTGCTAGTTTAATGGAGGTTAAATGTTTTTGTTGTTTGTTAAATGTAAAATTTGTTGAAGCAGAAATTTTGTACTGTTGGTTCCATTTTGTAACAATATCCACCTGATATAGATGTATTTTGAGTTATTTTCTAGTTAATTGATGATTTAGCTGTAATTTAGATTGACTTGTTTTTGTCTTTGTATTATATTATTTGTGTTATATACACGTTTATGACTATTTTAATCTCGGAAGTTTTTCATTTGCATTTACTGAATGCCCTCACTAACAAATTAGAGCATCATATCTCTATTATTTTGTCATTTATTGCAGGTATATATAAAGTTAGATCATCATATCTCTATTATTTTGTCATTTATTGCAGGTATATATAAAGTCACTGGTCTCACTGGAGCAAATTCTCTATTCCTTAAGATAGAGGTATTGTTTGCCTTGTCTCTTACCCTTTCTAAGATCTAGCGTTAACTTTTGCTGTCGTTGAGATATACTGACAATCACAAGTTACTGATTCATTGATAATCACAAGTTACTGCTGTTTATGGTTTCTTGTACATAGACCCATTTCCAACAGTATTCACATTGTCTTCCTTTCATTGAGAAATTACATGGCAATTGCACGTTAGTGTATAATATAAGCCCTTAATCTAAACCACGCTTTTGCTCTTCACTCACCAGTAATCACCGCAAGAACAGCTTCCACGTCTGAAATGATGGAAACGGTTGGCATCTCTGACAAAAATTTCACGCCCCGTGACTAGCGATACATGCTTGGCAAAATCATGGCAGTCTCTACAAGCACGAAGATTCTTGTAAATTATGATAGCAGCTAAATTTGGCGTAGCAATAAGACCATACGCAATTGCTAATCGCTCGCTGTGTTCAAGAAGCTGTTGTTTTCGCTCACCCAAGTTATGTGACAATCTTTCATCAGTAAATACACCCTCTTCCGCCATGCTATTGCAAAAATTCAACTCCTGTAGCTTCGAGTATATCTCTTCTGTTTGAGGATGGTGTTTGTCGCCCACAATAAACCGGTGCACTTGGCCCTTGACACTGATCCAGCTGCACCCAATTTCCTTTTTGAGCCCTCTCTCAGACATTATCCTTCTGATGTTGGCTGCTTCATCCAATTTCCCACAAGAAGTATGTAAGTTGAACATGAGTATGTATGCAGCAGTGTCATTGGGATCCAGCTGAAGGAGTTTTTCAGCTGCCACTTTCCCAAGCTCGAGATTTCGGTGTATTGAGCATCCTCCCAACAAACTTTTCCAGCTCATTGTGTCAGGCTCAAATGGCATTGCAAAGATCAGGTTTAGTGCCTCATTCAGCTGCCCTGCTCGAGCATATGCATCAACCATACAATCATAATGGTCAACAGTTGGCTCAACACCATACTCACTACTCATTGTTTCAAGGTATTGCTTGGCTTCTTTGACTAACCCGCAGTGGCTACAAGCTGTAAGAATAGCAATAAAGGTAACCCCATTTGGTCTGACACCAGAAGCTTGCATCTTCTTAAAAAAGCTTAAAGCTTTTGAAGCATGGCCATGATAAGCACAAGATGCAATTACAGAGGTCCAGGCCACAGTATCAGCTTCAGTGATTGAGTCAAATACCCGAAACGCACAATCAAGTTGACCACATTTTGCATACATTGTAATCATAGCGCTCTCTCCGTGAAGATTGGAGACCAGATTCCGTTTGATGGCATCTGCATGAGCTTGAGTTCCCAAATTTAAGTCCGCAAGTGCAGAACATGCTTGAAAAATGCTTGTGTAAATGAATTCATTTAGACTAGAGTCCTTCCTCCTAAGAGAGTTGAAAATATCAAAGCACTTTTCAAAAGCACCAGTTTGAACATAGCCACAGATGATAGCACTCCATGACACATCATTTGGATCAGATATCAAGTCAAATGCCTGCTTAGCAGAATCAAGAGTTCCACATTTAACATAAAAATCCACAAGAGGGGTGCCTACAGAAACCACAGTCCCCAATCCAAGTTTGATTAGCAGACAATGAACTTGCTGCCCTGCCTCTAGCTCCCTCAATCCAGCACAGGCCTTGAGAGCAATAGAGAATACAAATTCATCCAGTTTGATTCCTTCACTCATCATTCTACAAAACAAACTCATAGCATCATCCTGCCTTCCAGCTTGAGTATATCCAACCATCAATCCAGTCCAGGCAACGACATTTCTTTCTACCATATGTTCAAAGGCCCATTTAGCACTTTCCAAACACCCAAATTTAATGTACATGTTACATAAAGCAGTCTCCATCGATACATTTCTAGCAAAACCTGACTTAATAACGAGGCAATGCAACTGTTGTCCCAGTCCTAAATAGGAAGATCTGGACAAAGCACTTAAGAGGCTTGTATAAATAGAAGGACCAACATTCTCACAAAGCTCCTGCATTTTCAGAAAACACAGCAACGCTTTGTCAACAAAACCATGGTCAGCATAACTAGAAATCATGACAGCCCAGGAGCCCGGGCTTTTATCAAGCATTTTATCAAACAGTTTTTCAGCATCCAGAAAACTCCCGCATTCACAATACATTCTAACAATCGAATTCAAAACAAAAACAGGTGGATCATCAAAGTGGTTTTGTATTCTATCATGAATCAACTTCCCGTCACGTAAAGACTTCATAGCTCCACATTCTTGAAGTAAATTTTCGTAAGTTTTGGGTGCGACGAGAACCCCGGCAGCGTCCATTTCTTGAAGAAATCGATGAGCTTGATCGAGTTTGCCTTGTTGTGCGAGAGAAATCACGTGAAGGTTTTCGGGTTTTCCGAAGTACACACTTGGAGGTGAAGGGGACGGGGAAGTGGAAGTCTTGGGGTCCAAAGAAACCCATGAGGGAATTCGAGTGAAATGGGCAGTTGAAATGTTGTGAAAAGACGCCATTGGATTTGGCAATGCAACACTCGTGATGATTTTTACCGATCGTACTCATCACTCACTGTAAAATACACATTGTTTGATGATGGTTCTTGACTTCGTGGCGATGATTCTGGAGGACCTGCTTTCTCCGAGCGGTGGCCATTTACCATTTAGAACATGTTACTGTTCACTGAGCCTAAGTAATTTTGACGAACTCCTTTTTGTTGACGGTGTAAAACGGGTTGGGATCTCCTCACCCTAACTTTCCTCACCTCCTTTGTGATTACACGACACGTGGCACTGACCCTCATCTAGCCTCACCACCCCCTTTGCTGGTGCGTGTCACGCGGTCACGCGTCACCGCACCCCCATTGCGGTGAGATGATCCTATCCCGTGTAAAACCACTATCGTATGTATGATGAATTTTTTTATAGGTTGTACTCCAATTAGTTAGGGTCTCTACTACTTTAGATCCTACAAAAAATGTAAGGATGTAAATCAGATACCTGATAGATTCAGACAAAGGACATACCATATATACAGATACATCATTATAGAGCCTAAGGCATGTGACTCCCTGAGTTCTTATCTTCGAGTGCAAAAATGGTTGTAACTATTGTTGTAAATGACTCGGGCTCGTGAGCCAATCGAGTTCATTTTGAATTTTTGTTTGACTAGTTTTATTTGATAAAACATAAAATTGAACATGAATCGACTCAAATTTTTAACGAGTCAATCTTGAATGTATTGATGATCAAATTGTTAGCTTGTAAGAATGTTCAAACTTACAATATATATATAAAAATTATGTATAATTTGATCTTATATTAGTATTTTCTTTTGATACAAACAATAAATTAAATATGATCACGGTCAATTATTGTAACGATAATAGGTTTTTATGTTAAAAACTTACAATGGTTCCTTAATATCGGCTAAAAGAACATGTCTATTTGCACTTACATTTTTCATAATAAAAATTATATTTGCTTTTATTTGAAATATACTCAAATACTGCTCGAATTCAACTTGAGTTCAAAGATGTTCGAGTTCGAGATTGATATCGAATAACAAATAAAGGTCGTGATCGAGTTCGAGTTTGAAAACTTTAAAAAAAATACTCAAATCGATAAATTAATGCTTGAATCAACTCGGATCGTTTACACCAACCTTGAGGACCTCCACCATTCAGCTCCATAAGTTTTATGGATGATGCAAATCAATATCACTCACCAATATCTTAGGTGAAAGGTCCAAAACTTGGTGTACATAAGATATTCAGACTTCAAACCCGCTTCAATATAAAGAGCTGACGGTAATGCTCAAACACTACACTTCGACTGTCAAGATTTGCACATATAACATCGGATGAAATCTATCATGGGAGTATCAACTAAAAGGCACCATAGGGGCTACTGAGTTCCAACTAAAAGACACAGTGGGGGCTGCTGAGGTCTTATCTTATTATACCTGTAAGAGATCCAAATGTAATTCATTAATACGACTCATATTTCATATCGCGGATCGCCTATTTTGATAGCTATTAGTATGGTAGCTTGATATTTTTCCATTGAGCAAGCCAAAGCTAATATTTTCAAATCATACTTGTTTCTTTTTCCTGGATAAAACAAATCAAATCATACTCGTTGGTTTTATGTTTTCAATCATGCCCATTGCTTTCGTGATATATATAACCTGAATTAACTTATAAAAAACAATAAGGTAGTTATTTGAACCATAATTGTAAACATACATTATGATTGTGTTTGTTAACTTTTGAAGTCAATAGTTTAGACTAAATACATTTTGTATAACAAATTGTTTAGATTAAATATGTGTATTCTAAAGGTGCATATTATGTATTAGGTATCAGGATACACACAAAGATGGTAGGATTAGGTCACGAGACAAAAACAAAAACAAAAAACAAAATAAAAATAAAACCAAGAGAAATGATTGATCTATATCGTCATGCTCAAGTTTTTTTCTAATTCGTTTTAGTTAACATTGCTGCCAAGGAGTTACGTGTTTTTTATAGAAAAAAATGCCAAATGAATGAATTTGGTATGAATTTTAAGACAAATGTATTGCTCTTTTATCCACTAAGATAGGGGTAGTATAGTATATTTGTTTAGATAAAATACTTTGATCAAAGTAAAGTTGATAGGTGATGTAATTAGGGGTACCAATATAATTTATTGAGGTGGCAACTTGCATATGTTATGAGAATTTATAGGGGTATATTGCAACTAACCTTGTAATGAAATATAATAATAAAATTAAAGCCTAAAGTCAAATTAGTTTACTCGTTTCTGGTCAAAACTCAAAAGTTCTTTTTGAGTTTAGTTGCAAGTGGAACAATGACAGTTTTCACGAGAAACTTGGGAATTTTCGTGCTATTTTCATTCCCTTTTCTGTAAGTTTCCACAGCCCTCACTTTTTATCAATTCGTCCAGTTGGGGTGGCATTAATGATTAATCACCTAGCCAGCTGGACACGATAACTCAATTGATATTCAGGTTGAGACATTATTCTAAAAAGACGCATATTCGAATCAGGATACACACAACGTGAGTGCAATACTGCTGTCTAGACCAGTAATGGCAAGCCATTGTATCCGACCCAATTGGGTTAAAGAGTTGATGTCCCGGTTTGCAGTAGGCACCTTGCAGTGGGTCACTGACAAAGTCTTATCAACCAAAGAGATTACTGAACTCCTAATTTGTATCCTTCACTGAAAATGAAACGGTGAGTACGTACAGGTTTATTGAAATTGCCTCCATTACCTGTAGAAAAGTAAACAAACTGAAGGAACACAAAACGTCTTGAAGGACTTCCCCTCGTTAGAGGGTGTTGGTACTTATCTGTTCACATTTGTGACTACTCAGATCTGTCTATTAGTTTATTATAAATCTAACAATCTAAATGGTCTGTCTTTGACTATCAGAAGATAATTAACTCAAATTAATATTTAGTATTTGGATTCATAGTATGCTACCTTCTGTTTCATTTTAGTTGTATCTTTTGAAAAGAGTTTTCAGTATGTTAAAAAGTTAATTAAAACTATATTTTCGAAACAAAAGATATCATTCTTAATTATTTGCTTTACCCCTTTATGATGTAAGATAGATGTTATACACACTCTTAAAAGCTAAATGGTCACAATTGACTTTTCAACCGTTGATTTTTTAAAAATATTGTCAATTGTGATAATATTTTTGGAAGGCTTGCATCACACTTATAACATCAAGGAATATAAATAAGATTTTGGTTTTTTTCCATCAATAAATCAAGTAAAAAATAATTAATAAGAACAAATATACTTGTGGGTTAAATGGATGCATCACTATTATCGAATCAATGATGGTTTTTGGAGTCTTCAGTCTAAGCCTTACCATTCGGCTTTCTTCAAGAAATTGCTACATATTAAAGATATTTTGATGATGAAGCTAGGTCCCCCGGATGCTTGTTGTGCTGCACTTATTAGATGGACCTCTGGTAGGCTCCCCCTCACTTCTTTGGCTTATGACTTCTTTCGGGATAAAGGGGTGAAGGTTGGCTGGGTTAACACTGTTTGGGCTACTGATAGCACGCCCAAACACTGTTTTATTTTTTGGCTGGCTGCAAGAGGTGCGTTGCCTACTAGGGAGAGACTGCACTTTTTGGTTAATGATTTGAAATGTATGTTTTGTGATGCTGTTGTGGAGACCCAGAACCATGTGTTATTTACTTGTCCAGTTGCAAAATCTGTTTGGTCCGTGGTTTTAGCCTGGCTTCATATCAATGAGCAGTTTAATTCTTTGAAGGATCTTCTCCATTGGTCTGCCAGGCATGCCAGGAAGAAGAGTTGGCATGCCAAATTTATTAAGGCTTCTTTTGCTGCTACGATTTATTACTTGTGGATTGCCAGAAATCGCAAGTGTTTTGAGGATCAAAATGTCAATACTCAGGATGTGGCTCATAAAATTGCTGTTCACGTGTATAGTTTGTTCTTGGTCACTTAGTGTATTTTGAGCGATTGTATGTCCTGCATCCTGGGTATGCCCAGTGTATATGTAACGGATTGATCCATTTTTGATCTTTGGTTATATGATATTTTTACATTTTAACTCAAAAAAGAGAGATGCATAAACTGAAAAAAAAAAAAAAAAGGGACAGAAGATAACTATCTAACAATTTAAACAGCCTGTAGAAAAAGAGCTATTTCGAACAAAACGACCCTTCCCGAGTCTTCACTCTCCGCATTTAACTCATTCATAATTTTAACACCATAGTTCAATACGTAGCAACTGTAACTACAGTTTAATTTATATATTCAATTCAATTGGTAAAGAATAGATAAAGCACATGTTCGAAATAATAGCGGCTGCAATATTTGCAATCATCCCGTGTAAGACGCACTACATGCTTTGCGCGATTGTCATTGAGCATGTAGAGTTTGGCAAGGTTTGCTTAGCCGTGAGAAATGGCTGGAATTCCTTCAACACAATGAAGTCTAACCATGAGTCCTGTTTAATATACATAGTTGGAGACATCCTCTACAGACATTGGTAGAATGGCGGTACATCTTTCGGGAAGCATTATCTTGTATCTGGTATTGGTGGAACCAGTTTACTCATAGAAATATCTTACATCTCCCACCGTCAAGCACTGTATCTAAAGAAATTATGAGTCATTTGTTTTAAACACATGTGTTTCTGTAATGGTAGATAGAGTATACTAACAACAGACGTAGTTTGAGACTTTACTGTGTAATTATTGGTTTTTTCAAGCTATGAATAAAGATCCTTTTCATGGAAAAAAAGCACAGTTTTAGTAACTCCACTCAATAGACATACAATACAATGGAATAAAGGAAAAAAATTATCATGATAATACACGACGATCCGGAAGGTTTCGAGTGACAGAAAAGACTGGATGAGATCACAGGAGGCCAAAAGTGAGGCCATTTGTGAGGCCTCCTATCAGCAGCCGCCACGTGTTAAAATTTTCAAGGGATTGGATTTTTTTTAGTAAATGATTTTTTTAACACGTGTCGGCTGTTGATGAGAGGCCTCACAAATGGCCTAACTTTTGGCCTCGTGTGATCTTGTCCGAGAAGAGACACTGTCCAGCGAGGCTATGACTATGATGAGACAAAAATATCCCAAGGCAAGACAAACAGTCAACGTAAATCAGGCTCAGTTATGTGACTAAGTCAATCTCGGCCAAAAGACATCAGCCTCGGCCATCATCATCAATAATCGAAGCAAGTCAACTAAAGTAACTAATGCAGACCCAAGTATAATTCTTAGTCAACTCGGCCGTCTTTCTATCTAATTAAATACAAACAGTTCTAGCTAATCAACTCAACTACATCTTCTGACTTGCCCATGAAGCACCTCGGGTCGGCAATTATTCAATATGGCCAGAAATGGTTAGAACTGTAACCAGTCTCCTGAGACCAGCTAGACATACTGCACCTCGGCTCAGCAATGTATTAGTTAATCAAGACAATCACTTTTGGTCAACCTCAGTAAGCGGATATTCAAATATCAAATCAGCCATGCATCATAAGGAATCAAACTTGGCTCAGCCTCGGAGCAACCTCAAATTCAGCTTCCTAATTACTCTGAGATCTAGCCTTGGCCTTAGCCTCATATATTGCTCTGAATGACTTGGCTAGTTCAGAAAAGATATTTATCAACTGCCGTCTGGGACCCGCCAAGACAATTCTGTAAATACTTTCCAAGTGTCAATCATCGCTTGACTAAGTACAGAGTCATTATTGTTGGATGCGTGCATGTCACAGGCTCACCTACTGGCGCAGCCACTTGCGCATGCACTTGTCCAATCACATTACACATCTACAGCAGACAAAGTAGCCCTCTTACACACGCAATAGTCCCATCATCGGGCAGAGGGACAGATCTCATCGATTTTGTGCATAAAAGGACCTCCTACCAGACGAAGTAAGGGGAGCCCAACTGAACTTTCGAAGTCTTCTTCTCTAAGTAAAAGAACTACGTCTTCTCCAACTCCCTAACTCTCAGTGAGATATCTCCATAACGACATCTCAGCCTATATTCAAACAGCTACCCTCTCAGTGAGAATTTGATACATGTTTATTCTTAACCTATATTCCAGCATAAACTGCATATTAAAACACACATAACTGACTTGAGCGTCGGAAGGTTATCCTAGGACAGCGCCCATGGGCCTCTAACGTTTTATTTCCTTCTCAGGCTCCATTGACGGACCCAAACGGAAAGTTAACGACACACTACAAGGATCGTCTCCGATCCACCTGGTGAGGATCCGACCTCATCAGACTGATTGACCGTGACTAATATCGTTCGTATCGTAACCTTGTATAGTTGTATGAGAGGTGAAATGGAGAAGATGAGCATGTAGCAGCGAGCGTCACACGCGACTTGGCGGACTGGCAGCCGTGGTGGCTGAGTCTACGTGAATTCGGTATGTGTTGTCGGTAAAAATTAGAGTATGGGTGAAAGGAGACTTGGCTGAACAAGGGAAGGGATACGGGGTTATTACTAAAAATTAATATACATTGATATAATTAAAAGTTAAATTAAGTATATAATAAATAAAAGGTACGGTTTATTTTAAAAATCAAACCTTTCAAAACAATTTAGTTTTCAATTATTTTTAAACTGACGATGGTTTTATAGTTCGGTATATCCTAGTTTGTTTCAAAGACCCAACATGTATTTTTTTGTAATGAGCTCTTTCATCAAATGATCAAATTATCAGCTAGTCGTCATTTTTTTTTCTTGACTTGTTTTTGGTATGTAAATTCCAATGCATGATACATACCACCACTCCACCGTATTTCTTGGTCTTAGAATCAGATTGCTTTGATAAATTGATCCAGTTTTTCAAAAAAAAATTTATACATTTTCTGGCAAAAGGTTGAACTCCAACTCAAACGGTCCCATTGACCTAGTACCAAGTAGCTGCGTGGAAGATGTAAATCAGGAGCTCAGCGACCTCTTAGATCGGGTAAGACCTTCCACACAAGTTGCTCTCCACAAACCAGCCTTTTGGTCTATCAGGAGCTCAGCGACCTCCTAGATTAAGTAAGATCTTATGCAGTTATCCACACAAGGTAATCTCCACAAACCAGCCCTTTGGTTTAGCAGCCCTTTCGAACTCATGACCTCTTTCTGACAATTCTCAACTCGAATACCAACTGGACTATGTGCGAGGGGAATTGAGCCCATAGATGGTAGGGGTTGGCCCGGCTTGGTATCTTCTACGCACTACGTACGGTAGTTGCAAACGGCTGGCCTAATGATTGGGTAAAAAGGATTTGATCTATTTGACTGGAGATGGATTTGACTTCGAGTTTACTGTTTGTTCATCGCTGGTGGGCTTTGAGAATGGTTTTTTTTTTTTTTTTTTTTTTTTTTTTGGGAAAAAGGATCCATTCATATAAACAAACAGAGGAGAATTACATAGGTATAAAGTTCACCCACTATACACATCCATCCCTAACTACTCAGTATCAACAGCAAAATTCAGCAGCTTTCAAAAGAACATGGCAGCGCTGCTGCATGGCACGGACAAAATGATGTGAGGGGATTTCCTCCCCCACACCCTCATGTCTCGCTTTTAATCTCTTATGCCAAACACCATAAGCAATCTCGCGAAAGAGATACTTCCAGTCATAATCCACATCCGTTTCCCCCCACTTCTCCTTCAAATTCGCACCAGCCCAAACCGCAAGTGAAGTATACCCAAAAAAACTCATGTGTTTATGACGATCAACCACCATTCTCCAAACCTTCCTCACCCAGCAGCAATCGCGCAACTCATGCATCTCACTTGTTCCATCTTTTCCACATAACTCACATGTCTTCGTGTCACTCAAATGGCGTGTCAACAGGAAATTTCTCGTGGGCAGCGCATTACTCATGAGACGCCAAATAAACAGGTTCCCCCGCAAAGGGCCCTTCATCGACCATACCACACTCCAAATCGCGTCCTGCCTCCTAGTTTGCAAGTCCTCAAACTGCAACATGTATGCGCTGTGAACCGAAAAATGTTTCGGATCCTTGCCTTGCCAAAGTGGTGTACCCGGATCTTCCGTCGACAGCTCATGCAAGTAGTTAGAACTCTCCAGGCCACATCTGAGATACTTAGCAGCTTTCCTAATTCCTTTCCAAGTGCGGGAGACGTTAGTTTTAGTGCAACCATCGAGTGGCGAACCATACTTTGCCGTTAACACTTGGACCCAAAGACGTTCCTTGTCAATAATCATCTGCCAACCAAGCTTCACCATGTAAGCCAGGTTCATGTTCCTCAACTTCTTCAGTCCAAGGCCCCCCTGGTTCTTAGGCATGCAAATCCTCTCCCACGCCACATAATGCAAATGCTTGGAACCATCATGTTCAGCCCAAATAAACTGCCTCATATGTTTCTCCATATTATCAAGAGTACTCACAGGAATCTCCGCCGTTTGCATCACATAAGATGGAAGAGCGCTCAGCACCGACTGAGTGAGAACACATCTGGAGGCTTGAGACAACGTACGTGCTCTCCAAGCATTAAGCTTATTCCGAACATTATCAAGCAGAAAATCATAAGTCTTAGTTGTTACCCGACTGTTCAACAACGGAACCCCCAAATACTTACCCAAATCCCCAGTCTTACGGATACCAAGGACGCTGCAAATATCTCGGCAAACATTCGGCAAAGTATTCTTGGAGGTATACATGACAGACTTTTCCAGGCTAATCTTCTGCCCAGAAATAGTGCAAAAATCTCCCAAAATTTTTTCCATGATATGCGCCTGTTGAACGGACGCCTCCCCAAACAAAAGCAAGTCATCTGCGAAGAAAATGTGTGAAATCTTCGGACCACCTCTAGATGCTTTCACCGGACGCCACACTCCCTCCGTCACCGCACAATTTATCGCCTGGCTCAACACATCCATACAGAGAAGAAAAAGATACGGAGCAAGGGGGTCACCTTGTCGAATACCACGAGTCGGTTGGAATGGTTCCAATTTTTCCCCATTCCAAAGAATAGCCAGCTTCGCCGTGGTCACGCCATGCATGATAAGTTCCACGATACTATTATCACAACCAACGGCCGCCAACACCTCACGCAGGAAAGTCCATTTCACCCTATCATACGCCTTTTCTAAGTCGATCTTGATAATCATCATACCCGTCGCCCCCCGTTTGGTCCGCATGGTGTGCAGAATTTCCTGGGTGATAATAATGTTTTCGGCCGATTGACGGCCGGGGGTGAACGCACACTGAGACTGATCCACCAGTTTTGGGATGACCATTTTGACCCGATTGGCAATAACCTTCATAATCAACTTCGTCACCACGTTCGCAAGGCCAATCGGCCTGAACTGACTTACCGTCTGAGGATTCTTCACTTTCGGAAGCAGCGATATTAAGGTCTCATTCATATGGATTGGGAAGGATTTCTCACTGAAAGCCCTCCTAAGAAAGCCAACGACAGATGCACTAACCACACTCCAATGGCGCTGAAAAAACCCGGGGGGGAGACCATCCGGACCGGGGGTTTTCGACGCACCCATTTGAAATAGCGTCGTCTCTATCTCTTTACTTGACACCGGGTGATTAAGTAGCCGCTTGTCCGAATGAGACAAACTGGGAAAGTTCGTCGTCCAACCGACCGAATGGCTAGGTGAGTCATCCGTATATAACTCCATATAAAAGTCCAACACCAATTTCCGCAATCCCTCCTTGTCATAAATCCACGTACCCTCATTCGATCTCAAACCCATAATCTTAGGCTTAGGATTCCGCGCTCTTATCGACTTGTGAAAATAATTTGAATTACGTTCCCCATTCGCCAACCAATTAAGATACGATTTTTGTCGCCAAAATATGTCCTCATGTTTGAGGATTTCCCCATATTCATCAAGCAAGTTCTTTTCCAAATACGAAAGATAACGGGAGTCATGTTTAGCCAAAGCCCGTTGAACACCACCAATACGTGCTTCACATCTACGTTTTTTCTTGAAGAGATTGCCATACACATCAACACTCCATTCTTTGAGCCTGTCCCAAAAAACAGTAATATCGCCACTAAGATTATTAGGAAAGTTCGGCCAAGACCGTGACACAAACTCCCCGAACTCACAATGTTCCATCCAGCTATGTTGGAACCGAATAAACCTGGGTGTGGCCGGTGCAACGTCGTAATCCTGCGTAGTGAGGAATATAGGATGGTGATCCGAATGTGTTCTCGGAAGATGTTTCAGGTGAGCATTTGGAAAACAACCATGCCACTCATCATTACCCCAGCACTGATCAATTCTCTGTTGGATCTTCTTCCCTCCCGCACTCATATTATCCCAAGTAAATTTCGGCCCCGAAAATAGAGTCTCAGTAAGACCACATGAATCAACCACCTCACGCATTCTATTCGCATAGAAGCCACCCACACGACGTCCCCCCTTCTTATCATCCTGACAAATCACCTGGTTCCAATCACCAATGAAACACCAAGGAAATTTAACATAGGTACTCATTTGTTCAACATAATCGTAAAAAGTCTCCCTAACCGCAGGTATCGGCGACGCATACACAAGAGAGAGCAACCACCAGGTCTTGTTGTTCTTCAAGATACCCACGGAAAGCATTTGTGCAGTACAACTCCACACCTTCAAGTCAACAGTTCCCCCAACCCAAAAACACCATAACCCCCCCGCAAAACCCCTCGTCTCCACGGCCGCAAAATGGGTAAAGTCAAAACTATCTAAAATCCATTTGCCTTTGGAACTATGGACTCTGGTCTCCATCAAAAACAATATCGTTGGCTTGTAGTGGCCAACCAAATCCTTCAGCGCTAACCGAACTCGTCATTAAGATAGATGTGAAATGGTTTCCGCCTCCAACAAAGGCCCATTCGTCTCCATTTCCTCACTGTCCCCTGACTGTAACTCACGGCTAGCATGAGTAGCTCCAACGACACACTCTGCTTGGTTCTGCCCCTGTTCCCCCATATGAATATCAGGGGGATGTACCTTAATATTCATTTTTGCCCCCTGGACCTTGCTCCCGTCCTTGCGGACCGCCACCGACAACTCGGGCCATTGGTCCTCAAATGTTACATCCCCTCTTCCAATGGTAAAGATCCCCTTCTGTTCATTTGTTATGTCTCTTAAAGTATAGTGACTACAAGCACCTCCCCTTGAATTCCTAAATGTTCCCTTTCCCCGGGCCGATCCCCCCTGCTCCTTAAGTGAATCTCCTTCGTCACCCCTTCCTCAGGATGAAAATCCTCCACTGCGGTTTCTATCACCTTCCCCTTATTTTTACCGAAATCATTCACTCGTGAATGTCGTTCCTTGGCCTTCGAATGGAAGATCACAGCAGGGCCCTTATCCAGGACCCTTTCCAACCCATTAGACAGCACCATCTCCGGATCAATTCCCCCGCTAGCCTCGTCAAACTCATTTAGTAGATCAAAGCGAGAACCACTAAACCCACCTCTACTCGACCCCGTTCTAGTCGAACGACTTCTCGACGGATCTTGCGCCCTATCCCCCTCCAAATGACTCTGTTTAGGAAATTTAAATTGCTCAGCAGTCATAGGAGGACGCCGCCGCCTGTTGTGCGTAGCCACCATCCACGAACCGAATGGCTCTCTCTTAGGCTTCTCCCTATTCCCATTCTCCGTATGGCCACCCTCATTCGCCACAGAGGCCACCTCCGAACCACAACCGTCAGTCGAATGACCGTAGGTGCCACATTTAAAACAAATCCAGTTTAACCCTTCATATTCCACTCCAAGAACAATTCCACTGACTTCAACCCGTGAAACCAATGAATTCCTCAAGTCAATCTCCACACACACGCGCGCATACTTTCCCCTGGCAACATCCATAGTCGTAGCATCAACTTTAACCGCCTTACCCAAGGAGTTCCCAATTCTCAACAGCATGGTCTCATTGAAAAATTCCAACGGCAATTCCGGTATCCTAACCCAAACCAGTGTAGTAGTAATCTTCTCATTTGATGGGGAAAACAGGGGTCTCCACTTTCGGACCGTTATATAGTGTCCTTGAATCATCCATGGTCCATTGTTTAAAGCAATTTCATAATGTAACGGGGAATAAAAACGGACCACAAAATAACCTTGAGGCAAATCAATTATCTCCAATTTCTCCCCCCCCTGCCCATAGCTCCGACAACCTCTTTTCCAATAGTTTATAGGAGAAAGACTTACCCAACACCTTGATGATGAGGGCCCTTCTCCAGGGTCTCCAAAACTGCTTGCACTCCTCCATCGAGACTGGTACCGAGACCTTGCCCGTAACGAAAGATTCTCCATCTACCTTCCCAATAGTATCCATTATATTGACTAGGTCCTCCTCCTCAACTTCATCAATTTCATCCCCTCCCGTGTATATATCATCTTGCAAGAAAGGCTGACGAAATATGCCTGCCCAGTCTCCACCGAAGGCGCCGTCTGCATGTCTTGGTGTATTTTCAATTTCCATTGTCGGTTCTCCAATTGCAGGTCTTTTGAACTTTTTCACGCTTCTAAGCAATTGGTCTGCTTCTTCGCTCGAAGGCACAGCGGAGTTCCCGTCCATAGCAGCGAATCACCGGAATTCCGAAAAGAATTGAAAGAAGGCTTCACGGCGGCGTGAAAGACGGGTTTGATGAAATGATTGGGGAAGTTTCAGTTTTTTTCATCTTCTTTCTTAAGCCGAAACTTTTTTTCCCATTGAAAAGGTAGCCTTTTTCAAGTTAAGTAATTTTATTGTGTTCACGAAGTGTGAAGTTTTATCTATCCACATGTAAGTAAGGGATTGATTGGCCAAAACAAAAGGCTCATAAATATTCTACACATTTCATTAGTCATAGATAAACTAATCATATTTACTCTTTGACCATTTTAAAATTTGTTGTTGCAAGTTGTGCGGGTTTAGATCTGATGAGGTTAAAAATAAGACAAAATATGAAGCTTCCAATCACGTGACAATACGTGTACAATATCAATTTTTTTAAAAAAGAATAAAACACCCATTTTGGTTAGAAGATCTCAAGCGGGTTGGCACAAGTTCTGATCTTCTTGATAAGAAAATCAAACTGAACAGAGGTCGGAAACCGCCAAAAGCAACAACTGCCAGCAAAAAAGCACCATGCCTCTTCCCATTACCATTCTTCTAACCCCTCAAAATCCATCTAAATCCCTTCCCGAGCTCTCCAGATGTTCTAAAACCACCGCCATCTCCAACTAATCGCCTCCTCCCCCTACATTCCTCTTGCATTTATGTACAGAAATAAACCCCAGAAAGTTAGGCAAGCGGCTTTTGGTGCAGAATTATCTGCTTTCGATAGCCCAGATGGATGAACTGCAAAAACAAGAAGCTCTGGCAAATAATTTCGTCTTCAATACAAACAATAATTGTGATGGGCAAATGAAGGGCGAAATGGATTCTTTCCCCAGTTTCAAACCCATGAATGAAAACGAAAATGAAACTGAACCCTCCTCCGCCTGGTATTATTCTTCCCTTCTTAGCGGAAGCAATTACGATCAACAAGAAGAAGCCCATACTCCTTACTTCGTCACCTCACAACAACATAACGGCGAATCAGTTCCTTCTCCGGCGAATATGGATATAGACTCATCTTCCGACTCCGTCTATTCCCCCTTCCAACCCAAACCTTACTTGCCCTCACTTCTTAGCGCTATTTATAACTCTTCTTTAGATCCTAGTCTCGATTTTCGTACTGATTCTTCCGGTTTCTTCAGCTCTCCACAAGATTCCCCCTCGCTTTTAAGTCCCCAGATTTTTGCTGGTGTTAGCTCCTTAGCTCGTCTTATTAATTCTGATTCAAGCTTTCTTTCCCCAAATTCTGGGGTTCCTTTTTCTCTTCCGTGGGTGGATAGTGCTGGCTTTAGTTCATTTCCCTTGGACGACTACGGTAAGTCGCCGGAAATTATTCCGGCGTTATCTGCCTCTTTGGCTTCTCCTTCGAATCCTCAGAGAAGGTTATTTGAGCATCATGATTCGGGAAAAAGAAAAGGCAACTTTATACTCCCGATTCATGATCCTGCGGGACTTAATTTAGATAAGGGCAAAGTTCCAGCGGTTGAGGAACTTGGCATGTTCAATAAGGAATGGAATATGAATCAGATGAAGAGGTTGATTTCACATTCTTCTAATCAACTACAGATGGAAAACTATTATTTGCATGGTGAGAATCCCAATCATGTCTTGGAGATTTCGAATGGCAATAGTTCAGGGGTTATAGGAGAGGAGATTGAAAAGAAAGGGAAGCTTCCAGCCAAAAATCTTATGGCCGAGAGAAGGAGAAGAAAGAAGCTTAATGATAGGCTTTACATGTTGAGATCAATTGTCCCAAAGATTAGCAAGGTCAGTATCTCTTGATTTCATTAGGGTGGCTGAAATTCTAGTTAATCTTTTAATTAGAGCGCGCAAAGCCCTGTGTTTACTACATTTGTTTGTGAGTTTTGGATACTTGTACTAACTTGCTAGTTTAAATTTCCAAAAGAGATGAAGAATTCTTTTTTCTGTAGATTTCCTTACTAATTTTAGAGTGCTCATTGATATCTATGGAACTTGCATGTTCTTTGGGAATAGATGGACCGGGCTTCTATTCTTGCAGACGCGATTGGTTATCTCAATGACCTTTTACAAAGGATCAAGGACCTGAATGATGAACTGCAGTCTCTGGCTACACCCTCTTCTGTGCAATCAAACACAAGCTCTTTCCAGCCAACTTCAGCTGTCTCCCTTCTGCCCTATCCTATTAAAGAAGAATCCTGCCAGGACTTGCCACCAAATCTTACGAACAAGCCTCCAGTGGTAACTTCTGCTTTCGTTTTCAACAAGTTGATCACCTTTCTGATTGTGTTTTCAGTATGAAATGGCCAACATTTTCATCCCACAGGTCCGAGTTTGCCATATTTCCGCCATTGGCAGATTAGTGGATGCAGTTCTGCTTTAAAAGTTGGATCAAATTGTGAACTTTTTCTGGTAATTTGGAGAATTTGTTTTGCTTTAATCAATTTAATGTTTTTTTGGGGTTATAGGTTCATGTTGAGATGAGGGAGGACAATGCATTCAGCGTACACATGTTTTGTACCCGTAGACCTGGTCTTCTGCTTTCCACCATCAGGGCGTTAGAGGACCTCGGGCTAGATATTCATCAAGCTGTCATCAGCAGTTTCAATGGATTTGCTTTGGACATTTTCAGAGCTGAGGTACGGTATTCTTGGATATGCAAGTGATAACGAACCCATGGCCAAACTAAATACGCAAATTGAGCTGTAAATGCAGATAGCTTAAGCCACATGGACAGGAATAGTTAATAATGTTCTTAAGGAAGAAAAAGATTGGGACTTGCAATCTGTCTGCAAGAGAGGAAAAGTTTTCAAGGAAAGGAAACCTAATACTTAGATAACCATTTCCTTATAGAAGGGAAGTTTGTTGTTTGGAAATGATAGAAGTGTCCTTTCTTGTTCTTTTTTGAACCATCTACCATGCATGATAGTTAAATGAAGTGTAATTGAAAATCTCTATAGCAAACCATAATGAGTTGTAGCTCATGATATTACAGAGAGGCAATGGTGGAATGGAGCTGCGTGGAGAACAAATCAAAGCTACACTGGTGGATGCAGCAGCCTTGCATGGGGTGATATAGTTTTCTGATCACAAGGATATGCGCCTGGGTTCGGGCATACTAAATCGTATCAAAGAGATGCCTGATTCTTTATTAATGAAGCTTCTGTGGGCTATTTGTTTAGTTATATGCTACCACTTGTAGCGGAGTCTGCCATAGTGCCTTCTTGGTATTAGTTATCTTCTCTCTTAAAGAACAGAACGCAAGATCAAAAGGATCACATTAAAAGGCAGTGTGATGTTTGTTTCCATGCATGGTTCGATTCGGTTTGCATGAAATTTCTTGATCAGGAAACCACCACCACCACCTCCTTCTCCTCCTCCTCCTTTGTCTTGTGAAACAGACTGGTAGACCATATTAATAGTGATAAGTTAGAACCATAGAAGGGAGATTGGTATTTCGAAATGACATTTTGTTTAAGATGTTATGTCGAAGATGATCGCAGTTTAAATCTTCTTCTCTTTTTCTTATTTCTTCCAAATAGTCTTTTTCAATTTGCCAATAAAAAAGGATAGTTCAGTGAAACAATAAGTGTCTTTTAAAATGTATAAAGTATGTGATTGTTTAACTAGTGATGGAATAGGTGATATCAAATCCGAATCAAGCACAACTTCTCTTGATAATTAGTTCCAATATCTGCTGCCCAACTTTTGGATGGAAAACGGATAGAGATGGGAAAGACTCAGCAAAGATGGAAAGTCACAGAACACTTCTCAGCAATTGCTGATCTATATATTAACAACTACAATCATACCCAGTATATTTCAACGACATCAAAAGCTATCGTTAGGGTCTGAGAAAAGTAAGAGGCAGCCAAATAATACCTCCATCATAAGGGATAGAGAGTTTGCAGACTTCCAGCTGATCTATATATACTTCTATTAAATGTCTGATCAATGAAAAAAATGTTAGAATTGTCCCTTCGGGAACATTCGACTTAAAAAAAAGTGTAGAGAACTGTAACAGAAACAGAATTTTATAAATATCCTTGTACTAAAATAACTTATAAACAACCCGTTTTACTGGCAGCTCTAGAACTCTCAAAGATTCAATAGTTCTGTGGAAACAAATTCAAGGAGAGAAAGGCAACCTCTGGCCAAGCACGCCACGGTGGAAAACATTTACATGTCCTATTGCTTTGGCTATCAACTCTCTTGATACGGGACGCTGGGCAACTAATGCGTGGTCTGCTCCTGCTATAGCTTTCAATATCGAGGTTGCCAGAGAGTCTTGCAAGCAACCTCACTGTTTCTAGCATGCAATTCAAGGTAGCAAACAAGTACCAAAGCATGAACCTTTGGGTCAGCTCATTTTCCAGGACCAATTTCGCTAGAGGTGATACCCCTTTCAACTCATGATTGTCTTTGCATGTTCCATTCAGAGAAAGTTGTTACGAGAAGCAAACTTTCCTAGTGTAATCGCAGCTTCTGCAGCCACATCCTGATTCCGATGGCCGAGTTGCTCAACCAAAGGACCAATGGCCCTAGTCTTATGTTGCCAACCACTCTTACTACCAGTTGAACGCTGCATTGATAATGCAGATGCTTGTTAGGCTCTTCTCTATTTCCGTATTCATTTGAAAAATGGATCTAATACTTTTCGTGGATGCCAACTTTGTATCCCTACGAAAACATATATGGATAACACTGTCATTAGTGGCTTACTCGCTTTCTCCCGAGCAAAAGCCTCTTGTGCAAGATGGGAATACTCTGTCATTCTTGCCAGTACAGTAGCCAAAATAACCTGAACCCTAATTTGTGAATTGTCAAACACCCGAACTACAAGTGGCACTCCAAGTTCATTCACAATAACAAGAGCACAAACCGTCTTATCGTTAAGTTTGTGAGGATGCACAAATTTAACATATATATGAACATTACGTATTATTTGATTTTATACAATTTTCAGATGATTAAGCTCAAATCAACAAAATGAGTCGTATCTTTAAATAATTCGTATTATTTAAATAAGGTTGTTGCTTTGTGATCTTGATATTATTGATTCGAGTCACAGAAACAGATTATTGTACAAAGTGTAAGGTAAATCTGCGTACATTGATCTAGCCTCTTTTCGTACCATGCGCAAACGCGAGAGCCGAATACACCAGGAAATTTGTCAAATGAAACAAATGAGAAGAAGAACGAATAATTACAGGAAAAAAGAAGAAGAAGGAGGGGGAGATAGGGGGAGGGAGGATGGAAAAATTGAGAATCAGAAATGAGAAATCAAAATTTCAAGAAAAAGGAAAGTCTATATGTTGATATGAATCATCTAAATAAGGAACCATTGATTATGGAGTGGACAAACAAAATCAATAATCAAAAGGTAACAAAGTCATTGTAGCTAAAAAAAATCAAAATAAACTCGCATGGAACAAAATCCCTCTGCGTCGCCTTCAATAATATTTTCAGGTGTTGTACAAGCTGTCAGAAAACCAAAGCATCTGAGAAAAGGACACCAGTACAATATGTAAATTAATAGCGGATGAGATATGAGAATGCCTCTTATGAGTCAAAATATGAGGCCTCCAATCACGCGACGCCACGTAGATCCAGTGGACGAGAGTTATTGGAACGTGACCCACTGGACTTTGCTGCAGATGTCTTCCCCTTCATCTCCTTCACTACAGCTTGGAAGACCTCCGGGTTTTGAGCCACATAACGAATGGCTCGTATGTGTTCTTCATATGTGAAGGCAATGGGGGTTGAGGATTCTCCTGGCTCCGTGGAGCATTGATCAGTTTGTTGCTGAGAAGATCTTTGGCTCCTCCTGGATGTCATAGGTTGCTTGGACCATTGACTATCTTTTTTACTCATCTTTCTCTCAATAGCTTCCTAATATAATTAGAAAAGCTCTGAGTAATCGTCAGAAAAACTTTGAGTACCTGTTTTCTGGGTTAAGGGACTAAGGGGCCCTCCTTCTAGCGCCAAATGATGAAGCCGGATCTTCACCAAGGGTCTAGATGACCTCAAAATAGCTCCGTCAGTTAACGTGAAGGATTTGTTAACTGGGATTGTGAATGTGTAGCTGGAATAGCGCCAAATGTCCTGCATAAAGAAGCACAGGTCAGAGGTCCCGGGGGGTTGGCCCCGGAAAAAACCCTCCGACGCTCAAGTCAGTTCGGGCCATATCTCACTGAGATTATAATGTAAAGGGTGAGTTATGAATTTCTCACAGTATTTGCCGAGGAGCAGAGTGTATGAATATGCTTTAGAGTATAGATGTTTCAAATCCGGATCCCCCCTTCTTTGTTTTGGTTGCCCTGCTTTTATAGACTTTTTTCCGCCTTTAGTTCCTGAGAGTGGATTGTGGAAAGGACGTTTGCTTGAGGAAGAAAGCCTAAGACGCTGTAGGTCTGCTGATATGATTAATAGTCTGACTGATGTGACTAATAGGACGGCTGTTATAACATTAGCGTGTTCAGAAGAATACCTAGTTGTAGTCATGATATTTGAATTTCATCTCTGTCTGAGGATCCTATGAAGTATTATCGTACTTAGTGCATTTGCTGTGCTGAACCTTGCCGAAGTGCATGACTTGCTGTGGTACACAGCTGAGCTTTGCTGAAGTGCATAACTTGGCTCTATCCCGTTGTAGTAGTCTGAAGTGCGGCATTGGAATATAAACGGAAGTTAGTGCCGAGGTGCAGACCTTGGCGGATTCTTCAATGTCATGTTGCCACGCTGAGGTGCAGCCGTGGCTGAACAGCCATGCTGGGGTACTGAACCACTGAACTGCAGTATTTTGAGTGATGAGTTACTGAAGTTGAACCGTAGACTGTTGCTGACTAACAGACGATTAATTGAGGTTTATCATCTAATTATTAAAAAATCATGTGTTCTCAACTTTACTTTTTATTATATTATTTTTTAGTGTTTAATATGTCGTCCGTTATTATTATTACTTAGACAATACACAATTTTGGGAGATCTTGACGTCGGTGGCGTTTGGTTGGGGATATGGGAATGAGGGAATGGGTTTGGAGGAATCCAAACTCATTCCGGCTGTTTGTTTGGGGTAAATGGGGGAATGGATTTCATTTTGATATCCAACTTTTTGGAAATGGATATCGTTTTTTGATATACTAGGCCCCCTATCTATCAAAATGTGGGAATGGGGAGCCGCCGGTCAACGCCGGTCAACGACGCCGGCCGCCGGCGACCACTACTCCGACCGGTCACTATTCTCATTCCCATTTTAATACCAACTAACTATCACTTTTAACCCCAAACACATATCCTCCAAACTCATTCCCTATCATACCCATTCCGATTCTAATTCCGATTCTCAAGTGCCAACCAAACGCCACCTAAGTTATTCAAACTAATGTGGTAAATATTAATCTTGTAAGGTTGATCTGAAAAGGTTAAAACTTGGGGAACGAGATCCCCTAACCCCCAAGTCCCTCACCCCCCTCCAGACCGCCCGACACGTGGCACACAGGGGGTAGTGAGGCTGGATGTGGGTGACCCTTTCCCAGTCTCACCACCTCCTGTGTGACACGTGTCACCGGGTCCTTAAATACCCATTAAAGGGGTCAGGTGATTCCAGTCCAAAACTTGGTGCCTGTGTAGATCAGAAGAAAGGCCAAAAAGCCAAATAATTTGTTTCGAGTCCTCGGTGACTGTGTGTGGGGAAACTTTTGCAGTTCAGTGAAATTTATACCAAAAAAAAACCCTCTTTTTTCTTCAGATTTCTACCATTGTTGAATCAAGTTGCCAGTTCTTCTCTGCATGTAAGTTTACTCTTCTCTTCTTTCTTTCTGTTTTGATGTCCTTTACGCAGCTCGTTGGCGCTGCTATTTTTTCTATATTGGTATCTGCATTTTCGAGAAGAGGGGGAGTGATTGGCTTTGTGGGTTTTGTGATGGTTCTATCTTTTTTTTGCTCTTTGGATGTTTAGTAATTTTTGTGAATGTTGCATTTCTGTCTGATTTTTAACTCTCTTTCGAGTAGGGAAATGTGGTTTAAGAAGTGTGGAAATCACATTTGCTGCTATTTTATTGTACTTTTGGATGCTTAGGATCTTGTCCCTCTTAAATTTTTGTTGCTTGTGTGCCGTGCTTTTTTGGGGTTCTGAGCTTTAGGGGTTCAATGGTTTGTCGGAATATAAAGAAATATTCTGATTCCTTCATATGGTGATCTTTCCATGAGAAGCGCTGCATGTATGATTTTGGTTCTGAAATTACTGTTTTTAGAATGTGAAAATTATTTGAATTCTTTTCTTGGGCTTCTTCTAATTAAAAGAAGGAGGTTGGTAAACCTTTTTTTTTTTTTTACATCTTTCTGTATAATGAGGAAAGGGTGACAAGAAAGATATGTGATGCTTGCGTTTGTTGAATTGGTTGCATACCTTGAAGTTAGAAGGAGACAAGTAAGCCTTATATGTTCTCATTGTTTCGAATGAAAATATGTTTTATGAGTTGTTTAGTATTTGTTTATTTATTTAATATTTTTGTAGGTAGGGGGTTTAGTTTTTGACACTCTTAATCTGCACCTTATACAATAAGTTGTTTATGGTTTTATGGCTTGTTGGTCTATGCTTTGCATTTGATAAGTCTTTTTGGAAGTTAAATTGAAAGAAATGTTCTCTCACATGACCGTTGTACTTTGTACTGTTGTAGATTTTGAGATCGATGGAAATGACAAACAGCAAGGAAGATGCAGGAATTGGGAGCAGTAAAGAAAGATTCTATGATATAGGTGATCTTTTTGATGACTGCATGTTGGATTCGACTTATTTAGAAGAACTGGGTGAAGACTTTCTAAAAAGATTCTGTAAACGGGCATCAACAGCCTTTTTTGACCAATATGGTCTGATAAGTCATCAACTTCATTCTTATAATGAATTTATTAAGTACGGGGTTCAGAAAGTTTTTGGTTCTATTGGAGAGGTGGTTGTGGAGCCTGGATTTGACCCATCTAAGAGAGGTAATGGTGACTGGAGGTATGCGTCATTGAAGTTTGGGAAAGTATCTCTTGAACGGCCAATTTTTTGGTCAGGAGAGAAGTTTTCTGCAGATGGTGGGGAGGAGTACCTCAAATTGCTACCTCGCCATGCACGTCTTCAGAACATGTCTTATTCAGCAAGGATTAAAGTAGAGATTCATGTTCAGGTTATTTAAAATTCCAGTTTTAACTTCTTTGAAATTTTGCTAACTTTGAAAACTTTGTGGCACCCAGGTTTTGGTAGTTTTGCTCCTACACCTTTTAAAATGGTTTATAGCTCACAGCTTATATATATATATATATATATATATATATATATATATATATATATATATATATTGTGTGAAAAACCTTTAGGTCTAGCGGTTGAGTAGCATTTATCCCATTCCTGGGTCTCGAGTTCGATTCCCTTCCCCAATTTTTCTTTTTAAAAAAAAGAATATATATATATATATATATATATATATATATATATATATTGTGTTCTGGTTGTAGATTCAATTTTTATGTTTTCTTAATAGATCAATTTTTGTCTCTTTTTCGACTTCCATAAGGTTGCTATTGTCTATTGGACTTTTTTTAATTCTCTTCATAGATGTAATCATGTTATTTATCTCCTCCAACCCCTCCCCCCCCCCAACCAGGAGGAAAAGGATGAGGACTGAATAATCTCTACAGGTTCGTATATGTTTAGAATGGATTGACATAGATACTAGTTCAGCAAGATTGTGACAATTGAACTGGTGTCACCTTTTACTGTCAATAATCAGTAGTATGAACTGTGGTTTTCACTAAGATATATTATATCTTCCACGTGTTTCTACTTGGAATCTTGTAGGTGTACACTAAGAATCTTGTCGGAAGTGACAAATTCAAAACTGGAGAGGAGCAGCATGTTGACAGGGTGCTTGAAAAGGAGGACAAGAGAGAGGTTGTAATGGGTAGGATTCCTGTCATGGTAAGGTCAGAGCTTTGCTGGATGAATGAAGCTGAGAAGGATGATTGCGACTTTGATCAAGGCGGGTACTTCATAGTCAAGGGTGCCGAGAAAGTAAGTAATCCTTCTTTGTTCTCTTGGTTAATTGGTTGTCTACCTTGATGGGCACTGCTTCTAGTTATAATTCCTGAAATTGCACTGCTTGTACAAGTTCCTAGCAAAAAGTTAGTTGTCAGTGAGATGTGTAAAATGTGGTGAAATTAGGCGGGGAAAAGACAAAATATGGCCAAGTTGTTGGGACGTGGTATATGAAGGGAGTATTTAAGATGGTTTTTGCTTGCATAACGGGACAGGTTTTGCCTCATGCATTTGTTCCTCAGTCCTGTTGTTTATCTGGTGTTTTACATCCTGCCGGTACTTTAAGTAGAGGATTAAGCAGGCCAAGCTATTGCCTCCAAGATTTGTCGCTACTCTGATGATAGGGCACTGCACAATATCTTATGGAAAGTAATTATGAAAAAATTGATTCACTCAACGACAACAAGAACTTATAAAAAGATATTAATGTTGTTGTAAAGAGTCACCATAAACAGAGCCTGTTATTCTTATATCTGAATATTTTGCCATTAAGTATCTGATGACCATGTATATTTCATAGAAACTTCCTTTTCAGCTTTTCATCTATTATTGAGCTTTATTCCTGCTTTATTGCAGACATTTATTGCACAGGAGCAGATGTGCTTGAGAAGACTTTGGGTTTATGATATCCCAACTTGGATGGTTTCTTATCGTCCAGTTGATAAAAGGAGAAGAGTTTATGTGAAGCTATTAGAACCTGAAAAGGTGGAGAGTGTAAGAGGAGGAGAAAAGGCTCTTACTGTATTTTTTGTAGTGGCAGAGATGCCAATATGGATTCTTTTTTTCGCCCTTGGTGTATCATCTGATAGAGAAGTGGTGAATCTGATTGATGTGGACATCAGTGTTACCAAGATTGCGAATATACTTACTGCATCAATCTATGAGGCTGACAAAAAGTGTGAAGCCTTTCGGAGAGGGAGAAATGCTCTCAGCCATATTGATAAATTGCTGAAGAACTGCAAATTCCCACCGGCAGAATCAGTAGAAGAATGCATCAGCAGTTTTTTGTTCCCAGACCTGGAGGGCTTTGGTAGAAAGGCTCGCTTCTTGGGATATATGGTGAAATGTGTTCTGGAGGCCTACACTGGCCGCAGAAGAGTGGAGAATAGGGATGATTTTAGGAATAAGAGATTGGAGTTGGCAGGTGAGCTGCTGGAGAGGGAGCTAAAAGTCCACCTCAAGCATGCTGAAAGGAGCATGCGCAAAGCCATGCAAAAACATCTAAATGCAGACTGCGAGCTGCAGCCTATTGAGCAGTATCTGGATGCCTCAATTGTGACAAATGGTCTTCAAAGAGCTTTTTCAACAGGGGCATGGTGTCACCCTTACAAGAGGATGGAAAGAGTTTCTGGTGTTGTGGCAACTCTAAGACGAACAAATCCTTTACAAATGACTGCAGATATGAGGAAAACAAGGCAGCAAGTATCATATACTGGCAGAGTTGGTGATGCAAGATACCCGTAAGTGACTTGAACTTATTTGTTGCATTTTATTTCTCTTCTATTTTTCCTGTTGGAAAACCATCATGGTCAATCACTTAGTTCCACTCCAGCTTCAGACAATGTCTTTAAGTAAATTATTTACTCAAAAAAAAAAAAATTTGCCTACCTTTTCATAGCACTGCTGCTGCTGGATTATTTCAAGTTTTATGAGTAAATTTTTTTGTAAAGTGATTGCTTTCACCTTGATTTGATTGAACTTCTGTTCCAAGAAGTGGCAGTTTCTTGCAGGTTTGGAGTTCCCATTGGTACTTCTAGATTTTCTTAAGCAATATGGAGTGCCCAGATAAAAAATTTCTTGCCTATCAATCGAATTAGTTCCCTCCTAGCAGGTTCTCTTGCTTTTTGCAAGGCTATTTTGGCTTTTAGCTGAACTTACTCTGATGTCTGCTGTTCATGGGTTGCACCTCACGTCCCACGTATTGAAATGAAAGTGATGAATCACAACTGGTTATCTCAGACTTTTAAAGATGAGAACAGCTGTTTCACATGAAGCAACAGTTATAATCTTATAGTAGCCTGTACATATTTTTCTGCCGATATCTATGTTACTCTGTTGAATGGTTCCAGAAAAAGACGGCTTATTGCTATAATTAATGTTAGTCTACTACAGTCCTCTTGAAATGAAGCAGGAGTTCCTAACTTTGGAACCTAATTCTTGATACATTTTAATTGGATGATTAGAAAGCATCCCAGTCATTTTCAGCTTAATTTATTTCTTAGCTGGGGTTGCTTCTTGTGGAGATTGAAATTACTTTATGCTATAGCCCGTACGTTTGTTGCTGTGGTTATCTTAATTGGTCATTTGAGCGTTTGTTTGTTTTTTTTAAATCAGAAGCAGCAGTCACGATGACTTGATAAAGATGATAAATTACTTTACCACTTAAAAGCTTCTGCTGTAAAGTAGTTTTTATGCAGCTTCAATCAACTCTTCCCCCCCCCCCCCCCCCTCTCTTTCTCCCTCCGCCTCACGTGTAGGCAGGCAACAAATTTGAACTTGCTGTCGCCTTTTCAACTACTCGTATCAAACCTGATCTTTTTGGTTCAGGCAGTTATGCTAATGAACTATCACAATTATTGTTGATTTGTTGATTTGCGCTAGCATATGAAGTCTGTTTTTATTTCAAATTCTTCAAACTTTTGGCTCTACTTTTTTCTTTTCCTCCCTTTAAAAATGGGCGGGAAATCAGGGTTATTGTTACTTTGCACTAGCATATAGTCTCTGTTTTTGTTTCGAGTCCTTGAGACTTTTCCCCTTACCTTTTTTTCTTCCTTTCCTACCTTTATAAAAGGAACGCCCTTGAATTCTTATTCACAAATGAATTGGGAAAGCCAACAGAAAGATTTTATTGTGACTTCGTTAGCTAGTGTGTATCATCTTACGAGAATAGAATATGGTGTCGATCACTTACAAGAGTTATGCATAAAAGTATGTGGGAATCATGGTTTTTTGGAACCTGTGTTGCAGGCATCCTTCGCACTGGGGAAAGGTTTGCTTCCTTTCCACTCCAGATGGAGAAAATTGCGGTTTGGTGAAGAATTTGGCCAGTTTGGGACTTGTTAGTACCTCCCAGTTTGAATCTCTTAGCGATAAATTGATGTTCTGCGGGATGAAACCATTGCCAACTGATACTTCTACTATCCTCCATGGAGAGAAGGTCTTCTTGGATGGGAACTGGGTTGGAACATGTGAAGATTCTGCTCTTTTTGTGGCAGAGTTGAGAAGCATGCGCCGGAACAAGGAATTCTCACTGCAGGTTCTCTCATAAACATCTCTAGTTGGTTTAGCGACTTTCGATCCTTAAGAATTACATATGTTGTGCCACTTGCCTTGTTCTGTGAACTGTATATAGCAATAATATCTGATTTTTGTCATCTTTTTTCTCCTCTTGTAACTATTTTTTATCCTTTTTTATTATATAGCTTGAGTTGATAGAATATTTGACGATTTATCAATTATCATCAATTATGCATTCTCTCTTTGTGTGTGTGTGTGTTGTGAAGATTGAGCAAATTCTTGTTCTGTTATAGGTTGAAGTCAAAAGAGACGGTCAACATGGAGAAGTCCGAATATTTACGGATGCAGGAAGAATTCTTCGTCCTCTTTTGGTTGTTGAGAATCTTAGGAAAATTAAAGATCTGAAAGGTGCTGAGTATTCCTTCCAGTCGCTTCTTGATGCTGGAATAATTGAGCTTATTGGACCTGAAGAGGAAGAGGATTGTGTAACCGCTTGGGGAATTGGATACCTCTTCATGAGAAATGAAGAGCATCGTCCCGAGCACCATCCCAAGAGGTTCACACACTGTGAGCTTGACATGTCATTCTTATTAGGTTTAAGTTGTGGAATGATCCCATATGCGAATCATGACCATGCGAGAAGAGTTCTCTTCCAGTCTGAGAAGCACTCTCAGCAGGCTATTGGATTTTCATTCACAAATCCAAGTATGAGGACCGACACCAACATTCATCAATTATATTATCCGCAGAGGCCCCTTTTCCGAACAGCCCTTTCCGAGTGTCTTGGCAAGTCTACTTTCACCCGTCATAAGGGGATGTTGCCTCGGCCTGAGTTTTACAATGGACAGTGTGCCATAGTATCAGTCAATGTTCACCTTGGGTACAATCAGGAAGATTCTTTAGTAATGAATCGTGCATCAATGGAGCGTGGAATGTTTCGCACAGAACATATAAGGAGCTACAAAGCTGATGTTGATAGCCAGGATGGTCAAGATAAGAAGATGAAATCTGAGGGTACCGTGAAGTTTGGAAAGACCCAGAGTAAAATTGGGCGTGTTGACAGCCTCGATGATGATGGCTTTCCATATATTGGTGCAGACCTCCAGGCTGGTGATATAGTCATAGGAAAATATGCTGAATCAGGAGCTGATCATAGTGTGAAGTTGAAGCACACAGAACGAGGCATGGTTCAGAAGGTGGTGCTATCGGCTAATGAAGATGGCAAAAACTTTGCTGTTGTTTCTCTTAGACAGGTTTATATATGCACTACCTGTTTACTAACTTGAGGATGTGGGTGTAAAAAAATTGAAATTAAATTTCTAGTTGCTTAGGGTGTTGACCGATATTTGTTGTCACCTCCTCTATTGCACACAACTCTTTTTCTTCAACTTTTCTTTCCCAAGTTTTCCCTTCTGCGTCCCTAGCTTCACTTTCCTAAAGAGAATAATGGTTTGTGTAGGATTTACAACTTCTTCACCTGGTAATAGTTGTGCACATCTGTTCCCCCCCCCCCCCCCCCCCCCCCCCTTTAAATTACTTTATTTTCACCACAGCTGCAGATAGAGACGCACTTTTTTCTGTCAGAAGTGAAATGCAGTTTTAGGGATGTAGATGAATGTTTTAATTCTGTTACTCTGGACATAAAATGGATCCCCAAAAAAAGGAACAAAAAATGGTATCCCGATGCTAACTGCATTTCATATTATGCGAATAGCTTATGGTTATTCTCATAGTCTTCATTCTGGCTCTGCTTATTTGGATTATATTACAGGTTCGAACTCCTTGTCCTGGGGACAAATTTTCAAGCATGCATGGGCAGAAGGGTGTTTTGGGCTATCTGGAGTCCCAGGAGAACTTGCCTTTCACTGCACAAGGAATTGTTCCTGATATTATTATTAATCCACATGCATTTCCTTCGCGTCAAACTCCTGGACAACTGTTGGAGGCAGCTTTAGCCAAAGGCATAGCCCTTGGAGGTTGTCAAAAATATGCTACACCATTTTCCACTTTATCGGTTGAGGATATAACCGCGCAACTTCACAGGTACAAAAGAACTGTTTGTGATGGATTCCTGCCATTTGTGTACAGCTATGTATAAGGGCTGCTGTGTTTATCTTCTGGTTGGTTGAGAATCTATGCTGATTTTCACACTTACTGCAGGCTTGGGTTTTCAAAGTGGGGGGATGAGAGAGTGTACAATGGTCGAACCGGTGAAATGCTAAATTCTCTCATCTTCATGGGCCCAACATTCTATCAGCGCCTCACACATATGGCTGAAGACAAAGTTAAGTTCCGAAATACTGGACCAGTCCACCCTCTTACTCGTCAGCCAGTGGCTGACAGGAAACGTTTTGGTGGGATCAAATTTGGTGAAATGGAGAGGGATTGCCTCATCGCGCATGGTGCAGCTGCCAATCTGCACGAACGCCTCTTCACATTGAGTGATAACTCACAGGTGCACATATGTAGGAAATGCAAGACCATGGCAAACGTAATTCAAAGGTCGGCGATTGGCCGTAAGATTAGAGGACCTTATTGCAGGTTATGTGAGTCTACGGCAGACCTTGTCAGGGTTAATGTGCCTTACGGCGCCAAGTTGGTCACACAGGAGCTTTTCAGTATGGGTATTACTCTGAAGTTTGAAACTGAGGTCTGCTGAACTCCTTTAACCTGTCTGACCCTAGTGTTTACTGTGCAAATCTGTAAATTTGAATCCTTCGGGATGAATGCTATCAACTGATTCAGCTACTGATGCAGTCAAGCTGCAATTTTAGCTACTAATCTGTAAATAAATGATGTGATGTGATTCAGCTACTGATGTTCTCAAGTGGTACATTAGCTTTCCTTCAACTGATTCTTCTTGAGACAAGTTACTGGACTCAAATTTTGAAGAAAATATATGGCAAAATATTGTTTTCGACTATTGTGGTTTAGGATTACAGTAGTTAAAATTGATATCCGCTCTCTTTTTTATCTTTTTTATATCTCAGAAAAAAGAGTGCAAGTCCTTTTAACTCTTAAATAATCTGTAGAAATCCTTAATATCACAGTTTTACTAATAATTGACATCGAATGAACACATGCAAACTCCTAACACATCAAATCAGGCTTCACACCCAGATCCACTTTCAAATGACAACATATCCCTATGTGTATTTTGGAATTTCTGGTGGAATTTCTGTTTTACATTATTATTGTATGCGGTTGTGGCTTTGACCAAAGTGCAACTGACCAACAATAAACAACCATCTCGTCATCTTCTATGGACCAAAAGTACACCAGTAGATTCAGACGATAGAAAGGTGACACTAAGACCCGAACAAAGGCATCCAATAGCGACAGGCTTCCACGTCAACCGTAGCTTCCATGGGAAAGAACCTGAACCAATTCTCAGGAAATGGAGCATAAAATCGGAAAACTTCAGGATTCTGTTCTAGATCATTGTACAGTTGTTATTAGTGCAGGAATGTTAAATGCTTAGCTTTTCTGGACTTGATAAGGAAATTTTTGTAAAGGTGTGTGTTTTCATTGTCAATTGAATGTTGTCACGAGTAACTATTTTGTAAATGCGCCATCACGGTTTATATATAAAATTTTATTTTAAAAAAAAGACATCGAATGAACTGGTGAAAGTTGTGCCATGAATTTTACAAAGGTAAATTTTACACACTTGTGTAATCCATTATCCCCTTTCCGTTTTAATTACAGCACTGAAATTTTCTTACTATCCACATATTGAAATTGTTTTTGGGTGTTGCTTTTTTTTTTTTTTTTTGTATTGCGGGAATTTTTCTTGTTATTACATATATGAAGCTCTGGAATGAAGCTTCAATTTATTCATCCTTCCAATTTAATAGAACTGGATGTTACAGTTCTCAAATCCCACAACGTTATCCATCATTACCATCTTAGGAATCTCCGTATTATCTTTGTGCAGCACCATGTGTAATCAACTAACACAAATTATTGAATCAAAGAATTTTTAGCATACTGGTTGGAATCATGTCGTTACCCTTACAAAGGAAGGGGTTATGAATGATATTTGTCGAAAACTGTGAAGAATGTCTGAACAATCATAGTGTCTCTTATTAAAAAGTACATTTTCGGTGCATTAAATTTTTACGTTTGCGCTGAAGAGGGGCCAGATCGCTTCCAAATGTATCTTATTAAGTGAAATCTAAATTCAAAGTCACCGGTTAACCTTTATAATACAGTCTACTAATGTTGATTGACTGTATGTCTATCACTATAACATCTTGATAGTTTTTAACTGAGTTGTCTTTACACGAATACTTAAGGTTATCTATGGCTTGCCTGACTGTTAGTCTACCACAATTGAGTTATGTCTTTACACTAATACTCACAGTTATCTACAGCTTACCTATCTGAAGTGTTAGTCTCTCAGTAATACACATGGATACTTTTCTGCTTTTTTCGGGAAAGCGGAATTTTTATTTCAACAAAGTGTGTAAGAGTATGCATCAAAGAATCATACCATATTGCATCTACACCTACATCTTGAACATTTTTCAAATTATGTAGATATGCCTGAGTTTTTACTCTACTATAACATCTCGTACAACTTGACTTGGAGGCGGAAACTGTTGAATATGTCCAAGGAACAATTGATTCCTCTAATACCAAATAGACAACACGGCATCGAAGAAGATGTATCTCCATTCCGAAAGACAACCTTGGGCTGCCGGTTATCTACTGAGAAAATGTGACTTATAGGCCCAACCCCAAGCCCAACCTATAAAATAGAATAAAAAGTTTGTTGCATTCGTAATTCCTGTCTTCAGAGCTTCAAAGGAAGGCATAAACTCTCAAATTGCAAAGATTGAATACTGGAATCAGATGTTTGAGAGATGATTTGAATGTGCAAGAGGATCAAAATTTTGTGGTGAATTACGCCGGGGTTCAAATGGCGGTGGAGAGATTTTTCAGTACAGCGCAAAGTGATTTTAGGACTTCCAGCTCAAACGAATCCGACCTTCTCATCCTTCTTTCCGGCCCTCCTTCCAGGTAGGCACCTTCTCTTTCTTTCTTCTTAATCCTTTTCTTTTTTTTCTCTTGAGGGTTTGTAAAGGTCCGTAACAATGTTTGTCAGTGGGAAAACCTCATTGCTTTTCCAGTTTGCCGTTAATTCTGCCGCAGCTGCCGATGGTGAAGTGGTCTTCATTTGCAATCCCCGCAAATTAGGCGCCAATCCCCCTTATCTCTCTCAGGGTGTTGATCCCTCGTCTCAAGTTTTTGAACATATTCACATGAAGTAAGAAACTTATTATTCTCTTTGAGTCCATTCCATTCTACTTCTGGCCCAATTTCTCGCCTTTGCTTGCTCTACTTGGTTGTGGTCTGTATCAAGTTTGTTTATTTGCATATTTGTTTTCTTGTGTTTGAAGGTATGTGGATGATCGTGAAGGGCTCACGAATTACTTTTCTGCCTTCCACTTGCACGATAAATTTCCTGTTTCAGTCGTTATTGATGATTTCGCTGATTTCTTTGATGAAAGGTAGTATCAATTTACCACTGTTTCTCGTATTTCCCAATTTCCGTTTATGGCAATCTTCCCACGACTCTGGATCATCTTTTTCACGAAGAAACTGCCAAGCAAGATACAACAACTCCAGGGGAAGAGACCTAGCAATGGCTCGAGCATTGGCATTATGTCGGAATGCCATCTCTCATGCCAAGTAAGGACACTGCAAGTTTTACTTGCTAATTTCATTTTGAGGGGTTTGTGTGCGCTCCCTCTTTGCCCTACCAGGTCATGCAGTGGCTACTCTGACTTCTGGTTCTGATGATATCCCACTGTTGCTTTTCTTGGTAGTGAAACGAGATCATGCAGGCTTTTGCTCTCGGACACTCACATCGGTGATTCCCCTAGGTTGTTATACCTGTACAAGAGATGGATTTCCTCCATTTACACTATCCAATCTAGTCTTGCTGGTAAATGTTTCTGAATTTGCAGTTTTTTGCAACTGTTTTCTCCATTTACACTTTCCAATGTTTTGCTTTTAATTCAGTTTTTCTTTTGTGCCATGTCTGGGATGCTAATACCCTTGGTTTCTTTTTTGATAGGCGATGCCCTTGGATCCTTTCTTCTTAGAAATAGCTATCAATCAGGCATTGAGAAACCACCTACAGGGAGGACAGCTAGGTACTCCATAGCCCTTCAGTATTTGGTTTTGGAAGGAATTGCAATTGATGATCAGTGAGAGGTAGAGAGCTCTTAATCTAAAAACCTTTTTCCCCATTATGTGAAAAGTCCATACATAACTTCTGTGCGCTTTGGATATGAATTTCCGTAGAATATATTTCTTCTCGTTTTTGAGTATGTTCTTTCCCAAGCTTTTTAGTTGCAACCTGAAGGCCTCATCTCCTGTGTAGGTTCCCTCAGCTTCGTGAATAAAGGGGTTGATTTTTGCTTAATCAGAAGACGGAGTGGATGTAGTAAGGCAACAAGAGTTATCTTTTTGAGAAACGTGTGTACGGATGTTACTAAAGGCAGAGATACTCAGAAGAAGGTGTAGGAAGAAGGGGTGGTGGTGAATATTAGGTTGTTTGGAAAAGGCTATTTTGCTAAACTCACATCCAGTGTCCAAAGCCACAGGTACATGCTTTTCTGGAATAGCCTTGCTCAATCACACCTGGACAGAGAGAGTGTACATTTGTATGCGTAGTTGAACTGTTTTATTGGAATACTAGAGGAAAAACTAGCCAAGTAGGGTTGCTGAGATCTGATCCCCTGTGTGGGTTGTTCTTAACCCCCTTTATAATAAGCATTGATGAAGCAGGGTTGTGCTACAATATTATTCGGCAGTTGTGAGAGCTTGACATCAGGGTATAGCTCAATGTGATAGATAGACATGGCAATTGGTCAGCAACTGTGTAACACCTGCCCCAATTAACTCTTATGGGGCAGAGTCAAGGCATGCCCAAGACTGGTTGCAGGGCTAAAGTTTCAGCCTCATATCTAACATGAAATAGAAACAGACCCGTCAAATAGACCACTTTGTTGTTTCTGTTATGTTCCAAGTATGAAATTGTGATATTGTGACCCGCATGCATCCCTTCTAGAGTTGTTTTACAGTTTAAGCAGTTTGATCCAAAATCATGCTTTGGTGGGAGGGATAAAATGGGTTCTGAGAGCTTTCCGAATTGCTGTAGTTTGCTAGGTGACCATAGAATTGTTGATGGTTGATGAGTGAAATTGATTTGCCCATGCACAGGCAGGAGGCCAATAGTTGCGCTTGTTTCATTGATAATTAAAGCGAGGAGGCCTCTGCCCATTGCCAGAATAAAAGAGCACGAAGCAGCATTGCATGTTTGCAATGTGTGAGTTCTGTCTAGAGGATCTCGGTCCATTTATTTTGGATAAGATCTTCTGTACAAGTCTCTCCACACACACCAAGATGTATGGTATTTACGCTAATCTTATATGTCCCACCGTTGTTTCCATTTTCTATGAGTCAAGGACATTTTTTTTTGACTTTGAAATATGATGGAATAAAGCAAAATGACTCACTAAATTGGCTGAGCTTTTTATATTGTGAAGTAGCAGTCGATTGACACAGCTTGACGCATCATTATAGGTCATGGAAAACAACCTCTGTGTGTTTCTAACACATGGGTATGGTTGCGTACATCCGACCCCCCATACCCCGCCATAGGCGGGAGCCTCTAAGGCAATAGGGTAATGTTGTTGTTGTTATATGTTCCACCGTTCGGTGTGTATCTTTAAACAAAACTATATAGTTTCAACTTGTGCAAAAAAATCAAATCCCAATTAATTAGAGTTCATCTACACAATTCCTTTCACAAGTTAAAATTGTATTTTTTAAAAAAAAAACTTGAATTGTGTGCAACACAAGAAATGATGTGTGTTGATCTCACACACTCTGCTTCTTGATAGGTATGTTTAAAGAAAACTACATGATAGTAACTTGTAGCAGATAAGATCTTATCCCAATTATTTAATATCCTATTCACAAATCTCTCACAAGTTAAAATTAGTGTGGTTTTACTAAAATGATACACACCGAAAAAGTAAATTTTATGTGTTGATACCACACACTCTACCTCTTTGTGTTTGTTTTTAAAAAAACTAAATAATTTCAATTTACGAAATGAATTATGGAAAATATCACGTCTCAATTATATGAGATTAACAAGGCATCGGCACAAGAAGTCTATCCATTAATTGAAATTGTATCGTCTCGCTAGAAACAAACTCTCAATCCTTTGAGATGTATTGTCTTCATCTCAACCTCCACAGACCTGACGATTGCTTTTGATGTTAGAATATACTGGGTATGATGGGTACGGTTGTTATAAGCACACACAAAGATGTGACCAGCAAACACCACATTTTATATAGCATTCAGACTCTTAATCTCGTCCCTATATCTATCTGCAAACTAATTTCATCAGCGACTTTGACAAGATTGATATATATATATATCACTGAGGAATGAGATTCCCTCATCCTCTTTCCGGTCACCATATACACCACTGTCCGCTACGTGTCTTTCACCCACTCTTATACCTCTTGCTGACCACCTTTCACCCAACCTAACCAATCCCACATGCTGCCAACTTGTCGCCATGTCCTTATCTCACCTCTCCTTTGATGGTGAGAGGATCTGGACCCGTTCCAAACATACATTAACCCAAATATATTTAAGATCGTGGGGTTCGTTACAAAAAAACACGGGTTCTTTTGTGGTTGTCAAGGGCCGGAGAGATGAGTGTATGACATACTTCATGGTACATAGGAAAATACCAAAATTACAAAACCAAACTGTGAGCTACAAGGACAGCTAAGAGACTACACGACCAAATTCATTTACACTACAGTTTCCCTGCTCAACCACGAGCAGAATCAAATCGTGGGGGAAATAACACTTCTTGGGCACCTCTAATCTCCACAAGTAAAATGGAAAGAATAAAGAAGATACTTCTAGCCGTTCCAGTCACCATTGACATCAGAACTTATTTACCTTTTCCCCCCTTTTCTCCACTGGGGTTCGAGGTAAAGCTAATCTGCACGCGTACAATACATACAAAAGTTACACATTAATCAGAGACACAACTCTAAAATCTACAACATATTCACATGGTGGTGGTACTTCCCCATCTTCTTAAACAGTCCTCCCACAAGATCATCATCAATTCGACTCTGACAGCATTGCAAGGATCTCATTGTCATTGATCTTTGATTCTATAGCCATCTCAAGAGGAGTTTTACCTTCCCCATTTAAGGCATGTGGATCGGCTCCCCTGCATGGTGCATAAGCATTTTTATAGTAGTACTCGAATAGTACCAACATCAATTTCACAGCACAAGCATCCCTAAAAGAGCGTAATCATCACCCTCCCCCTTGGTCTCAGCGATTTAGATTATGTAAACAGAAGGCAACCCTATATGTCTTCAGATTCTTTACGACTCGCTCTCAGAACATAGTCCAGTTGGTGGGATTTGTTCCAAGAGGCAAGAGTTCGATTCTAGGGACACGCACAATGTGGGTGTTCCTCTGCTGCTAGGCCGAAGGCCTGGTTTGCAGGGGGACACCTTATGTGGGTCACAGCGTAAAATCTCACTCAATCTAGGAGTCCTGGGTTCCTGATTTGCACCTCCATACATGCTCCTTGGAGCTGGAGCGGTGGGGGCCGCCAGGACGACAAGATTCTTTACGACTCAAAAAAAAAGTTGTTTCTATCCACCAAGCTATTAAAGTAGGGAGTAAAGCACATTCCACTCAAATTCATATAACCTAATTGGTCATTGCCTTTTCCACTCAATATTTGACTGTCTGAAGCTTAAAGATTTTCACCAAAATCCTTTAATATATGTCTTGTGGAACTTCAGACAAATGGAACCACTTTCACATCATTACTTCCACCAGTTGAACTTTTTAACTAGGATGGTGACCTTGAAAAAAAAGGATGAGTCAGAAACCATTGTGTTCACCAATCATCATATAATTCCTATCAGAGCACAAACATTAGAAGCAGATGATGAAAATACACCAGAAAGAGAAGTACCTCGTTAGAAGAAGCTTGGCGCCTCCAACATTGCCTCTCAAAATGCTACGATGAAGAGGGGTCTGTCCTTTGGCGTCAAATGTGATTATATTGGCACCGTACTGCAAAAGAAGCTCCAGCATTCCAACATCTGCAGTTTCACTTGCAACATGAAGCAAGGAGCCCCCATCAACGTCCTCAACGGTATGACTTTCATTTGGACCTCCAGCCGCAGAACTTAAAGAGGTCTTAGTCACCAAGTCGGAGAAGTGTTCAAGACCAGCCTGTTCTTGCAACAGCATTACTCGGGCAAGGGTCAAAGACATGTTGCAGCTTGCTTGGTAATAATTGGCATTTAAATCTACTTCAGAGGAAACAATGAGTCGGTATACCCCCCTCATGTCATTGACCCGCACTGCCTCCCACAATTGTTGTGCAGCTGATTGATTATCCCTAACTTTGCGAACAAAGATTTTCTCTGCATACTGTAATACCATAGAAAATTTTCACATTCTAAAGTTCAGGATTTTGTGCATGTATTTGTTGCACATCCTAACATTTTTCTTCATTGATAAACCCAGAAAAATACCTTCGCATGGATAAATTTTTCTTTTGTTGAGATGGAATCAGCAGGACTTGGTTTGCTGATGTACATTGGTTGTGGTTTGTCAGCCTTGTAATACCTTCAGTTTTACATTATAGCAGCATATCAATCAACAGCACTCAGAAGTAACTCAAAGCACAAAAAAAAACCCGAGCTTGAAGGTAGATATTACCCAGTTGGACCAAGGTCAAACTGGAAACTGCCTTTACACTGCAACATATCCTCCCAAACTGTGTTTACAAAGGCATTGCCCAAAGATTGGAATAAGGACAAAACAGAAGGCTCCCACACTTTCACATCGAGAGTCAGCGATCTCACCTTCAGCCATTCAACACATGAGAAATCAACGGAATTAGTATTAGAAAAACTTACATATTTTGATGAAGTGATTCCTCCTGACATGTGTAGATATAGTAGGTACGACATTATAAAATTCGCACTAATTGAAAGGCCTGAGAAAAGTGGGCTATTTATTTTTTTCTTTTTTTGTCAAACAAGTGGAATACTTTATAAACCAATTGTGCACATGACAGCACCCTCATGGGAATTATTTATACAAGACCAATTTCACTTGGTCAACATGATAGTTTGCAGGTTTTGTTACTTGCACTTACGGAGCCTGACTCTTCCTGAACCATGCACAGGCAGGATGCTTACATGCCCGGGGCTGAACTTCTAAAAGGTTCCTTATGTAATGCTGCAGGATTGGGTATGATGGGTATGACAACAGAACCTACTCACTCATAGAAAAGCCAGCACGGAACAGAAACAGACCGTCCAAGTAGACCACATTATGTATTCATGTGTGAATGCATACATACCATATGACATGCTCAAAAGATGAAGCTAGTAAGACATATGAACAAGAATTCCTTTTCATCTCATCGAGTTTCATAATCAGAAGGGACCAAGACTCTGGGGATGGGATTTTACCATGTTATATGAGACTCCATGATCAAAAAGAAAATGCACTCAAAACAGTTAATTATACTATAGCTAGCAGCATGATTCCTATGTTTAAAGTAGAAGATTAAATTTTGACATCAATCCTTATTGTACATAAAGAAATAGCATAGTTCATAAGCTTTGAGAAGAAGATTATATGTCAGCATCAATCCCTTGTCCAACGCTGATAAGACCTAGGTTCCAGTCAAAGAGTACCTTAGATATATGCACACCAAGGTTACGGTGAACACCTGAACACTCGATGCAGACAAGAATACCCAGATTCAAGGATGCCCAGTCTGGTTCAGGAGCACCACAATCAGCACATATATCATTCCCACAAACTTTCCGCAATATATCAATTGGCTTCTCGCTCTTTGCACAAGATCGTAATTGATGAGAATTTCTAACCGGCCTTTCAAGATGAGATGAGGCAAGCCGCTCAGAAGGGTATTCTTCAGCTGCCGCATGATCAAAATCATAACTCTCAAACGAACTACTGTCACTAGCAGATCGGTGAATACTGTTTCCCATGGGACTACCAGGCAAACACTGCAAAAATTACCAGAAACAGGATTTGGAAATGGAGCAGCTTTAAAATTATCCTTATGTATCAGCTAAAGGATTACCCTTTCAGGAGTCTGGGAACTAAGCAGTGAAGCAATGACCCCTGTAATTTTCTCAATCCAGTCCATTTGATCCAGGGCACTTTCTGCCTGTACTGACAAGCAAAAACGGAAAAAAATTGTCCAGTAAGTATGACACAGATTGATTTAAACTGAAGGAAAGATAATGATGGTATCTTCCAGAGTGCTTAAATTCATACCAGCGAAGGTAAATGCTACAGTGCTTTAACTTGTGATTTAAAGTCATGCATAAAAGTATAATCCTTAGTCAAGTTATTGCAATTCCAACAGTATTCTGATTTGCAGAGAATATTCCACCAATGTACCTGTAATGTATAGTTCTTTGTTGGAGAGATGATTCTGAAGCAAAACCTGAGATCTGATTGCTCTGCATCAACTTTTATTGTTGATGTCAACAGGTTCACCGTGTGATGAGCAACAGATTTCTCATCATGAACTCCACCATGATAATGGGACGAAAGCCATCGGCTGAGTATCCCAGAACCAAGTTCAGAACTATTCCTCTGACCAGAATTTTGAACACCAGATCCCTATTAAAAATTTCATGTCAAAAGCTAGGCAGAAATCAACATTTAATCAAATGCAGTTTATCCTGTTGAAACTCACTATAACGCAGAATGTCACTCACAGATGGTTTGCTGCCTTGATTACGGTAATAGTACAACATTCCTCGACTATCGAGAACAAAAAACCTTCTTTTCCAGTCGCCTCTCAGATTAGATGAACGCTTTGAAAGGTAACCTTGTCTAATGGTTTGCACCTGAAAAATGTTGCCAAAAAGTTCCCATTTATGAAAATGTCAACGTCTTATAAAAGGCTGAATATGCGTAATTCAGAAATGATTGACAAAAGCCATTGATTCCTCAACCTTGCCCTTTGATGCTGACTGCATGACTGCCTCAATCATTTTGTGAGAACTTCTACCGATGGTATGTATACCATCTCCGTTGGGGGATCCATTTGAACCATTCGAAGCCCACCTGCTTTCTCGGTCAATCTGTCTTTTGTAATCTTGCATTCTTTCATGAAGAGCTGCCTGTTCATAGTTTGATCGTTCTCTCGACTGCTGAGCATATGTCAAGACCTGAGGAAAGAGAGAATTTATGAAAGACAGCTTATAAAGTTGGAAAGTTAAAACACCCTACATATCAAAATGTTCTGATTATCCTAGAGCATGTGAAAAGATCGCCTTGAAACCTGTTAAATTGGAAAGACCAAAAGCACGGCATGAACAAAAGGAATAATAAAGCACGCTTATTATGTCCATAGACCATTATGCAATCTATAACTCTAGACAACTTCGCCCTTTTTGGTGGAAAAGGGAAAGTAACAAATATATCAATGCTATAGGCTTTAAGGGTATTTATAAGTGGAATGCTTTAGCAGAAACTTTTCTAAGCGTAATTGGAGATGAAAAAACAAAATAAAGAGTGGAAGTAGTACCTGATTAATGTATGGTTCCATCTGATGCAACAGCTCGTATCCCTGTCCACGAGAAAAATGTCCAGAAATTCAAGCAGATTAGGGCTCAAAGGAAGAAACACTAGACACACAGTACCTGCTTGATAAACACATACATATGCATATATGTGTATGCATATATGCATATGTGAATACATCTATTGTATGTGCATATTTATGTATGATTAGAAACAAAAAATCAACAAGAAAACAACCACCACCTGCTTGAAGTAACGAAGATGAGCATCCATGGTACCGCTGACTGCTTCTAAGAATTCAAACCTCTTTTTTGCTTCGACATTAGACAGAGCAGTTATCTAACCAGTGCAATAAGGCACAGAGCCATAGTTAGACCCTAAGGACATAAAAGGAGACAAGATCTTCTGACTCAAGTATATGATGCTACTTACTAGATTAAAACGAGCTTGCTCAAAAGTTGATCTAGCATTATGAAGCTCCTGGATTTACAAAAGATCGCATCAAAGGTTTAAGAAGGCCATTTTTGGAATAGGATATCTACCTTTCTACATGATGTCATACCTCCTCCAATACAGCAGCTACATCAATTTTTGTACCTTTCCGCAGTGATAGAAACTTTTCTCGAGCCTTAAATGAAGGAAATGCGCCCAAAGTTATAAATACAAGTTATTTCATATTTGGAGAAAGTAAATATGCAGATATCAGAAGGCATTATCACCTGGTCATAAAGAAGGCTAGCCTTGTCAAATCTCTTTCTTGCTTCCTGCATTTAGTGATCATGAAGATCATGAAGCCAAATTGGCAGTATGAAAATAAGACAAAATACATTGCTATAAATTTCAGTTACCTTGACATCCTGAAGATCCATGTTAACTAATTGCAATATTCGATCATTTAGCATGTGCTCAACCTGCAGCAACGGAAAAGGAGAGACAACGAATTACGTGTGACAGGCCATACACATAGTTTTTCGTCAGCACTCTCATTTACAATAATTACCCTATAATATGAAAACAGATTCATACTTTAGTGATGTAAGCAAGCATGATTAAGGGAACAACTGCATTTACCTGGGACCGGAGTACTTCTTTGTACGTTCCAATTTCCCTTAATGCAATAGTGAATTTTGTCATCACGGGGCCTGCAGATACAAAATTCACCATCACAAGTGGAATCCTACTTAAATTCAACCACCGAATAGAGAATGAATCTCATCCAAAAACATGAGAAAGGCAAAAAGTCCTGCATTCTAAAATAATTCAGACATAAAGAAGGCCACCTCTGTGGAGGTGACATCCATGGAGAGAAATGGCATATAACATACATATTGAGCTTAAGAAAGGACAAAAGAAGAACCAACAAATAAATGTAGCATACCTCCAAACGCAACACTGATGGGATCATTATGCCCCCCACCAAACATTTCTAATGCACTTGCAAAAGCAATGTCCCCGTCATATGCTTCTCCAAGTTCCTCTCTGCAAACTCGCAGACAACATAAGCATCTGAACAAGGCTTTCAACAAACATACTGACGGTAGAGATACTAAGATTCAAGAGGGTAGTGCCTTCCAACTGCCTACCACAGTCAAAACCACTATGGAAACACATTCCAGCTACATGGGAAGCCTATCCTGATTGACAGGGAGAACATTCAAGACACATCGGATACTTCAGAAAGATGCTTAGTCCAGAAAGCTGAAACGAAAGATCTTTTACCTGCCCACAGAAGTCTAAAGCTTCTACCCCAGGTGAAACTGTTCTGATAAACCAAAATTGGCCCTTTAACATAGATAGACCAAATCCAGTAGAAAATAATCCCGATGACTCTTCTCGCATTCAAGGGACAATTAATTAACTTTGAAAATTGGACATCTTTGTCATAAATATTTATGCCAACAAGTGGAGCATGCAATCAATTGCCGATTGAATTCAAGTAACAGCCACTACAAAGAATGTAGTACAAAAGGGTTAATTAGTACTCACGTATATTTTCGGCATCCCTTATAAAACCTTAGACATCGCTCCCGGAGAGATTCAGCATTTTCTTCCAGGCATTGTACCTGGCATGGATTAAAAATTAAAAAGAAAAAAGGAAAAGAAAGAGAATATAGCAAAAGGAAGATGAATTTAGAAAGATGAAGCAACATAGAAACATGAGCAAAAACTAGAAGGACACCAACACATTAGAACAACACGAGTTTTTCCCGATCAGAAACTTAAATTGAGGCCTTAGAATAGACACAGAGCCAGCAGAGGGTGATGCAAAGGAGAAATGTATAACAGTAAAAAGGACACAAGAATAGCAATAATAATAACAATAAGAAGCACGTGAAGCTCTTTCTTGAAGCAAGGAGAGAATGTCAACGGATATTCAATTGTGCTTGAAGAAGAAGCTTGTGTGATTTAAGGTGCAAGCATGAACACTTAATTATAAGTTCACAGGTCTCACATGCCTTCAGTCAATCCCTTATTGGTCCATGTTGGTGAAAAAAAAGTAAAATTACAACCCATAGAAAAGCTATCAACTTTAAAAATTAACGGACAAGAAGAAGAGCAAACTATACCTGCTTCCGAAACATAGGAGAATCGTCGAGATTAGCAAAATGCGTCATCTGGGAGGAAGAAAACCCACCAAAAAGAAACGAAATTTTGTTGAGCTAGTAGCAGTAATCCTTTAGAAGCTTGATTCCAAATAATTGCAATAACATTTGACAATGAGCGAGACACAGATCAAAGAAAGAGTCTTTGATTGAGGTAGATACTCCATTTACAGTGAACTTCAGTGGGCTGCGATCTCAAATTAGCATCTTCTAACAAACAATCGCTTTCACTTCCCACCAAACCACCATATTCAGAAAGAGGAAAGCACTGGGATACTCACTGTTTGCAACTATTTATTTGAAATTGCTAATAGAGTAAGAAAAACAGAAGCTTTTGAGCTGAAAGAAGACAAAATTATGTGGCTAAATGTTCACAGAAATTCGTAGTAACAAAAGAAAACAACAAAGACACAAAACCCTTTTCCACACAAAAGTGTTGGCCACTACACAACAACACAGATCTCTTGGAGAAACCCTAGACAAATGAGTACACAGGAGGAGCCCTCTTTGTGTGTTTTTTTTTTCCTTTTTTCAACAATTAATTTATTCCCCTTTTAGTAAATTACCAATACTTTTGTATTGCCACAACATCATAGTATCGTCTGTGAGGATGTGATGATATATTACAGCATCATCAAAGATTTGGTGAAATTAGTTTACGGGTAGTTTGTTAAAGCATGACGCATGTTTTTGCACTAAGAACAAAGAAAGTTTTAATACTATACTTAAATAAGCTCATAAAGAAGGTGTGTTGCTAATGGTAAGCAAGTTGAATGTCAAAATGAAGAGGCGCATATGGAGAGACAGAGAGACATAACTTTAATAAAGACAGCTCTTCTTTACTAAGCTTTTCCCTTTTCTCTCATTTTCTATACCTCCTTTTTCATTTTCTTAGTTTTAACTTTCCCTATTTACCCCTGCACACTTTCTAGTGCTGCAATTCTAAATATATTCTCAGTCCAGCAAATAAGGTGTAATCCTGCTTCAGTTCATATATTCTTTTACGTTTTTCATATGTTTTGTTTATTAGTCTATTCTTTTAAGTTTTATTTAACGCTGGAGAACCAGAAACATAAGAATGACTGCAACATTCACGAGTTCTCATTAATTTATTGAGTTGAAGTAGAGATTTTATGTTATTTCATAAACAAATAAGAGCAATTAGGTAGGGTTGCAAACGAACCGAATCTGAGCGAACCTATCTGGGCTTGAGTTCGGCTCGAATTATTTTCATTAGGATCGAGCTCGAGCTTGTGTCGAGCTTTAAATGCATCTCGAGTTTGAATTCAAAAAACTTAGAAAAGGCTCGAGCTTGATTCGTGAGCTCGAATGTGGCTCTCGAGCTTGGCTCGACTCGTAAACTCAAATCCACCTCACGAGCTGAATGGATGGTGGAGATTACATGGTTAGGATGGACAGTGAGGATTAATAAGAGGGAGTATATATGGACATATTCGAGCCAATTATCGAGCCTACTACCAAGCCTTCGTCGAGCTTACAAACCGAATACTAGGGTGTTTGAATCCAGGTCGCTAAATATCTTGAGCCCAAAATATGATTTGAATTCGAATTTGAGCTCGCAAAAATCAAACTCAAGTCGAACCTTTAATGAGCCAAACCCGAATACTCATTTTGGGCTCGGTTCGTTTGCAGGCCTACAATTAATGATCTAATAGGATCATGTCAAGTAGAAAGAACGGTTATTTGTAGCATTGTAAATTTCTAAGGGCTTGATATATGACTTGTACACTCCACTAATTTCACGGGTTCGAACCACGGAAACAGTCTTTTGTAAAAAGTGTAAGGTAAGGCTACGTATAACAGATCGCGAAGCGATCCGACTCTTCCTCGGATCCTGTACAAATGCGGAAGCATAGTGCAGTGGAAATGTCCTATATCGTTTACTAATACTTAAAAAAGTATTTTGAAATTTCTCCTGGATATATTGCATAGCAATTTGGGCAACAGAGCAACGTATTGTGTCATCAGACAATTCAGAAAGCAGGGCACCGCCCAACACCAATGAGTTCAAAGTTTTTTAAGAATGTAATTTTTAGGTCCAAAAGTGGTGTACAATGATGTATGTATCTTTTTGGTTTTCTTCACTTCCTCGAAAGAAAACATGTCCACATTTAGAGCATAGGTTTTTGTTCCATTGTCAATTCTATGTATAATGAAATGATAGGTCTGCCTAACAACCAACCTACTAAGTCATTTTGTCTTTGTGGTTTTGTTTGATGTTTTTCTTTTCTGATGTTGTATCATGCAATGTTTAGTGATCAATAAAATAGTTGAACCCTACTAGTAAGGGCCTTTGTCACACCCAGTCTCAAAAGTAGTGTAGGGAGGTAAATCAGGTATCCAACGGGCCGGTCTCAAAAGTAGTGTAGGGAGGTAAATCAGGTATCCAACGGCCCGGTCTCAAAAGTAGTGTAAGGAGGTAAATCAAGGTAAATCAGGTATCCAACGGCCCGGTCTCAAAAGTAGTGTAGGGAGGTAAATCAGGTATCCAACGGCCCGGTCTCAAAAGTAGTGTAAGAAGGTAAATCGGGTATTCAACGGCCCGCTAGCAGGGGCTTGGTCATTTACACAGTAGTCTACATAAAGAGCCCCCAGCACTGCAGACAAGCCTACAAGCCAAGAAGCTCACACACTATACACACAAGCCTACAAGCCAAGAAGCTCCCACACTATACACTTGCTGGGAAGGGGCATTCTTGCCTTTGGCAAGAATCGAATCCCTGACCTCTCTTTCGAGAACCCCTGTCCAGAACCAGTTAGGCTATGTCCTAGAGACGTGATCAATAAAATAGTCTTGGGTAATGTTGTATGATGCAATGTTTAGTGATTAATAAAATGGTAGTCTTTGTAACATTTGAAACTATGAGCATGGCAATATTTACCATGAGCCTAACAGCATTAAAAATTTCATTCCAACAATGACTAAGTTCAAGACACTAACACGTAGTGTTGTTATGTTCATATTTGCGTTGTCAAGCATAAGATATGAAACATTAATGAATGGTATCATAATCAAGTTATCATACAAATGTAAGTGTTGTACCGTGAGTGCCATCTCTTAAATCTATAAGACAAAGGGTATCAAAGATACTGACAAATTTAACAAGTAGATTGTAAGTTGTAACATCCCATAACAAAATACTTTCTTTTCTTATCCAGTTCGAAACACATTTACGGAAGTCATCAAAGTTTCCTACTTTATCTTTTCCACTATTTTTTCATACTTTGTTACGGCAAATTCATTGTCTGGTTCGATTTTGCGTCAAGATCAGCCAAAAGATCCATACTTTCTGCCTCCAGTGCTAGATTTCCCTTCTGCATCAGTTTTAACTTACATCCGCTGCAGCAGAAAACCCGAAAAAGATTTGATCTTTGTGGCTTCAAGGGATCCAGATCTGCTCTATTGGATCTTGGTGGGACACAGCCCAACCAGGTGATATAATTTTATTTTTTTTATTATCATTGAAGCACTTTTGATTTTTTACATTTAGTTTCAAACTTTCAACATCTGTATCATACCTTGGATTTTTAGTTTTAGTTGCAATAATTGATAGAAGACGTCATGATTTTTCCGTGAGACCATGTCTAAGGAAGAGGGGTGTAGGTAAGGGGAAGAAAAATAGAGATAGTCTAAGGGTAGCCTCTTGGAATGTAGGAAGATTAAGTGGTAAATTGTTTGAGGTTATAGATACACTTAAGAGACATAAGATAGATATAGCATGCCTCCAAGAAACTAGGTGGAAAGGGAATAAAGGTAAAGAGTGTAATGGGTATAAGTTGTTGTATTCAGGGTCAGATGGGACCAATAATGGGGTAGGATTCCTAGTAAAGATATAATTACACGCGAACGTGATTGATGTGATTAGATATAATGATAGAATTATGGTGTTGCAGTTAGTATTAAATAAGGACGTAGTGGCAGTGATTTGCGTCTACGCACCCCAAGTGGGACTAGGAGAACCGGAGAAGAAAAAGTTTTGAGATTGCTTAGATGTAGTGTTAAAGACAATACCTAGGGAGGAACGAATTTGTATCGGAGGTGATTTTAATGGACATATTGGAAAGAATAGCAATGGTTTTCAGGCGGTACATGGCGGGTTTGGTTATGGAGATGGAAACGAACGGAGTAGAGATCTGCTAGACCTAGCAGTACCCCATGACCTAGGCATTATAAACTCGGTTTTTAAGAAAAAAGAATCACATATGATCACGTTTAACAGCGGAGGACGTCACACGCAGATCGACTATTTTTTTGATGAGGCGTGAAGACCGACGGTTATGGAGGAACTGCAATGTTATAGCAGGAGAGACATCGGTGATGCAACACCGTTTATTAGTGGTAGCTATAGCATTGAGCCAAAAGCTGAGTAAGGGGATTGGAAAAGTCCCACCTAGGATTCGATGGGGAAGTTTGAATGACGAAAAAATTAATATATTCAGAGACAAGGTCATCTCTGCAAAACTAGATCGTCTAGGTGATGACACAAATCAGATGTGGGAAACTATATCGACTACTATTACTCAGGCGGCGACAGAAACGCTCAGGGTAACAACAGGAAAGAAGTCCATACATAAAGAGACGTGGTGGTGGAACGAGGATGTGCAACAAAAAATAAAACACAAACAAATGATTTTTAGAGAGCTGTTAAGCTGCACCAATGGGGAAGAAAAAGTACGATTGAATGAGAATTACAAAATCGCCAGGAAGGAGGCAAAGAAGGTAATGACAGAGGCAAAAACTGCAGCTTATAAAAGGATGTATGAGAGACTAGAAACAAAAGAAGAAGAACATGATATGTTCAATATTGCCAAAACTAGGGATCGAAAGAGGCAGGACCTAGGAGGCGGAAAGTTTATAAAAGGAGAAGATGGACATGTGTTAGTCAAAATACAAGACATCAAGTTGAAATGGCAAACATACTTTCACAATCTTTTCAACGGCAGTAGTACCGACTACGAAGAACGAGAAAGCACCACTAACCAACAACGACAATATAATAACTCCGACTGTCAGAACATCACACAAGGAGAGGTGATGAAAGCACTGAAGAGGATGGGAAGAGCTAAAGCGATCGGCCTAGATAACATACCTATTGACGCGTGGAAGTATTTAGAAGAGGAAGGGGTACAATGGCTAACTACTTTGTTCAACCGTATTTACAGAACAGGGAAGATGCCATATGAGTGGAGAAAGAGTGTCGTGGTCCCCCTATATAAGAACAAAGGAGACGCACGGTGTTGTGGGAACTATAGAGGGATTAAGTTGCTAAGCCATACCATGAAGTTATGGGAGAGAGTAATCGACATTCGAATTAGGAGAGAAACACAGGTTACGGTGAACCAATTTGGTTTTATGCCAGGAAGGTCAACTACGGAAGCAATACACATTCTAAGGAGATTAATGGAGAAGTATAGGGAGAAGAAGCACGATTTACATATGATTTTCATCTATCTTGAAAAAACGTATGATAGTGTGCCACGTAACCTGATATGGGATAGTCTGGATGCAAGATGGATCTCTATGAAGTATATAGACATAATTAGAGATATGTATGCTAGGACAAAAACAACCGTTCGTACGCCTGTGGGAAATACAGACTTCTTTTCGGTGGAGGTTAGTCTCCATAAAGGGTTTGCGTTGAGCCCATTTCTTTTTGCAGTTGTCCTTGATGAGTTGTCAAAGCCGATACAGGAGGCAGTTTCATGGTGTATGCTTTTTGCTGACGATATTGTATGAGTTGCAGAAAATAGATATACCCTGAATATGAGATTAGAGCAGTGGAGAGGTGTTTTAGATAGAAAAAGCTTAAAGATCAGCCATTCTAAGACAGAGTATCTGCACTGCAACTTCAGCGGCGTAGCAGACAGTGAGGATAGCCAGCTCACCGTCGATGGTCAAGTGGTGCCAAAGGTAAGTAAGTTTAAGTACATAGGATTATTTGTGCAGCAGAATGACGACATAGATAATGATGTAGCACATCAAGTTCAAGCAGAATGACGACATAGATAATGATGATGAATTATGGCCGTGTTTAAAACTCTCTGACTTTTTTTATGACTTCATAAATTTGTTACACAAAATTTGCAATATGATATTTATTTTTATCTTCAGAGCACCTTTTTTAATATAAACTAATCATATTTTATAAATAGTGTCATTCTTGTAAACGAGATAAAAGTATAGAAGTGATAAATGTGAGCTAAAACTTTATTGGAGATTGTGTAAAGTAAAAAAAAAAAAAAAGACGAATTAACCATTTTGAGGCGGTAAGACAAAATATGAGAAGTTCATATTCAGTATTGTCATATCCATAATATCAGCCTCAAAGTTATGAGACGTTAGAGTTTTACAATTTTTTCGTTGAATACTTTTGTCCTATCATATTTCCCTTTTGCTTTTAAGATTTGTTTATTTAGATCCAAAAGATCATCTTCTAACCTGGTTCTTACCGTATTAATCCTAAAGAATTCCGTGAAAGATATAAATCAGGTAGTTTAGCAGCCTCCTAGGGATTCTCACCGTCTTACCTTAAAAAATTTCGTAACAGATATAAATCAGATAGTTCAGCGTCCTCTTAATTGAAAGCTTTGTATCTATAAAGTATCTGAATCCAAACATGATATAGTATAAAAAAAACAGATGATATGGCTCAAACATCCATAGTTGTCAATTTAAGCTTTGTTTAAATAAAAAAGTTGTAAACCAACCAGTAAGCGTCCTTGCCACCTCCGGTTCTACAGGAAGTGTAAGGATGTAAATCAAGAACCAGATGGATTCACACAAAGGACAGGTTATATACTGAAACTCAAGCAAATAGAATTTTCCACGAATGCCTCCGGAAGGATTCAAACTCACAACATTCTTTTTTCAAGGAGATTACTCTTTGTCTGTTTCCATTAGGGGACTTTGAGCTTTGTTTACTTAGATGTATAGTCGGTGGCATGTCTGAGTGCAGTCGATAGCAAACCGTAACACTACAAGGAGATACCTTGTCGGAATACAGTCGAACTAAGCAAATTGTAACACTCCAAGTATGTATCTCCATCAATATTGGCTCTGTCTCGTCCACAATGTATAACAATTATGTAGTACCAAAATCTCTCTCCATATAAATAAATTCGGTCCTTATCTAATTTACAAAAGTATTCATCGTTAGACTAGAGCTTAAACTTTATTGTACAATTGGGTATTGGCACGATCGATAAATAAGTAGATTTACTGTATATAATTTTAGTAAAACCATGTGATTCTTTTTTTTTTTTTATAGCTTTACTATGGGTCTAAATGATTATAGACAATGTCTTAATCAAAATGTCAAAAATTGATATTATTATCTTTTTAGAGAAAAAGTTTAAATAGTTAGGGATAGTAATGGATTATGATTTGGTATACATAATTTGCTCGTGTTTGGTAATTCTATATTCATGAGTTATAAGTCCTAATCTGCATTATCTAAAAGTTAAACTTTATAGACTTTCAATGGTTCACTACTCTGTTTGAAATACAACTATCCGAATAGTGTGAGATCCCTTTTATCTGCTCCGAATGAATAAGAACTCATTACTGAAATGATAAATACCTAAAACATATTATAATTCCATTATATAAACAAAGAGGTACTAAAAGAAATGCTAACTTCATCAATTCCTTAGCATAACTAATCCTCTCATTCTGATTTTTTTTTTTTTTTTTTTTTGGGGGGGGGGGGGGCAGGGGGGAGAACAAAAAAAAATGATCATCTCATGAATTCACACAAAATGTAGCAAATTTCTTGAAGTTTATGTCCCACTAAAAGGCGTGGACGAGTGACTAATTTTACCTGAGTAGGCTTTGACAGAAAATGGATGCACACTATGTCTTATCGTGATGGTTATGGAAGTTGCCAGAAATGGATGCTAATTTGGAGATGACAAGTTGGATTTTCCACGGCTCAAGTGGCATATCTTTGATGAGGGAGTGGGTTCTCCCCCACTTGTATCAGAGGCACCTTAGTCAGGTGGGATGTAAATCGAGGGATTGCTCCATCGGCAGCCCTGCAAAGGGATAGGACACACGAGACTCAGCTAGCCCAGAGGCAACCCTTGTAATATTTCAACAAGGATTGTCTCCACACGGACTCAAACTCGAGACGTCGAGATTCTAGCCCCAATCACCTTTGCCACTTACCACTTACCACTGGAGTATGACAAGCGGCATCATCTCCACTTTGTAAAAGTTTATTTTCATTACTATCATGGTTATTGTGATGGTTTATTCCCACTATTATAATGGTTTATTCATCCAAGTGGCGTCTATTACCGTGATTAATTCACCGTCTATGTACAACAACAACATTACCATATTTTCTTAAAAGTTTCTTTTAGGGTCATATGAAAGGATTGGATGTACATAACCATACCAATGTATTCAAAATACACAGAGGTTGTTTTTGATGACACATAACGAAGATTGCGTCAAGCCGTATCGATCAATTGCTACCTCACAAGATAAGAAAGACAGGTAATTTAATGAGTCATTTTGTTTTATTCCATCATATTCCAAAGTCAATAAAAAATGTGCTCTTGTTTTGAATCACCACCATGTATTTTTTTTTTTTCTTAAAAAAAGAATTCACATGTATTACAATGATTATTTTCCACCATCATGTACCATTTTATCTCCCTTCCACACTTTTATTTTTTTCACTTCAAGTACGTGGATTTATGCATTTCCCACTTAACATGCTTTACAATTCCAAATTAATCTTATTGACATCATGATTTTCTAGAATTGTTTTCAACATTATTCGTTAGAGACAAAAGGACGAAAAAGAAAGTTTACGACTAGAAACACAAAAAAGTTTTCCGAAAAACTTATAATTTAATTTTTAAGTGAAAGATAATAAATTGGATAAAGCTCTCATCCTTGTGACTTGTAAAATTTGGATAACTGTTGAAGTAGTTAGCACCTTGATGGGATCTTCACAAGGTAGGATTTGTAGTTGCAGTTACCATTTAACATGCATCAATTCATTTGACATAGAAAGTATGCGATCCCAGCTATTACAATCCTCCAACTGTCTTCTAGCAAGGATCCCCTAACTGGCAAATCATCATCAATTAACTACCAAAAGTACTTCCGATCTTTTTTATCTCAATACTTTAATACACATATTCGAACAGCAGAAACAGCTTTTGACACAAAGTATAAAGTAAAGCTGCGTACATCATATCATAAAACGATCCAACTTCTCCTCAAACACTGTTTACAGGAGTCTAATACACAAGAATCGTACTTTGTTTGATACACAAAACTTGAACGTCTCCATTAATACCCTCCAAGTAAAAACACAATTATTTCAATCAATTTGAATAGTAAAAACTCGGGAATGAATAAATTTCTGACAAATAACATTGCCGTCAGAACTAGCCTTCCTATCACCATGCACAGATAAATGATTCCGTCTCAGGTTCTCCCAAGGAAGCGTGAGGTCCTCCCATCTGATATAAGACAGCAAACACCCAACCACCCAACCACCCCCACCCCTCCCAAAAACATATATACATATATATGTATATATAACTTATAAGCAGTTTCCTATAGAGCTCTTAGGCCCAAATTTGATATAAGGAAAAAAAATATACCTAAACTTTTAACAAAAATCTGCTTCTTTAACTTTGACCAATATTGTCTATGCTAATGCCACTACCCCAGAATAATACTACCAAGACTGCTTACAACCTACAACTTGTCAGCAATTCGTCCCAAGGCATTTGCTAGCTTATTAAGAACTGATATTAAACTATTCACATGATCCTTCCTCTGCTCTCTTTCCAGCTGCAGATTCATGTTCTGCGACTCTAGGTGGGAGCTAAGCAATCTGCCATTCCTTTCCATGGCTTCAATCACCTGTTCATGTAGGAATTTTGCTTCGTCTTTCTCGTCCCCTTCTGTATCATGCCTCTTTCTTTTTCTTCCTTCCTGATTGCTCCCTGTTTCTGGGTTTGATGAAGGTTGTTTCTCATAGCTTGTCCCTGCAAGAACTCCCACCAGAAAAAGAAAAAAGCAAATCTTGAAATAGTATGTCTCTTTTAGGACAATAACAAAGTCTACTGTGTTTTCAGGCATAGGTGATTGAAAAAACATTCAGCTTAACATTTTTGAACGATTTGTCACACTGAATAAATTCTCTGCCAAGAGATCAAGATAAGCTTCAAATAGGTGAATACTATGGCCAACCACTACTATCGCATCCTCGTTACCTACACCAGAACACAGGGCAGGCACTCAACAGATAATTTCAGCAGTTCTACAGCACATTAGTGCTATCTTTTACGCACTCGTTGACTAGAAATATCCCATAACACATGTTTTGCAGTTTTAGGTTTCTAAAGTTTGAAATTTGGTCCCATTTGACAGCAAACACTGAATTGCACACATACTTGATTCCTGAAGACACAATTGATAATAAATAGGAATGAGGTAATAGTTTGGGGAAAAGAAGAAACAAAAAGACAAACAATTGCAACAGTCAAGTTGTTTTAGGAGTAAGTTACAAACCTTGATCAACATGACCACGCGAGAAAGGTTGATACTGCTTCTCTGAAAGTTAGGAAGTCAAAGGTGACAATCAGACAAGAAAGAAACAAAGAGTAGAATCAAATATTCAAGCACACACATTGATAACAACCATAGAATTTGCTAGGCAGACAATAGCAGACCTGCCAAACATAATTATCGAATCACCAGAAAGAGAAAACAAGAGAGCATATGGAAGAGAACACGAAGCGTGGAAGCCACATTAGAACAACAGGGCTAGGATTTTCACAACCTTATAACTACACATATAAATACACCTAGACCAATGTTTTTTCATTCTGAAATTATATCGTGGAAGTAGCGAATGATATGATTCACTCAATGAAATGAAAAAAGTACATCTTTGTTAACATCATTCACGATGACACTTTCATCGAACACTTCATGCATACAGAATATACTTCACAGGCTAAAAGGGAACAAAAATAAGCTTCCTAAGAATTCAAAAATTATACTGATAAATAAGTTAAGAGAATGAATGATGCACACATCACGAAAATGGAAACTACCAGAAATCGGAGTAGGAGCAGGAACAGCAGTCACCGGAGTCTCTTTCAACAAGCCATCGGTGTCCTGAACAGACTGCTCAAAATCCGAAAACAGACCATCATCCGGGGCGGCGCTCCGGCCACTGTCAAACACTGGCTCCACCTCAACCTCTGCTTCTTCACCGCCCTCGGCCGTCGCCGCCGCAGCAGAAGCCGGAGCAGAGGCCGAACCCAAACCCAAAACCACCAGCTCTTCCCCAGCCTCATCTCCGCCGCCTCCGTGGAGAATATCATAAACCTCTCGATCAAAAATCCCAGGCAGTTTCCTCTCCCTCCTTAAATCATTCCTCATCACCCAAAACGAATCCGTCTCTTCTCCTATCTGAGACTCCCACTCCTTAATCTTCTTAAAATCCCCCGCCAAATTGCTCCATCTCTTCCGGCACTGAACCGGCCCACGGTTCACTCCATGCCTTTTACAATACGACGAAACCGAAGCCCACTTTGGCTCAACCTGACCGGAACCAAAAGCCAGACCGGCGGTCCGACCCCTTCTGACCCGATTCTCCGCCACTCTTTTACCCTGTATGAGAACCAAAATCTCCTGGCGCGTCCAGCGGGGGAGTCTGGGGACTTTGGCGGAATCCTCGGTGGCATCGGAAACGACATGACGGGAGTGAAGTGAAGCATGTTCGGAATCGGCGTCGGCAGGAGTAGGAGCGAGAGTTAATTGGTCTAAAGCCATGGGGAAAATTTATGGAGTTGGTATAAAAAGGATGCGAGTCAATCTTCGAAGGAGAGAACACGTCACTTGAACCCCGGAGGAGGGGGGGGGGGGGGGATCTACGAGACAACGGCGTTCTGTATTTTGGAGAGGGCGTTTAAGACTAAGAAGAGAGGGTATTATGAAGGCCTTAAACCATGATGATTATGCTCTTAAGCCACTGCTGATTTTGATGGCTGCTACAAGATTGGGATTGGGGGAGGTGGGGGTAAAGGGGAGGCCTATATTAAGGAGAATCGACAGGATAATCCTACTTTCGTCATTTTAATTTTGTTAGATGTAGTATAGCATATAGTTCTAACGATATTTATTATTGTCGTTGGGATATAATGAGTATGTTTGTGGTTGTAATATAGCCTACGGGTCCCAACTAATTTATGGTGGTGTACTCCAAAATTCCTATTAGTTACTCTAATGATATACCTTTTCCTTTTGTTGTTGAAAATATTTTGTTAATGGATTGTTGAAAAGGTAATGATATACATTTAGTCTTTGTTTATTGTGGTGGTTGTGCATGAGTCCTATCTAACGAGTTTATTTTTTTTATTAAAAATTATATATAATGTGTAATAGTTACTCTTCATCCTTATAAAATTTGTCATACGTCATTGGAAATAACTATTATTTTCTTCGAATTTTTCGGCTTGACCTTTATTCTGAATACTACAACAACACATACCCAGTATATCTTAATCGCAACAAAAACTATCGCTAAGGCCTGGAGAGGGTGACAGACAAACAAACAATATTTTCATCCTAATGGATAGATAGTTTGATTCCAGTGATACCAATGACTCTATATGTACTCGCATAAATGACACACTAATAGAGATATGGTGTTCAATGTACTATAACTTTGTTATAAATAAATTAAGTGATGGCCTCACGCTATACACATATCAGAATCAGATGTTGATTTTTTTTTTTTGAAAAAAAATAACATCTTCATCTTGCATTCAAAGAGCGACATATGGCATAGCCACGTGATGAATATGTGCAAGTGAATGAACATGTTCATGTGTTCTCTTAACGAGGACGTACGCATACACACACATACACACATGTATATACATATACACACATTTATATATGTGTATATGTGTGTGTATATTATATATGTATATCTAATTACTATATTATTTTTTAATAATTGAGTATATATTACATATGTGACCTTGATGTCACGGGTTTGAGCCACGAAAACAGCCTCTTGCACGAAGTGTAAGGTAAGGCTGTGTATATCAGATCGCGAAGCAATCCGGTCCCTGTACAAACGCGGAAGCCTGGTACACTGAGAACATCTTTTTTAATCTATATTTTTGGTTTTCAAGTATTGAAGAGCAGCATAACATATGGTTGAAATAATAACTGAAAACACATGATAAAGTCAAAAAGTTTGCTACAATTCATGTGCTGGAGGATCATATTAGTAAATATTCTTTGTTATGAGAGGGAATATGTTTTACTTAATATGCAATAGGAAGATCGGCCAATGATAAAGGACCCTTTGCCCTGTGATCAGATGTTGACATTTATTTGGATGATTAAGGTGTGTCCTTATCTTTAAGAATAGGTAATCCATTAACATATTCCATTATTAAACCACTTTCCATAGTTTTAATTGTGAACGCAATTGTTCTAGGGTAAGGCATCCCACCTTGTTCATACAAACTTGGACAAGATCTTTTGTTATTTTTTCCCCATTTAATGCGGGTCAAATGTGATTGGTACAGATAAACGATTTCATTGCCAATAAAGAAGGTCTGTTCAGCCAATTCTCACTTAACGACTTAACAGTTTTGCTTACAGATTATGTCAATCAATCATATCCAGTATATCCCAACGATAGCACAAGTTATCGTTAGGGTCTGGGGAGGATGAGATGTAGACAAACAATACCTCCATCCCAAGGGATAGAGAGTTTGCTTCCAGTGAGACCCCCGGCTCTATATGTACATGCACAGATAATCTTAATAATAGGACTATGTACTAGTGGACCTATTTTATTAAACATATGCTACAGCCTTCCGATATTAAAATAGTCATAATAGTGAGCATGCACACATAATTGAAAGAAAAAGACCGAAACAAAATATGCAAAGTCAATTAAAGTGTAAATGATATCTAATCCTCTAAGCATGCTCTAAGGTGTCGTATATCATGTCTACCCCTCCTGAACCTTAATCATCTGTCTCCATGAACTCATATCCTGGACCATATCCTCAGAAAGGTGTAACTCTAGTAAGTCATGCCTAATCTGCTCATCCCATGTCAGTTTGGGCCTGCCTTTACTCCTCTTCCCTTCTACGGTGAGGCTTTCGATTGCTCTGATAGACGCCGTTGTCTGTCTCCTCTTGACATGCCCAAACCATCTCAGTCTTTCCTCTCTTATCTTATTTTTTACACTAGTCACCCCAAACCTTTCTCTGTACACCTCATTTCTTATCTTGTCTAGCCTTGTATGTCCGCACATCCACCTCATTGCTTACAAATCATGTGATAAGTCTTGTTAACAATAAAAGTGACCGGACTGTCACCGGATTAACGATTTGATCGTCAATAAATCGTCGTGTCTTGTAAAGAAGGTCTGTTCAACGAATTCTCACTTAACGACTCAACAGTTCTGCTTACCGATCATGTGATAAGTCTTATTAACGATAAAGGTGACCGGAATGTCACCGGATTAACAATTTGATCGTCAATAAATTGTCATGCCTTGTAAAGAAGGTCTGTTCATCGAATTCTCATTTAACGACTCAATAGTTTTGCTTACCGATCATGTGATAAGCCTTATTAACAATAAAGGTGACCTGACTGTCACCGAATTCCAATAGTTTTAACACGTCCTTTTCTGAGAGTATTTACTAATCTTTTTACTAAACGATGACACGTAATGGTGGCCAACGTTTTCTTAAAAGTAAATGCCCGTTTGCTTCTAAATAACTCCTTTGTGAATGGAGTTTTTTCCTTTTTTTTTTTTCATCGAAAACGATCTTTCATAATCATTTACGAATAATTATTTTTTTAAATCATGCAAATGCTCTTTCGGAAGCAAAATCATTCCATCTTATCAAAGAAGACGAAACAAATACATGTTTTTCGTGCAATTTTATGTTAGTACTACTGAAATATACTGTATAATATTTGTTCTTAGGGACCAAAGAATATGCCAAGTAAGAAGGTTTTCCTCCTTAATATTAACATCCTTTAGATGAGTAGTATAAGCTCCACACCACCCCTCCACCCCCACCCACCTACGCCACCCCAAATCAAAAAACGAAAGAATTTTCCTTCTTGATCCAAAAATTTTACAATAATAAATTATAGATTGGCCATTCAAGATATAAGGGATTTATTGGAATTAACGATAGAGATAAAGGCCGTTGAGGATTATCCCACGACTTTGTGTAAACTCTCTCCCACCTTCCTCTTTTTTCCAAGTTTAGATCTGGGAAACTAAAGGTAATGCAAAATATGAGACCTCTAATCACGTGTCACCATGTCTAAAAAACTACTCTTTTACATGTGACGACATTTAATTGGAGGCCTCATGTTTTACTTCACTTTTAGTCTCTCCAGAGTTGAACCCTTTTTATCTCAACCTCCCATATATTTAAGGAATCATTAGCCATACAAATCTTTTGGTTAATGGTTATTAATGGCCCCTCCATCAAAGAGCAACTTTTTTGGTGAATGGGAATTGCATCAATTGTGCACCATTGCTTCTTTCCTTGACTAATCTCCTCATTACAGCCTTAAACTTAATTGTGACCTTTCTTTTTATGATATTCCTTGTCTCCTAGGCAAAAAGTTGGGGCTTAAAACAACTGGTAAGGTTGTTGTTTTGTGATCATGAGGTCGTGGTTCGAGTCACGGAAACAGCTACTTACACAAAATGTAAGGTAAAGTTGCGTGCATCATATCGCAAAGCGATCTGGTCCTTTCCCATACCCTGTAAAAATGTGGAAACTTAATGTACTGGAAACATATTTTTTCCTTGTCTACTAGCCAAAATAACTGCATATGATACCTAAGTTGGTCCTTGAGGTAAGAACCCATTTCTTAATTTGCTAATACGATCATATCCTATGCTAATTTAAGTTGACGAACATGTTAACAAGTAATGTAATTTGTAGAAATGGTATAATTCTATGGTTCCTGTGGTGTGTTAAAGAATGAATTCATACTTTGAAATTCAATTTTTGCTATGGATACATGTCCAGTGTATATAAAAGCATTCGTTTAGTCAACGGGATATTTTAATTACAATTAAGCATGAGATTATCTTGACTGCATCTGGATATATTATCTTTCAACTGGTCATATGCTTATTTTCAATGTTAGTCTGTAATGTGAGCTTCTCTCAAGCAAAAAGGTTGAAGAGACGAACATAACAAAAATGATACACTTTGAAGGTGTTACCGCCGTGAAAAATAAATAAATAAAGAAATAAAATCCCCCAACCCCCTATCTAAAAGCAACGCATACTTCAAAAAAAAAAAGGAGAAGAACGGCTGTGAGGGAGAGGGAAGAAAAGAGAGAAAAAAAAGAAAAAAAAAGAGAGAAGAAGAAGACTAACGCGGTCTCTAAATCCGAGTTCCAATCCGTCTAAATTATTCGTTTTAGTGTCAATCAGGTAGGTGCCTCTTTCCCCCTCAAACGGGTATAATACATGCATGCTTTGGTGATATATTTATGTGATTCGTTGTTTTTATTTGTTTAATATGTGAATTTTGTCTTGTTTTATATCAGAAAGCATGAGATGTGTTGTATATGGCTTTATGTGTATGTGCGTGTGTATTGAAATTGATGGTTGTTGTGATTCGGATTGGAAACACCCTTGAATCAAATCAAAAGGTTGAATATTTTCACACTTAGGGTACTTTAAAATTGCGTTTTGGCCTTAGAATAAGTTCATCTAGCCCGGAATAGGTTCAGATTGGGTTGAAAGTCAAAAAAATGGGTCTGACGGACAAGTTTCAGGGGGTGGCGCGTGGGGCCCACGCGCGGCCCTAACGGCGCGTCCGGACACGTGATGACGTGTCCACCTTCAAAAGTTGCGTCTCGTTATAAAGAGTCCAACGTAACTGGTTTGAAGTCAATCGGAGTTAAAACGAAGATTTTATAGAGGTTAGGAGAAAATAGAAAAAAAATAAAAAAAAGAAAATGTTGTTGGACCGGCAAGGCTGCCGGATCGGACCGGATGGCCAGCGGACCAGACCAGGCAGCAGGCCGGCCCCAAACCGAAAAATAATAAAAAAAATCTGGAAATTAATTTCTGAAATGAATAAATAATAAATAATTAATTAAAATTAGTTTAAAATTCCAGAAAAATATATTTAATTATCAAAAAATTATAAATAAATTCTAGAAAATATAAAAGGTTAAAATTAAATTATTTTTACTTAATTTCTGAATTTTGGTAAATGTAAATAATTAAAAATAATTAGTAGTAAATGGAATTAATTAAGGAAAAATCAGTAGAAAATTCTAGAAAATTAATACAAGCTAAGGAAAAATAAGGGGATGTTAAATAACAACTTTCCAATATTCAAAAATTTTACGAAGCCAAATATTGAGTGCCGGAGATGGTGAGGATGGGCGTACGGGTCCCAGGCGACTTTGTTATTGCATTCATGGCACGTGCATTTGCATGAGGTATACTACGTCTATAGGGCGTGGGTATCGGGATGACTTACCGTGTCTATAGGGCACCGGGGTCATGAGACATACTGCGTCTATAGGGCGTGGGTGTCCAAACGGCAAGTGGTGGCTAGAGACCACGACGCTGGATTTAGGACCCGGGGGCATGCATTGCATATAGGTCTAGGGGCATATTGCATGACATGATTCTCGTTGCGTGTGACACGTTGATTGAGCATGCATCACGTACTTGCGTATTTTTATGTGGAGTGCTTTACTTACCGTATTTACTTTATCTTATGCGTGTTATCTTATATTTATGTGCTATGTGGTTATATTATATCTATGTGCTATGTGCTATATCATTTCGGTATGCACGTTTTGTATTGGTTTGAGGCGGGCATCTACTGGGTGATTTTCTGTCACTCACCCCTGCTTCCCAGGTGATCCGGATGAGGACTATAAGCACATCTTCGTTGAGGACGGGATGGACATAGCAGAGTGGGCTGGTTGAGAGCTGCAGCTAGGATATGAGGGGACTCTGCAGCTGTTTTGTTCTTATTTATACTTTGAGGATTTTCTACATACTACTTTACTACTTTTATTCTCAGAATTTTTATTTAGCAATGTAATGACAGTTACTGGAGTTTAATATATGTTATGGTTTACGTTTCTGCAAAAAAATTCTACGTCATTTTGACAAGTAAGAGATTGATTCGACGCTTTGTATTCTCCTTAGTGAGATACGGCGGGTGCACTGTTCCCGATGTTAGAGCTCGGGAGCGGGGCGCTACAGGTGGTATCAGAGCCGAGGCTTCAGATCCGCCTCGGAAAGGCATGATTAACTAGATCATTAGACATAAGTTACGATCTTTTGTAAAATGACAATTTTAGCCCTAATAAACGAAGTAGACTTAAGAGATGATTTTAGACCTAAGTTATGATTGGGTTATGGGAGGTGTGTGTCGATGGTGAGCTTTTCTTGTCTAATTATCTATTTATCCGCGATCCACCTTTCAACTTATTATCGACAAATCTGTATTCGTTTCATGAACTCAAATTCCGGATAATGCCTCCACGACGCGAGCCGCCATCTGGAAACGGAGGACATGATGGCGATGATCATCAGGGTCAGGGGACCATTCCTCAGGTCCTTGAAGATACCCTGGCCACGCTGACTACATTGATGGCCCAACAGCAGATACAGATGGCTCACCTACAGCAGCAGCACCACCCCAGGGGGCTTCGATTTTTCTACCAGAAGATGCAGAACTGCCAGATACCTATGTTCAGGGGTACAACACGACCAGAGGAGCAGAGATCTGGCTCAAGAATGTGTATAAGCAGTTGAGGTTGATGCAGGTTCCGGATGGCCTAAAGGTTGATGTGGTTGTACCATTCTTAGAGTGTGATACCGAGCAATGGTAGCAGTGTGTGACATGCAGGCTGACTTCACCGCCGACATGGACTCAGTTTAAGGAGGAATACCAGAAGCACTCTATTCCAGAGAGTGCCTTACACCAGCATAAGCACTCCCCTCCATCATCAAGTCAGATGCAATAGAAGGTAAAGGGGCGGACCAACGCTCGTGTGCGTGTTATGACGGACACTGAGGTAGAGGAGGTCGGAGACGTAGTTATAGGTGAGATGTTGATTAGCAAAGTCCCAGCCTACGTCCTATTTGATAGTGGTGCCAGCCACTTGCTTGTTGCCAAAAGATCCGCCAAGAACATGAGTATTCTATCAGAACATCTTGAGATCCTTTATCATGTTCAAGCTGCAAGTGACCAGGTGTTTGTATCCCACTATCAGTACAAGAAATGTCACTTGGAGATTAATGAGCTTGAGTTCTCCGCAACCCTGATCCCGATCTAGATGCATGATTTCGACGTCATTCTGGGCATAGATTTCATGGCAAGATATAGCGCTACTATCGACTGCCATAAGAGACAGGTCAGTATGCAGACATCGGATAAACGAGAGACTATCTTCCAGGGGGATGTCAAATTTAAAAAGTCATCCAGAAAAAAAAATCTACATGACTGCAGCACAGGCCTCTCGGGCATTGAAGAAAGGAGCCAGGGGTTTTCTTGTGTATGTTCTAAATGCCAGTGCTGAGACTCCATCGATTGAGGATATTCCAGTGGTACGAAATTTTAAGGATGTCTTCATTGACGAGCTGTCAGGTTTATCACCGAGTAAGGAAGTAGATTTCGAGATCGACCTCATACCCGGAGCTGAGCCGATCTCGAAGGCACCATACAAGATGGCATCAGCAGAGTTAAAAGAGCTTAAGGAGCAGTTGCAGGTGTTGCTGGACATGAAGTTTATCAGGACTAGTGTTTCTCCCTGAGGAGCACCAGTGTTGTTCGTGAAAAAGAAGGATGACAGTACAAGGTTATATATCGACTATCGTGAGCTAAATAAGATCACGATAAAGAATAAATACCCACTACCGATGATCGACGATCCATTTGATCAGTTGAAGGGTGCCAGAGTGTTCTCGAAGATTGACCTCCGATCAGGCTACCATCAGTTGAGGATTAAGGCAAAAAACATAGCAAAGACTCCGTTCCGCACTCGATATGGGCACTACGAGTTTCTTGTGATGCCTTTTGGACTGACGAATGCACTTGCGGCCTTCGTGGACTTGATAAACACAGTATTCAGGAAGCAGTATGACCATTGTGTGGTAGTGTTCATCGACAACATCTTGGTGTATTCACCTGATGTGGAGACACATATTGCACACTGGCAGGAGGTATTGGAGACTCTTAGGAAGAAAAAGTTGTATGCAAAGTTCAGCGAGTGCGAGTTTTGGTTAGAGAATGTGACTTTCTTAGGCCGCGTGTAGAGGTGTACATGGTCTGGTTCGGCCGGTTTTTGGGAATCTTACGGACCAACCCGTTTGTTACGGTTTGGAAAATAGAAAACCGAAAACCGGACCAAACCAGTCAACAAACCGTTTGACCGGTCCGGTCTAGTCCGGTTTGGTTTCGGTTTTTTCCATTTTTATTCACCTGAAGCATTGATAACGTTGATTAAAAAAGTCAAAATTCATAATCAAATTTGAGGGCAAGTTTTCTTCCTGATAGGATTTTTTTCAAACAAAAATGAAACTATACTCCCTTAGTAGAATACTACTATACCTTAATTTATCATAGAATATTATTATACCTTAATTTATCATGTCTTGGCAAGAAACTCATACTATAATAAATTACACAAAGTACCAGACCCTCAACAAAAGGATGGATTAAGGTGATAGAGTAGTTTAATCGAAAAATCATCCAAGTATCCTTAATACTCAATCATGTAATCACATTATTTGCATACAGAATAATCATTCAAGTAACGAAATTTCAATTCTTTCACACTTTTACAGGATGATAAACAATGTGTGGAAATAATTATAAACTAAGAATTACTAAAAATCAAAGAAGTAATTAAACGAGGATAAATAAATCAAAGAAAAAACTAATATTTTCTTAGGTATAACCAGACAAATCCACTAGGTACCAACCTTTGTTCACCAAAAAATGATTAATCAACTGAGTTTTTTCTCCCCAAGTTATAAACATCTAATAAAAAACAAACTCACAAATAATATAAACAAATAACTAAAATACTACTATAATGTATAAAATATAATTAAATGTATAATGTATAATCAAATTTATATATATATATATATAACCGGTATGGTCCGGTTTGAAATTCTTAAAACTGGAAACCAGACCAAATGAAACAGTCTGGTTTTTAGCATTTATTAGACCGACCATAAAACCGTGGTCCGGTTTTTTAAGGTTTGGTTTGACCGATTTGGTGCGGTTCGGCCGGTTTTTAAAAAGCATGTACACCCCTAGCCGCGTGATTTCTAAGGAGTGCATTTCTGTTGACCCAAAGAAGATAGATACAGAATGGCTCCAACCTACTAATGTCACTGAGGTATGTAGTTTTTCCTGGCCATGTCGGTTATCATCGCAAATTCGTGGAGGGATTTACGAGGATTGCAGCACCCCTGAGTCGATTGACTCAGAAAAAAAAGACTAAGTTTGTATGGACCTCTGAGTGTGAGGTAAGCTTTGCAGAGTTGAAGCGAGGTTGACGACCGCACCAGTATTGGCACAGCCCTCATGCGCTAAAAGGTTTGTCATCTACAGCGACGCCTCGAAGAATGGGTTAGGATGCGTGTTAATGCAGGGAGATAGGGTTATCGCATATGCTTCGAGACAGTTGAAGCAATATGAGCAAATTACCCGACCCATGATCTGGAGTTAGCAGCGGTGATGTTTGCGTTAAAGATTTGGCGCCATTACTTATACGGTGTGAAACGCTAAGTCTTTATCGATCATAAGAGCTTGAAGTATCTATTCACACAGAAGTAGTTGAATATGCGTCAGAGGAGATGGCTTAAGCTATTGTAGGATTATGACCTGACCATTAGTTATCATCCGGGAAGGCAAACCGAGTTGCAGATGCCTTGAGTAGAAAGTATAATCACGCTAGACAGACACCATTGGAGAAAGAGATGGCAGAATTTGATATTGACATTGTTGATTCCACTGCTAATGTTCTGGTGGCCTCGGTTATTACACTATCTCTGATTGAGCGGATTAAGGAGGCCCAGAAGGAGGATGTGACGCTCAGAGATATCCGAGAGAGGATGTTGACCAGTCTGATTGAGGGCTTCCAGATTCATGACGATGGCAGTATCTGGTACCAAGGAAGGTTGTGTGTGCCTGATGTTGAGGACCCGAGGAAAGAGCTATTAAAAGAAGCGCACAATTTGAAGTTGTCGATTCATCCAGGTGCTAAGAAGATGTATAATGATCTAAAGAATCACTATTAGTAGAGTGGGATGAAGAGACACATTGATGAGTCCATTGAGAGATGCCTCTTTTGTCAGCAGGTTAAGGCAGAGCATTAGAGGCCGGGAGGTTTGATGTTGTCGTTGGAGATACCAGAATAGAAATGGGAGCATGTGACGTTAGATTTTGTTGTAGGGCACCCTAAAACAAGAAACGACAACGACATATGATCTGGGTGATTGTTGATCAATTCACGAAGTCTGCTCACTTTCTACCTGTACCGAGTGACATGACCTTGGAGAGATTGGTGACGCTATACATCGATGATATTGTCAGTCTTCATGGAGTCTCTGTCAGTATCGTTTTAGACCGTGACCTGAGGTTCACTTTCAGATTCGGTTCAGCTTGCTAGAGAAGGTTGGAGACGGAGCTACGATTGAACACTGCTTTTCATCCATAGACCGATGGACAGTCTAAGAGGACTATTCAGACTCTAGAAGACATGTTGAGAGCGTGCGCAGTGGACTCCAAGTGAACAGGATGGTATGATCAAGCTAATTGTTTAGAAAAGTCAACGGGACGTGAAACTCTTAGGTAGACTATAATGAACAAGAAGTCACATATAAATTAAATACACTATGTATTACAATCAATACGTAAAGAAACTTATTGTTCGACATACCAAAAAAATGACGGGACGTGAAACTCGTATGTACAAGAAGTCACATACAAACTAAACACACTATGCATCACCAGCAATATGTCATGACTATAAAATTTAAAGTATTTCTAATCAATCTCCAGTGATGTTGTTGTCCTAATGTAAAAAAATGATAAATATATAAAAAGTAAAACAATAGCTCAGTAAAAAATAAAAAATAAACATCTAGTCACCCTTATCATATCCACCTTCTATTCCTCTTTCATTATTTCGTTACTATGTTCATCGTTAACTTAACATAATCATCATACATATATATATATAGTGCACATAACATTAATTTTCTTACTTTTCATTCTTTCCATTCTTGCACTTCTTTGCATACTTTTTATTCTTTTTAGTCATTTATCTTGCCTCTTATTCTCTTTTAACACACGGAAAAGATCATTCTTCCTTGTAGGTGTCATGTTTTTGTCAATTAATTTCATTCTGTTTTTTATAGAACGTATGCGACACATATATAGATACATTCTTTTAAGAGACCAACAAAACTTTATCATCACTTTAAGGCATATTTAAGGACATATACATGACATCAACGCTTAGATATACATAAATCAAACACCCCTAGACTTGTTGCGGTTTATAACTAACTTTTGACTTCGGATATAAAAGAACCAGGACTTCGTCTAAATATAAACACTACAGAACTCTGAATGAGGTTTTCAACATACTTAAGTATCACTTTATTTCGAGTTTTGTAATTCATATATTGTACTACAGTATGTGTTACTGTAATTTGTACCTAAATTTTGTCCCGTTAAAGACTATTTTGAATTTGATATCTAAATCAAAGTTGTAAAACTAATAATGAATCATCCAACACATCTTTGAAACACTCAATTCTAGTATTGAAATTTCATAAGTGATGAGTAATTTCTCCTATGTTAAAAGGAAATGTAACCTCCCTGCACATTTGTTAGCTCAATTAGGTAATTAGTGCAAACATGGGGTAGGTTTATTTCTAAAATAATTTACTCCAACTGAAAATCAGTATCAGCAAAGTAAACCATGTTCCAAAAACGTGGACCAAATGAGGTGAACTTTATTAAGAATTGTCTAGAATAACAAAACAATTTAATTTACTTCTTCACACGAACGAAACAAAATACAATTCAGATTCCATACGTGTGGAAACTACATAGGTTGTCATAAACGAGGAATCCACCGTAGCCCTGCGGGCCTACAATCACACGGACCCGATCACAGGCTACTTAAATCAGGAATCCAGCACAGTGGCGAATAAGTGATCCTCGTTCCGGCCCAGAGAACATAGTGTAGTTGGTATTTGGATTGTGATTTGATCTGAGAATTCAAGATTTCGATTCTAGAGAGTGTGGGTGTTCCTCTGCTTCTAGACCGAAAAACTGGTTTGTGGATGGGCACCTTGTATAGGTCACTATGTAAGTCCTCATCCAACCTAGGAGGCCGCTGAACTCTTAATTTGCATCTTTCACAATAATCTTCGGGACTGTAGTGGTGAAAGCCCTCAAGACAAGGATTTCGCCTTTTGCTCCAAGTGATCTTCGTTCTCTTGTGATCGCTCGATGAGATAGGTAGTGTAAGTACTCAAGTTACAAAAAGGCTAAATTCTTAGTTTCGGGACTTTCACCGGTTCTATAGAACTGTGGATATTGTAAGTATGAGATTGATAATATATCTTTTTTTTCCCTAAAAAACTATCACCTCAACTTAAACTTTTTATAACAAAAAAGAAAAAAAATAACTGATAATTGGCAGCGAGATACTAGCTGTGGACCTAGGGAAAGGAATTTCAGAAAGTCGTATATGTATTATGATGTTTTATGCACGGACGTCTACATAGATATGATGGTAACATGTGCTAGTGTGTTAATTCGATAATAAATTATATTGGTATTATTAGAAAATACTTCACTTTCTAAAAATATAAATATATTAGTAGTTAAAGTTTTTATACTATCATTTCAATTAGTATTTATATGTTTTTTTTTCTAGTTTCCAACAACCAATGAAGTAAAAATACAATAAAAACAATAACCAAAATAGTTTAGTTATCTTAAATTATATTCAAATAAAACTAATATTTTTAAGACATAGGAAGTACAACATGAATTCTCATAATAAAATAATTATGTACTTCCCATAATTGGCTCATCGTACGTGCAGGTGGAAAACAGATTGTGCTTTGGTAATGGGACTAAAGCGAAACTATTGGATCAAAAGGCCATTTTCTGGTTCTGAAGGTTCTACCGTTTCAGTCTGAGAATTATTGTGGATGATGCAAATCAGGAGCTCAGCAGCTTCTTATGTTGGGTGACGTCACTTTCCCAGTCAATCAGGCCTTCGGCTTAGCAGCAGTGGAACACCCACACTGTGTGTCCTTGGATTCGAATTCTTTACCTTTTAAAACAAATCTCAGTTCGAGTACCAACCAAGTTATGTCCTAGATAACTAATACGAAACTCATGTAGACATTTGATACATTATGTAAATCGCACGATTTGTTTTAAATGATAGAAATCAAATTTCAGTCCAAGCTAAATATTTCGAGATTTCTATCGAATTTGAGCCCAAACTAAATATTTCCAGATTTGTATCAATCTTAAATATTTTGTATTTGACTGTGTCTCCGGCGAAATCCATATTGTGTTACTTGTAGTTGTCGTCACCATAATGTATAGTTATATATCTCTTTTTAAACGTAAAAGTGGTTGAGTATAAACGGAAAATGAAGAAAGCATTGAATTTTGGACGGGCGGTCCTTGAGGAATTTATATGTAATTGTCACGATTGTGATGTGTATACGGTTCTACAAGAGCATACCAAAATGACATAATGTATTTAAACTTTTTTAACGTTCAAATCTGGAATTCAAAAAGTATGTTCCCGATGCAATAGGTTCCCGCGTTTGCGTAGGGTCCAAAAAGCTACCGAATCGTTTCGTGATATGATGTACGCAGTTTTATCTTATACTTTATATAAGAGGTTGTTTCTACAGCTCGAACTATCAACTTATTCAGTTTCACGTAAATGCGTAATGCATTCCATACTTTTAAATATGTACGGTTTTCTGCATACAAATCTTAAAGTAAAGGTCAATCACTTAATTTTTTTTAGAACACAAAGGCTAATAGCGCTTAATATCGTATAGAAACCAACTAATGGTGACAAACTGACAATGTGTGCAATAGTATTATATGGATGTAATAAAAAGATGCGAGAAGTGTAAAGAAAATGTATCTAAACTTCTTCTTGTTCTTACTGGTCCGTCTTCTTTAAAATAATGTTCTCAAAAAAATATTTTAATGCAACACTTATATCGTCTTTTATTAAAGGTGCTGTTTTGTGGCCTTGATGTCACATGTTCGAGCTGTGAAAATATCATCTTGCACAAAGTATAAGGTAAGACTGTATACATCAGATTTGGAAACGATCCGACCTTTTTTAGACCTTACACAAACGCAGAATTATAATGCAACTAGAACGCCTTTTATTGACTTATGACATTATACGAGGTCTTTGCACATGCAAATAAGTTCCTTATTTGTTCTATTTTGAGAATAATGTGTAATAAATCTAGTTCCTTTATTTTCTCTTTTATTTGATACTTCACGTGATAACTTTAAGCTATAGGGTCACCTTTTCTAAATGGTTCCTTGAGCCACTTACGTCTTGATGAAGATCAAACCGCAAAAACGGATAAGAAGATCCCTCCTCATTCTCGTTTTCTGCTTTAGTTTCTTGAACCACCTTTATGTCGTTTAGTACACGAGAATGGTACAGTTATGTTTTAGTGGGGCAAACTTTACAAATAAGATAAATCATTGAGAGAAAAAAATATATTAGTTTTTAGGGGTGTACATGGTCCAGTTTGGCCAGTTTTTGAGAATCTTACGGACCAAACCGTTTATTACGGTTTGGAAAATAGAAAACCGAAAACCGGACCAAACCAGTCAACAAACCGTTTGACCGGTCCGGTCTAGTCCGGTTTGGTTTCGGTTTTTTTTCGGTTTTATTCACCTAAAACATTGATAATGTTGATTAAGAAAGTCAAAATTCATAATCAAAATTGAGGACAAGTTTTCTTTCTGATAGAATTTTTTTCAAACTAAAAATGAAACTATACTCCCTTAGTAGATACTAATATACCTTAATTTATCATAGAATATTATTATACCTTAATTTATAATATCTTGACAAGAAACTCATACTATAATAAATTACACAAAGTACCTGACCCTCAACAAAAGAATGGATTAAGGTGATAGAGTAGTTTAATCGAAAAATCATTCAAGTATCCTTAATACTCAATCATGTAATCACATTATTTGCATACATAATAATCATCCAAGTAACAAAATTTCAATTCTTTCATACTTTTACGGGATGATAAACAATGTGTGGAAATAATTATACACTAAGAATTACTAAAAATCAAAGAAGTAATTAAACGAAGATAAATAAATCAATGAAAAAATAATATTTTCTTCGGTATAACCAAACAAATCCACTAGGTACCAACCTTTATTCACCAAAAAATGATTAATCAACTGAGTTTTTCTCCCAAATCATAAACATCCAAAAAAAACAAACTCACAAACAATATAAACAAATAACTAAAATACTACTATAATGTATAAAATATAATTAAATTTTTATATATATATATAACCGGTATGGTCCGGTTTATACGGTTTGAAATTCTTAAAACCGGAAACCGGACCAAATGAAACAGTCCGGTTTTTAGCATTTATTAAACCGGCCATAAAACCGTGGTCCGGTTTTTTACGGTTTGGTTTGGCCGGTTTGGTGCGGTTCGGCCGGTTTTTAAAAAACATGTACACCCTTATTAGTTTTATTAAGAAAACCTACTTTTATCGCATGTTTAAAAGTAAACTCAAAACTATGTACGTCGGTTTTGTTAAAACTGTTAAGTGAAATAGATGTTGGTTTGGATAGAACCGTTGTATGCCCATATGATTTTTGGCACATCGTGATTCAGTCAAAACAGCGGTGAACACCACATCATTTAAAAAAATCTCGATAGATAATGGTTATCAAAAAAAAAATCATCAATATTAAAGTAGTATTGTTAAAACAGTACTATATTACTAAATTTTAGGGTTCACATCAATATTAAAGAAAATCATCAAAGTTATTGATGAATGTGTCCATCTTTTCCTTTAAAAGAATATCAAGAAAAAATTTACTAAGAAAATCATCTTTTTATTAAATTAATAATTAGTGAATGGTCCTATTATCTATCAACTGGATATTTTAGAGATTTTTTTTTTTAAAAAAAATGGTAGACACAAGTATCAATAAGTGTGATGATTTTATTTCCTATAATATTGATGTGAATAACATACTACTATTTTTAATAATACTCACTAAACTTTTTTTATAAACATTTTCTATTAATGAGATTTTTTTGAGATTTTTTTGGTAAAACATCATAGTGTCCATCATGGTTTTGACAGAACCACGGTGTGCCCAAAATCAAATTGGCGCTCAGTGTTGTCTATTTCACACAACGGTTTTGACAAAACTGCTTGCGCATAGTTTTGGATTTACTTTCAAACATGTTATAAAAATGGGTTTTCTTAATAAAATTAATATATTTTTCTAAATCTTTATTAACTATTTTAGTGGGGTAAAGTTATAAACGGCCTAGTATTTATTAACTATCATTTCGTATATTTTTCTTTGCTATAAATTGTACGCTAACCGTATTCAGCAATTTATTTTATGATGAGCACCAGACTTAAAAAACAAAATGTAAGTATACAAGATAAGTCAGATTTATGTTTGATGAGGCATATACAAACAAATATCATACATATGTCAAAATTATTGCACTTATGTTTATCTCTTTTTATATAGGTAAGTTATAAATTCACGATCAAAGGCGTTTTATAACTCTCAGTTTCCTAATAACATATTAGGAGATTGATATGAAATTCCAACGTTATCTTGACTTTCATTTCATGCAGCCATTATCCTCTATTTATTTCTATAATAGCTTAAATCTTTACTAATGATTTACCAATGACATACTTCAAAAAGGGTCGAACATTAAATATAGCAAGTGCGAACATCATTTGCACCAAGTACAAGGTCCAATGGTCCGTGAAACAAAAACATTTTCGAACGAACATTATTTGTATCTAAAGATGTAACACGTAGAATATACACACATACATACAAAATTATGTATAAGCTTTACTACAACTTTTGGACATAGACGCCATGTCACATATTGGTTTAAGAACGCTTTACATTGCTGATTAGTACACATAAATCAGCATGTTGATCTATGAGTAGAGCTATTGTATGAGTGACATCTCCTTGATGCTTTGATCGTTTTGGTTAATATATTATTATTTTAACCAAAAAAACAAAAGATTCATCTAAAAAATCGATTGAAACGACACGTTAGTTGATTTACACATACATTATCAGACAGAGTTCTTATCAAGACAGATGTAAATTTCCGAAAGATAATTGATCGTTATACCTAAAAAGATTGATAAATACTTTGTCTGTTTATATGGAATATGCTTCTATTATTATGTATTTTGCCTTTACTCAAGTAACCAATGACTCACTGTAAAAATTTAATTTTATGAAAGATTTTCTTTAGCATTAGAAAAATTTCAAACAACACAAAGAAAAACATTTACATTATTAACCTCTTGTCATCCTTTGGTAAATAAAAAAAGCAAAAGAAAACAGAAAAAAGAGAGACACATGGGTAGGAACATGTGTGTCTATCATACGTTATAAATAAATGTCCTATATAAATATGGATATATGTATGAGTTGTGCAGCCTTACGAAAACATAAATGATGATGAGTAGATTGATATGGTAATGGTGGGATGATGGTTTCGTATCGTCTTGCGTTGGGCTCCCTCCCCTCACCGTTACATTGATCATTCTCACCATGATTCAATGGAGTAGATGTGATTTCCATTTCCTTTCTTTTCCCCACTTCTAATTTTGTGGGTCTCTGCTTCTGAACATCTGCCACGCCTCCTCTTGCTAAATATAGAAAGTACAGTTCGATTCTCTTCTCGTGTCTTCAATTCTCGTCAATTCAATTCAATTCTGTGTTTTTTCCTACTCCCGCATTTTATTCGTATACTATTTTTCTCTTTTCCAGTTTTTTTCTTTGTTTCGGATTCTGATCTCGTGGCCGGAGGGTTTTTGGCATCTTCGGTGGCCGGAGACCAGAAGGTTTAGGTTTAACAGGGGGAGAATTAAGCTAATACATGTATCGATTAGTTATATGCATAATTTTGGATGTGATGATGTGAATTGTTTGAGAATAAGATTTAGTTAACGTGCAATGTAGGAAAAAACAGGGGGGAGAGGGGATAGAAGGCATCGCAAGGTACTTTGGAGGTTCTTGCACGACACATAAATCTAGATCTCTTCTGCAACCTGCTTTGTTTTCATACTATTCCTTGACTTTAGCCGTAATTTAGTCATTTTTTGGGTTTCCCTCTTCGCTACTTCTCCTTTGCTTCAAAAACTCCTGGTATGGGGTTATCTTTCTAATAAATGCTTCGTGCTTTCTGTGTTTGCAGCATTCTCTCTCTCTATCCCCTCCCTCAAAAACGTGCGTGCTGTTGTACGTGAATTTTGCATCTTGGTTGTTCCAGAGTTGCTGTCCTTGTTTTCATTTATTTATATGAGAGGTACATCATCTGGCCACCGCTTCTGCTGCTGTTTTGACTTTGTCCTCATGGTTTCCGGTTCAAAGATAGATCTTTTATGTATGCTAAGGCCATCTAGTGTGTGATCGGATACTCAATTATGGATTTAAGCTGAAAAATTATCTATTGCTCGACCTGTGCAAATTGAAGATCTGCTGTCCTGTTTCCTCTTATTTCCCAGTTTTGAATTCGGCATTTTCTTTCGTCTAGTATTGTTCCAAATCGTAAGTTGGCTAAACCTTTATTCCCTCTTGTTTGATTAGTTAATGCGTGTGGTTAAATTTTAAATGGGTTACTTAAATGCTTCTGTGTAACGATTGGTACTTCTGCATCATTAATGAAACTGAATGGTCTAAATTTTCACTTACCTTATCCTTGAAGCAAGATCATCTTTCCTTGCATATTGTGATCCTGTCCTGCTTATCTTCTGCTTGCTTTTTTGTCTTTACTTTATTCTTCTTTTATGTTGTGCTTGATGTATCATCTAGTTGGCAAGTTCTAAGGCATTTTATTGCCCAACTTTGTTTTATAACAACTTGATTAACATTACAATTTGATTTGCAGAGGAATTAGGTGCCTTTCTCTTAGGCTTAATGTGTTCCTGAATATTTCCAAGTTCTGCATCACCTGTCTGAGCTGATGTTAGATCATGCCATCTGAAAGGATGGATTCTCAAGCTTTATCCCCTTCGTCCTACTTCTCAGAGGAATCGAACTTTGTAGATGAGGTACATCGCTCTCTCTATGCCTTCTAGTTGGATCATTAAGGAGCTTGTAGGCCTTTTCCTTAGTACATTTTGCATAACTTCTGAATGTAGTTTTTGTTGGGCAACTGTTTCTACCAGATTTTTTCTTTAACCATGCGTAGAATCGAAGAGAGAAGATCAGATGCAATTTTCCTTTTATAATGTTATCTTAGTGGTTGAACTCAAACGCTCCCCTGTTTGACAGAGAACCTTGGGTTTATGGAAGAAGGGGACCGTGCCTAATTACGGTGAGTATCAACATGCTTAGCCAATTGCAGTTTACAGTCCTTTTCCATTTGAGTTTGTTTGGATGAATGCATGCTCTAGCATGGGCCTTGGGTTTAGCTACGTCTCTTTCCTTTTCATCCTTCATCCTTTTTCTCTTGTGACTTGGGTAGTAAACATTTTTCTGAATTTGGATGAAGACTATGATGAGGAAATGATTGTGATACCATATTGATTTTTTTGAAGAATAATGTTATTCATCTAAAATCTTTGAAGTACAAAGAGTCCCTCTTATAGAGGGAAGCCTTAGCCTCTATGGCTATATTTACAAGTAGGAGAAAAAGCCTCTAAAGGCAGAATAAAGAATTCTTCTAGCTAATGGCTATTAAAGAATAAAGAATAAACATATTTATACTTACACTCGCTATTACAACTATATACATATGTATATGTATTTTACTGTTCACGTATACGTATGTTATCTTGTTTATTTCTACAGCAGATACCCCCTGTAGATATAAGACCTGAAATGAAATTTACATATCTGTAGTTGCACGGCTCTACTGATGGTTGTTCAATTGAATGCTGCAGGTGTTGCTTCTTCACCACTTGGGAAGCAGATAGGTTTGGAGCCTCAGATGGGAAAACATTCTGGCATTTTTGATTCTTATCTCAACCAAGACTTGAGAGCTAACTTGCATTTGGAAAAGCATGTTGCGGGAGTAGCAGGACCAGCCATTCAATCATTGCCAGGAGCCCTTCATCATGGATTAGGTGCAAGTCCCAATTTCAGTGTTGAACCTGCATTGTATTCTACCAAGGGAGACAGAGTAGATTTGATTGGTGTGCAATCTGAGAATGCTCTCTTTTCAAGCTCAATGTCAGAGTTGTTTAGCAGGAAGGGTGAGATTCTTACCATCCCTATTAATTGCTATCTTGCCAGTGTCCCATGCCAGTGGCCTCTTACCCTGTGGCATTTGCTTGAAGTAATGAACTCTAAGCTGTTTGATGTCCTCACTGTGTCTTTGGAGGATGACTGACTATTAAACACGTTTTCCTGTCGTTCACTTATATAGTGCTTCATTCTGCAGTGAGACTGTCTTCAAACAATTCTCTATATGGTCATTCTGTTGGTGCTGCTGCTCCACAGTTTGAAGAAGAGGAGCCCTTTGAATCACTTAAAGAACTTGAAGCTCATACCATAGGCAATCTTCTTCCGGATGATGATGATGATCTACTTTCTGGTATGACTGATGGGATGGAGCACATTGTGCAGTCCTATAATGGAGATGATGCTGAACACTTGGATGTTTTTAGCAATGTTGGAGGAATGGATTTGGGGGATGATGGTTTGCCCTCTGGAGAAAATAGTTCAGACATTTATGGTACAAACTCCCGTGGAAACATTGGGGTTTCAGTTGGAGGAGAACATCCATCCAGAACACTATTTGTCCGGAATATTAATAGTAACGTTGAGGATTCTGAAATAAGAAACCTTTTTGAGGTTAGCACTGATACCTTTACGCTTTTTGAACTATTATTGGAAAATTCATTTATATTTCTCTTTGGAATAAGCTTTCATAACGATAGAATTTTTGATGCAGCAATTTGGAGATATTCGCACTCTATATACAGCTTGCAAGCATAGGGGTTTTGTTATGATCTCATACTATGACTTAAGAGCTGCTAGAAATGCGATGAAAGCCCTCCAGGCTAAACCATTACGGCAAAGAAAGCTTGACATACATTTCTCAATACCAAAAGTCTGTACTGTTTTTCTTGGTCTTTTTGATGGGGGTTTCCCCTTATTTTTGTTGGTTACCAATGTCTGCCTGCCACATTGCAGGAAAATCCGTCAGATGAAGATATGAATCAGGGTACACTCTTGGTTTTTAATCTTGACTCTGCTGTTTCTGACGATAAACTCCGTCAACTTTTTGGGGTCTATGGTGAAATCAAGGAGGTAGGCTTCTACAAACATGCAGTTATGTGTGCATTTATGATCACATAACCTTTTCATTTCTTATTGGATTCTCCGAAATGCAGATCCGTGACACTCCACATAGAAGTGATCACAAATTCATTGAGTTCTTTGATGTTAGATCGGCTGAAGCTGCACTGCATACATTGAACCAGAGCGAAATTGCTGGAAAGCGCATCAAGCTTGAACCAAGCCGCCCTGGTGGTGCCAAACGGTAGGATACTTGTCTTTCATCTGTATGTTCATTTTCATTTTTCTGTTTTTTCTTTTGGCTTGATGGTTTCCTTTTTATCCCAGTGGAGAATATCCTCCTCCGTTTGTGTAAAATCAGACATGTGGTCTTGATTTTTTCAGACATATGATCCTACATGCGATATTTTTTGTCCCCTGACCTTTTGAATATTTACCGTGGTTGTTCTAACAATTTGCAGATTAACACAGCCAGTCCTGCCAGAATTAGGATGTGAGGATTCTGGTTTTCATTTACAGCAGATGAGCCCTTCAAGTACCGTTGCCACTGGACTTTCTGGTATCATCAATGCCCTTCTGATATCCTGTTTGTATGCTTTTAGTGTCACCATAAATATGTAATTTGCCTTAAAATAATCTTTATAGGACAGTTTGCTCACAGAGGCATGGGCTTCAGTGTGGATAAAGACTCTATCTATGTTTCCCGTTCTGTCGCCAGAAGCAATCTCAATGGAATTGTTGAGAGTTCTTTGAATCATGCTAATTCTTCTAGTGTTCCTGATAGTTTACCTTCATCAATAAGGATGGGATCTGTTGGTCAAATATCGGGCATTGCCAGCTCTGGTCACTCTCAAAGTGAAATGAACTTTGATTTCCTGGGGGTGGGGAATTCTTATCCTCATTCACTTCCAGATTTCCATGATAAGTGGAATGATGCAAGTGGGTTTTCTTGCAATTCTCCACAGCACATGACTTCTGGTAGCATAACTGCCATAGCGTCGGGCACAATTGAGAACCAACAATTTTGCAGATTGAGCGCAAACGGCTCTGTTGAACTGGACGAAGGGGGTAAGCATCATCTGTTCGTGTGGGGTATAGGGAGGAGAGAATTAATGTTGTCTGTGCTACCCAAGTTACAGGAAAGAAGATCGATATGTATTGATTATTATTTTGTACTTGGGCTTGGGGTGGGAAGTGGGTAGATGAATTTCTCTACAGGGTTCCTGGGAATTTTTTCTGTGTTATTCATTGAATTGTTAATTCTGATTGCTGGCGCCAATGGATCTACAAAAACTTATGAAGAATCAATTATACACATGATACTACTGGGTTGTTTTGACTTATTTTACTCCATTTTCAGTCTTTGGTCCTGGAAGTGGGAGCTGTCCACCTGCTGGGAGCCAGTATATGTGGAATAACAAACACCATCCGCAGCCGCAAGGAATGATGTGGCTGCACTCGCCTACATTTGTTAATGGCGTACGTAGCCCTCATCCTCAGCAATTGCATGCAATTCCCAGATCACCAACGCAACTGTTGAGCCCACTCTTACAGCTGACCAACCACCATGTAGGATCAGCACCGTCAGTAAATCCTTCTCTCTGGGACAGGCGGCATCCCTTTCCTACTGATTCTCCCGATGCTTCTATCTTCCACCCTGGTTCTCTTGGAAATGCGAGGATTTTGGGCAATTCACCCTATCCTTTGGAATATGTTCCCCCCAACGGTTTTCCTAGCTGTAGGCAAAACTGTATTGATCTACCAATTCCTTCTAAAAATGTTGCATACAACTCACATCTTCAGAGGTGCATGGTATTTCCTGCTAGAAGTCAAATGGTTCCTATGATGAACGCTTTTGACTCTCCCAATGAAAGGATTCAGATCCGAAGAAACGAAAGTATCTCCAGTAATGCTGACAACAAAAAACATTTTGAACTTGACATTGATCGTATTGCACGTGGAGATGATAAAAGGACAACTCTCATGATAAAGAACATTCCTAACAAGTAAGTAATAAAGATCAACTATATTTGTAACTTCTTTTATGGTAGCCACATGTTTCCTTAATCTGATTCTAGTTATTGGAAAGACATAATAATTTTGCTTCTAGTTATTGGAAAGACATAATAATTTTGCAAATTTTGTTACGGTTATATATATATATATATATTTCTCCTTCTCTGCAAGACATACTCGTCTTCTTTATATCGATTTTTTGGGGGTGTTGAAGTAATGATTACTTGTGAAAATGAATCGTTGCTTACAACTAGTCCTTGGCTACCTACCTGTTGTATGCTTTATCTTGCATTTAATCATCTTTTTGAACTGATCTCATGCTTCACATTAGCTTTTTCCTCATTTTCTAATCAATTGGGTTGCCTTCTTTTTCCTGATTATTTGTTTTTGAAAAAATATATTTGGAGACACTGAGATGGCTTTGTATTTCAAGTAGGGTGTGAACGTGTAGTTTGATTTGTAGCTGAAGGCTTATTGACTTTCTTTTGATTATTCTTTCCTTTTTCCTGGTTTTTGTTTTTGGAAACACTTGGTCTCGACCTAAAATAGGCTTTCAGCTGTTTAGGTAATGATTACATGTGAAATGAGTCGCTGCTTACTGTTGGTCCTTGGGTCACCTCGTATGTTTTGTCTCATTTAGTCATCTTCTGAACTGAACTCATGCTCCGCATTGGGCACATATTGTCCATTTTCTAATCAGATAAGTTTCTTCTTTTCTTTTTCCCCTTTATCCAGATAATTGTTTTTGGAAAAAGATCGGTAGTTATGATTTATACAAAAAAAATGAAAAAAAGGGTTTCACTGGGAAGGCTTTGTTTTTCAAGTACTGTGTGAAAATGTAGGTTGACGTGTAGCTGAAGGTTTACATACTCGTATATGGTGGATAAAACCTGAGACCTCCCTAGGTAGTTGCTAGAAATACAGTCATTGAAGTGAGCCAGTCGATCGCTTAGAAGAAAGAGAAAGATATACGTGTGTAACGACATATCCTTCTGCTTGAAAAAGATGAGTTAATTCCTGTTAGTCAATCTATTAGTCATAGCACATCCCTTCGTATTTATTGAAACAGTTTCCACTTTGTATTACCAGTTCATCATTTTGTTTTAACTTGGTAATTACTGTAGATACACGTCAAAGATGCTTTTGGCTGCAATTGATGAACGCCATCGAGGGACTTATGATTTTATTTACTTGCCCATTGATTTCAAGGCAAGTTAATTTCCCCAAAAATAGCGCTTGGTTTTGGATTTAGTACTTTGGGTTATTGTCTTTAATCTGGTAGTTATTTTGGCTTCCATCTTCTTGTAGAACAAATGCAACGTGGGTTACGCATTCATCAATATGACTGACCCAGCTTTGATCATCCCATTTTATCAGGTAGATTTTATAAAACTTTATTACAAGATTTCTTCCCTGTAAATCAAAATGATGCTGAAGATTCAAGTCTTTTTTGGCAGGCATTTAATGGAAAGAAATGGGAGAAATTTAATAGTGAAAAAGTGGCATCCATTGCATATGCTCGGATACAGGGAAAAGCTGCTCTGATTGCGCACTTCCAGAACTCAAGCTTGATGAACGAAGATAAGCGATGCCGACCAATTCTCTTTATTACCGAGGGTCCTAATGCTGGGGAGCAGGTATAGGCGCTTGATTTTTATTTCTGTTCTCATTGATGACGGGTTTCTCAAATACTTTTGATGTCTACCTGATGGCATATTGATTGATTTGTTGATCCTTTTTGCGATTACCAAAATTTCATAAAAATCAGATTAAATAATAGTCCATTCTCAAGATGTATCTAATTTGCCTAGGAATGAGGAATGGAGGGGTTGCTAGGTTGATATTTTAACTTTCTGAATTATCTGCCATTCTATTGTATTGTTTGTCATTGTTCGCAGTAGTGTCTTACCATATTTCATAACTTTTATGGTCTATTAGTTGTTTGAAAAGCAAAGAATATCAGTCTTGATAAGAGGGGTTGACATTTGTTTATTTTGTTCCACTTGAGAAAGAACCATTTACATACTTGGAGATTCTTGTGAAAGGCACTTGAGCTTTGACGTTGTAATCTGCTCACACTTTTTTTTTAATCCAGATTGTTTGCATGTTTGGTAACAGATGCAATTATTTTGGCACGCAATTTGGCTATGTAAACTGACATGTGACGTGGTTTTCTTGAAAGAATTTCATTGCATATAAATTGGCTTACCTTCTCACTATCTTGCCAGGTGCCTTTTCCCATGGGTGTTAATATTCGACCAAGATTGGGTAAAAGTCGGGCAAGCACCAGCGAGGATAACAGCCAAGATAGTCCCCTGGATTTTGCACATAGGGGGGAATCTTGCCATGGAGAACCAACCAACTTAACCAAGGAGTCAGACTGACTAGCTATGGCACTGACTTTGTAGAATTGAGTATTTTTCTGCAGGATGTACATGGGGTTTGACTAATGACGATCTTTTTCCTTTTTTCCGGCGCGGAAAAGTTGCGGTGGAGGGGGGTTGCTGGAATTGGAAAACTTGTAACTTGTTAGTTTCCTGAATCGGAGCAAGTACTTTACGTAAAGCAGTTCATTTTGGATGTTGAGGCTACCAGAAAAGAAGTGACGGATGCAGCTGCGAAATTTTGGATATTGGGCATATGATTCTATCTACATAAAAATGTATAGAGTTCTAGAAGGAGAAGAGAAACGTTGATTGAAGAGAAGAGACTTTCTCAATGCCTTGTGGCATAATTTTGTTGAGATTTTGAGTCTTTGCAAAAGGGCATGTGTTGTAGCCGTGGCTGTATTCTTTTGGTGACTGCATTTTGTGTTCTAAATGTCTTTTCATTAGTCAAGTTTTGTGACATATCTGGTAATTTCGTAGCTGAAACTGTTTCAAGATATTGTGTAAAGCCATGTTCTTCCTCACCGTTTTAGTGATATTTTACTTTCAGTATCGTTTTTTTCTCGTAATCTATGTGTTTTATTATATGGATAAGGCTATGCACACCCAACCTCTCTTATAGTGTCATATGCGGGAGTCTTTAAGATAATAGAGTAATTTCCTTTTTTTTTTTCATTTTTGTGGAAGATTTAAAGAGCGGCTCCAAGCGCTACCATGTCTTTTCCTTCCCAATAGCATAATGTTGCCGAGTTGGGTGCGGCCCAGAGATGTCAATCTGGTACCTTTCTCGTATTTTTTTGACAAGTCATATATCTCCCGAGTAATAGATATATACAAATGGGAATTACTTGAATGTTTGCAAGTCTACAAAGTGTCAGTAGCATGCAGGTGCTTCAAAACCAAGGTGATGCTCTTTGTTCAAATGACCAAGATATTGGCAAAGATCACATACGATCAGAAAAAAAAAAAGACTATCTATAAGCACATGAAAACCATGAAAGCTACTCCCATTCTACAAATATTGTCATAGTTTTTATTTTGGTTTGACTTTAAAATATTGTCAATTTTTTAAAAATAGTAATATACTAGTATAAGTTTTTGTACTACCTTTGTAATTAACACTTACATGATTTCTATAGTTTATCTTACTTAATCAACTAAAGATAGAATAAGAATAATGATCAAAATAGTTTGACTTTTTTAAATTTTGTTAAGTCAAGCTATGACAATATTTTTGGAAAGAGTATTTGCTAAGAACATTATATGTATAAATACGGATGAGATCACAGGAGGCCAAAAGTGAAACCATTTGTGAGGCCTCCTATCAGTAGCCGCCACGTGTTAAGAAATAGTCATTTACTAAAAAAAGAAATTTCAATCTCTTGAAAATTTTAATACGTGACGGCTACTGATAGGAGGCCTCATAAATGGCCTCACTTTTGGCAAACAGCATAACCGTAGCTACTGGCAAGCAATTGTCGGAGAGTACATCAGGGGGACTGTCGGGAGTACATCATGGGTTGCGAGGTGCTTATTGTAAGAGTGGAAACTTACCGTGCTTGGTGTAAGAGTGGCAACTTCCTCTTTATTAGGTTTACCATGTTTCACAACTCGGAAAGCTTCCATGGGTTAGCGACTTTTAAGCTTTCTTTGGCGTAGCTTGCAACACTTAATCTCTCTCTTCTACGTAACTCAATTGATATATAGATATCATAATTGCATCATAAGAGCGTAGGTTCAAATCTAGATAGCTTTGGTGTAGGAACTCAAATCCTGCTGTTCGTTTTGCTTTCTCGGTTTGGGTTTGGGTTCATCGTAATAAAATACCGTTGAATACATGATTTATATTCATTTTACACAATATTTATTAAAATTAGGATGGTGAATATCTTTTGAGTTGAAATCTCAACCTTTTTCGAGTATGCCACCCTTCCATTTGCTGACGTGTGGCAATAGTACCGCCATCTTTTCATTTGGGTTGGAGTCTGGCTCACTGATTTAGGTTTTCAATGTTGTTTTCATATCAGTCAAGTATAAAAGAGAAAAACAACGCCGCCTGGAGTTTCAGCACAAAATCAAAGAACTAACAAAGCATATCGGTAATTTCAAGATACAGTCATATAATCCAACCACCCACTAAATGACAAGAGTCATCACCCGTCTGTACCCAGGAGGTCAGGCAAAAGGAACTTCCCAAATGTCACAGACGCAGTTTCACTTGACAAACAAGTAATGTAAAGGATAAATGAATCTAAACTTCCAGTTAGAATATGCCGATCTCATTAAAGATCACAGGTAAGTCTAGATCCAAACTACCACTGCACGCCATGAAGATGAAAGCAAGTCATTTGGGATATAGAATGTCATAGTGCCCTGGTCGGTAAAGCAAGGTAATAAATGGGCTCTGGGCCTCCAACTCACCAGCAGTATTCGTTGGGTTATCACCAGTAGCAGGAACAAAATCATGATGATTGACGCTGACACTGCCATTGTCGCAGGAACTACGGTCAAGATAAACAACACGAATTGCAACTCCCAGTGCATCAGAAAGTGCGGTAATGTGGACATGATCACTCTCTTCACCCATTGGTTCCACCGATGTCTTGCAAAACTATTATATTCAGAAAAAAGCATACTCGGTGTTAGTCAGAACGTAACAATGAATGTCAGTCTACTCGGGCAGAGGACATGTTTTTAAGGGATTCAATGTATATGGATATCTCAAGCGCTTATGAAACAGAAGAGCGGAGTCACACATCAACTGGAGAAGTCACGGGGATTAATCCTCCCAATCCAGCAATGAAGTCCTTTACTGAGGATAAAATATGCCGGAACTTCATCGCTAGAAAGAATTAGAAATGATATGGATGGTTTAGTTGGGTTTTTTCCCCCTCTAAGTTGGATGGTTTAGTTGAAGATGAAGTAAGACCATGAATTTAAATTCCAGGATGGTCGCACTGCATAATGCATTAATCAATGAAGTTACCACCTAAATGCAATGGAATACGAAATGGTACAATCCAGTATTCAGTCTATGCCTCGCAAAGTCTTTGTAAATGATATTAAGCAAGACAAAGGCTTGAGAGGATTCAACTGGATTTATTACATTATTCTGTCAATACTTGTTAACGACAGCATGAGGAGGCAGCAGCAAAATATTGTAATCTACTAGCTGATGAAGAGATTAAGTTCATTTTGAGTCCAGAGTGAGAAGGTTGAAAGAGGATAGAATGGCAGCCTTTTCAGCAGACGAGTGAAGGGCTCCAAGCCAAAAAGCCATAATTGAGGATTATGTCCAAGCAAAACCTGATGCAGCACTTTAAAAAAAAAAAAAAAAACCTGATCCAGCTTTCTTTTTCCTTCACTTTATTTTTATTATTATTATTATTAATTTTCCCCCCTCAGACAACTTAAAAGCAGTTCAGTCTCCACAAACTTATTTGCTGATCCTAGAGAACACGCTGGCAGACTTGGCTCCTTGCTGTCCCCTTACAAACAGACCAAAAAGCAGTGTAAACTTGTCCAGGCCAATACAAAAAGATAAGGAAAATCTTTCGAGATGATTTCTAATACAAACCCAGGACCAGATGGATTTAGTTGGAACAATTGGAGCACTGTAGGGAAGAGCTGCATGCACCTTTTGTTTTCAACATAATTTTATGTCTATCCCCTCAATGGTACAAGTTAATCCCTTGTCTAAAAAGGGGGACTGGGACATGGATATAAAGGAATTTAGTTACAGTGAATGCTGTGATGTGTTACAATGTATCATAAGGTTGAAGGGGCTTCAAGATGCGATGTCAAGGTTAATATCAGGAACGCAAACGATTTGCTGAAATGGAGTTTATTAATAAGTGGTGGAAACTATTGCATAATCCAGATGGGTTTGAGCGGCTATGGAAAGGTACCTTTACAGCTAAACTCAATAATTTCAAAAGGTTCCCTGGACTTGCTAAATTAAGGGTGGGGGGGGGGGGGGAGCAAAAGCAAGTTGGGTCGGGTCCCTCTTATTTAGAAGGGGTTGCTCCTCTCTTGTTTTTCGTAAATTAGCAATTTATACACCAACATGTACACCTACTTGTATGGGTGATCCTAACCCCTTGGAGGGAAGGTATAAATCCTCTACAAGACCTAGACAAGAGATCCAGCATTCCCTTATAAGTTAATCTTAACATCAGAAGCTTTGAGTCGGTCCCGAAGTATAGGACTGCCTAAATGTCACAATCTGCAGATCCATTTTAGCGTTCGCTAATGACCTGCGTGTGCTTGGTAAGGCTAACCATTGATCTGTAACAATGGTCAAGGAGGCCTAAATGTCACAATCTGCAGATCCATTTTGGCGTTCGCTAATGACCTGCGTGTGCTTGGTAAGGCTAACCATTGATCTGTAACAATGGTCAAGGAGGCGCTGTTACAATTTAAGTCATTATTTGGCTTGCCCTCCTTAATGGAGTTAAAGGACACACTATTCCTTGACTTTGGAATATGATGGAATAAAGCAAAATAACTCACTAAATTGGTTGCGCTTCTTATATTATGAAGTAACAGTTGATCGATACGCAATTTTCATTATGGGTCATCGGGATACAACCTCCATGTGTTTCTAACACATGGGTATGGTTGCGTATATCCGACCCCCCATACCCCGCTATAGGCGGGAGCCTCTAAGGCAATGGGGTAATGTTGTTGTTGTTGTTGTTGTTGTAGTATTTGGCTTGCCCTCCTAATTAGCATAAGAGTTATGCATGTGTCTGTGTTAAGTACTGGGGGGGATGGGGGAGGAGTCTAAGGCATCTTTAGTTTATAAAGTTCATGGTATATGCTTTTTGCTGACGATATTGTATTAGTCGCGGAAAGTAGACATAACCTGAATATGAGACTAGAGGAGTGGCGGTTTTAGAGAGAAAAGGCCTAAGGATTAACCGTTCTAAGACGAAGTATCTGCATTACGACTTCAGCGGCACAACCGACCATGAGAATAGTCAACTCACCATTGAGGGTCAAGTAGTCCCAAAAGTAAGTAAGTTCAAGTACCTAGGATCATTTGTACAACAAGATGGAGACATAGATAGTGACGTGGCACACAGAGTGCAGGCAGGTTGGTGTAGGTGGAGGGCGGCCTCAGGGGTGCTGTGTGACAAGAATTTTCCAACTAAATTAAAGAGAATTTTATAGGGTGTCAGTGCGGACAACAATGTTATATGAAACAGACTGCTGGGTCATGAAGAGGACACAATCGCAGATGATGGAAGTGACAAAGATGAGGATGCTGAGGTGGATGTGTGGACATACAAGGCTAGACAGGATAAGAAATGAGGTATATAGGGAAATGTTAGAGGTGACTAGTATAGCACAAAATATAAGAGAGGGGAGACTGAGATGGCTTAGGCATGTCAAGAGGAGACATACAACAGCGTCAGTCAGAACAGTTGAAAGCCTCGCTGTGAAGGGAAAGAGGAGTAAAAGCAGACCTAAACTAACTTGGGATGAGCATATTAAGCATGACTTACTAGAGTTGCACCTCTCCGAGGACATGGTCCAGGATAGGAGTTCATGGAGGCAGATGATTAAGGTTAATGAGGTGTAGGCAGGATATAGGAGCACCTTAGAGCATACTTAGAGGATTAGATACTCTCTACACTTTAGGTTGACATGCATTTTTGTTTTAGTATTCGTCTTTCAATTATTTGTGCATATCCACTGTTACGACTATTTTCATATCGAAAACTTTCTATTTATGCTAAATAAAATCCCTTCACTAGTGCATATCCCTATTATTGTGCTATCTATACAGGTATAAATAGAGTCGGAGGTCTCGCTGGAAGCAAACTCTCTATTCCTAGGAATGGATGTATTGTTTGCCTGCATCTCACCCTCCCCAGACCCTAGCGATAGCTTGTGCTATCGTTGGGATATACTGGGAAAGATTGTTGTTGTTATTGTATAGAAATCTAATCTCAACACAATCTCATATCTAGTCTATCTCATACTGATGAAATAATATTTGATTATTATTTCATCATATTTCAAACAATACAAAACATAAAATTATCAAATATTATTTCATCAGTATGAGATAGACTAAATATGAGATTATCCTGAGATCAGATTTCAATAAACTTTATGAACTGAAGATGCCTTAAGAACAATTCGGAGATTTCTGAGATTTTCTATGATTTTATCGATTCAAAAACCTCTGAATTCTTGATAATATTTGAGTTCCTAGCACTATGGAAATATATTTATGTGTTAAATGCATTTTAATATTTGATTATTTTATGTTTTGCAATGTTTGAAATATGTCTTCAACAAGTCTTCTGTTAAAATAATCAAACATTATTTCATCAATATGAGATAGATTAGGCTGCTCGTTTATAGCATATCAACACCTGAGGGCCGATACAACTAAGTGATGACCAGCTTACATGAGTGTTTTGTTAGGGGACGAAATCAGTAGGCAGTGAACATGGATATTGGCTTGTCTTACAGGGCCTGCAATGCGCAATCATGGGGGTACCTTTGGATTCATTACATCTACTATCCTCAGAATGGTCTGGCCCTTGAATTGAAAAGATTAGCAGAAGAATCCAAAGTTGAAAAACTACAAGGCTATCCTGTGGGGATTATGTTTATTTGTGGACAGTACGCAAAAATATTAGGTAGAAACTACTTATTGCCTAGGAAGGTATTAAAGGACATTGAGAACCTCATCAGTTCTTTGTTATGGAGGTTACTAGGTCTTTAAAGGTCGCAAAAGAGAAGAAATTTTAACAATTAAAAGAGAGAGAGAGAGAGAGAGAGAGAGAGGGGGGGGGGGGGCTGAGGTTTCAACATCCTGCTTATCCGACCAACTCTTTAACAATGATAACACTATGGGACATCTGCTCCAAAAAACAGTTACTGTAACTAAAATGGGTTAGTTTGTTGATATTCACAGAAACCATTAAAAGGTTGAGGAGAGTAACTACACCTGGACGTGGAAAAAACTTCTACCAGAAAACTTAAGCGGAGAAAAGTCTCCGTGCAAAAGGGATATGGGGCCAGCCCATTTTTCAGTTGGATAATTGGCATGCTTGGGGTACACTAAATGGTAAGTGCATAGCAACTTGGAAGAGAACGGGCTTAAGCCCTGAAACCAAGTAGCAGAGGTATTACATAAAGTGAGAATGTGAGATGCCTATGTACTGCTGAAAGAAGAAGCGATCAGTAGATGCAGGCACGGATTACAGCTAACACCTTATTGAGTTGATTGGAATGGGAGATGGGTTACCTTAGACACCCTTACAGAAAAGCATTTTATCAGTTCAGTAGAGACTCAGATTCAGCAGGTGTATGATGTAAGGTGGGCAAAGGTAATGTGGCTCGCGAAAAGGATCTCTGGGTATGTTGTGGTATGCGGTCAGCCTATTGGCGAACTCACCACCCAAGGTATCTTGCAAAAAAAAAGGGGGGGGGTGTTATCGCATCAAGGCTTATTACACCAAGTACCAATAGAAACTGAGTCATCTGTTCTTTGGTAGCCCTTTTTCCAAGAGAGGTGTGATTTCTCATTAATGGCAATTATTCTAAGGAGAGGATTTCTCAGTGGGATAATGTGCTTAAATAGGCTCTGGGAAAAGCACGGGAAAGTGGATTTCAGAAAGGAAAGACATGACGAAACTATGTTCTGCTGTTTATAGGTTGTCGCAAGAGAGGTACTCAAGATACTTCCACAAGCAAAGCAAAGCGACCATGGAAGTCTATAGGGGATTCTGAATAGCAGGAATCTTTATATCAGTTCTGTAGAGGCATCCAAGGATTGTTTGTAGAATGTAGTAGCGGTTATGCACTCTAAATTGATGATCGCCTCCCATCCACTTAAACACTCATGAATTAGATGGAAGCGTTATCTAACCCCCCCCCCCTACCCCCCACTCCAGAAAATAAAAGGGGGTATATCACTTTGAGAGAACTAACCTGTTCCACTGATGTGTTGTTTAAACCAAGTATGAAGGGTTCAAAAAATTCCGATCTTCTCCGAATTTCACCAGAGGTAATAAATCTGAAGAACATTACAACTGCACAAGAAGCAGAAGTAAAATATGTAGAAAAGCAAGATTTTAATAGTCATCTTTTTTCCCATAAATGTCAACAATTGACACCCACCATAGTCCGATACTGATTGATCCCGACTTCTCTTTACAAGCTCAGCATGACTGCAAACAGAAAAGTTGATACATTTCTTTAATATGCATAAAAAACCCCACATCTCAAGAATCTGGAACATTGAGCATCACAACTGCTAAGATCATAAGCGTAACTCTTAAGGTAGGTTTGGTATTAAACCTTGTAGCAGTTTCATTCCCTTGAATAACACTTTCAATCTCCTCCAGAAATATCTGAAAGTAGATATAAGAAAAATATGACTTACAATAATGAAAAATAAGCTTCTTTCAGATCATCAATATATGAAATACTAGCCTAGACATCTGTCTCAAGCTTTCATTTGTTGTGTTTGGCATTTAAATTGGTCTCTTAATAGCGTTTCAGACCTTCCACTTCCTCCATCCCCAGCACTCCTTTTGTAGATCTGTGTGATTTTCTTTCAAGCAATCAAACTTAGCCCTGGGCCTCCCACCATAACACACACACACACACACACCTCTTTTTTTTGTCCCTCTTCTACAGCCGGTTTGAGGATGGTAGTAGTAGTAGTAGCGGGAAAAATACTCTAAAAGATTCTAATAAATAGTTGAGCTCAGTTATATGCTTCTGTTCATATCGTTATGGGTATTCATGTGAGCAATGCAAATGACCGCCATGCATGTACATGCCATGGTTCTCCCAAGAATGACTAATAATCCCAACATACAACCTTATAAGGTCCAGAATTCTAGCAAACAGACCTTTTGGATCTATCATGTCCAAGAACATCATCAATAGTATCCCTACAAAATTAAAGCAACGGCGAGACTCGAACATGAGATCTCCTGATAAATTACCATGATAAATTATCTAAAATGATACAATTCCATGATAGATCCAAGATAGATCCTTTTGGATCTATCATGATGCAATACCATGACAAATTACCAACTTACCTACAAGCTTAGGCTATCTAGGATAAGTGTACTTTATAGACTTTAACATGCACAAATGCTCAATTGCCGTAGCGTCACCATGCAAGATGGAGTCATAATGGTGTAAGGGATTCACTTGAACCTTACTATTTTGTATCTTATTCCAGAGAAAAATGGCAGAGAAGTCCAAATCAAAGAATCAAAATAACCAGTAACTAATTTATCTTCAATGTACTTCCTGGCCAACTAAAGATCCGGTCTCACCCTCCCGTCCTTCTGCAAATAACCACTTTTTTAGGGACCCATCGCATCCAGGGGAACCACCACTATGCTCATGACCTTTTCAGATCTTTAAACATCAACAATTTAATAAAATAATGCACAAATAGCCTCCATAAAAGCACAAGTGATTCTACAATAAGCAAAAAGTAGATTGATAAGCACCGAAAAAAAATCCTCAAAAGTAAATTCTGCATAGCCCAAATTCAGAAGCGTCTTTCTGCATAGCTCCACATTAGCTTTCACACGCTCAACTTCAGCCCGATCTTGCGATTCAAGAATATGCTCCTAAATTAAGCAAAGAACATAACAGCTGAACTTAACAATTTCCCAGTTAAACAGTCAATATTAATAACAAAATTGCAAAATATAACCCCAAGAGAAGAGAATGTAAAATAGTCCAATGCATCACGTACCAGGTAAGCAAACATAAAACACCGGAAAAAACAATTCCCATCACCACGTGTACGCCTGATTGCAGCATACTGTTCATTTAGTTTCTGTAAAAAAGAAAACAATAAACAATAATGACAAAGTGTGTAAGCCTGCAAGGGTCATAAAGCAGCAGAACCCATCAATGCAAGAACCTTGATTTTCTCCAGCAAAATTGGACTTCCTCCTGACTCATATTCAGCTCGTAGTGAAGAAAGAGGTTCCTGCAATAAAATTCCATAGACCATTACTCCTCCCATAAGTAAAATGATGCTTAACCATGAGTTACAGCAGTCAAGGACCACAAGTCAAAAGAAGATGTGAAATCCAAGAGTCAACAATGAGAAGCAGAAAATGATATAATATGTCAAAGTAATATCATGTGTGTGTGGATTGTACGTCTTTTGTGAACTTCTGACAGGCAGAAAGGAAATGATGAATTATTGACAGAGGAGGGTGTGGTGGAGGAGACAGACTTCAGAGAAAGAGTAAGTGCAATCAATGAAAGGCTCGTCAGCAAAATATGGAATGACAAAAATCAATCCTACAGTCATGGAACAACCTGAGAAGCAGTGAATACAAGAGTTTTCAAAAAGGCAACATAATAGTCATCTTGTAAAAGCTTGTTCCAAATTACCGACTAAATTATACTTGCCTTATCACCAACATATGGAACTTTCCCAGCTTCATCCTGGATAGCAGACTGTTGTTGCATAATCTGGTCATCCCTAAAAGTTGCCCAATCATCACCTTCAGAAGGTTCTGTGGTGGTCAAGTTCTCCATTGGATAGTCAACAAGACCCTCTATAACTTTATTCCAGCCCATGAAAACAGAGTAAAAGGTTTTCAATAGATTAGTATCATTAAACAACAGAAACCACAGACCAACCAAAAGGATTTGTACGACCAAATCCATATATTTCTCATCACATCTCCCTTTTAAATTAGAGGAAGTCTTCAAACTGATAAATTCAACTAGAAACTCTCTATTCAAGTAGCTACCTTAGATCTCATTCCATGATCCACTTACAAACAGGCCAATAAGGAAATAATTGCTTGAGGCAGCCTAAAGCTATGAAAGGAAAAGCAGAAACTGGTGATTCTCCAGGAGTAAAATTTCTACGAATAGGCCAACATTTCAAAACTTAAGAATGCATGGACTAGTTGTTGGGTAATAGTGCTGGCAACATCAGATAAAAAACTTTCCAATGCCAAATTTCCTTGACCCGCTCAAAAGCCTAGATTAAATTAGATTATGACTTTATTCAATAGATCAACTCTCATTACTCTCCAGAACAACACTCGGTTTAGTTCTTCTTCCACTGCGCTTGACAAGATTTTCACTACTGTAAAACCTATATTAAATTAAAATATGACTTTATCCATTATGTCATCTCTCATTAATCTCCCCAACACACTCAGTTTTATTCTTTTTCCAGGACGCAGGCCAGGATTTTCACTACTGTAAACAAGTACAATATGCATAAAGTACTCAGACAGCTAACATAGAATCAGTAATCATCAACTACACTTATGATCTCTCAACCAGTAGCGACGCTACGCAGGTTTAACTCGAAGATCAATCAGAAATCAAAATCAAATAGGCAAACACACTAATCTAAGGGAATGACTCCTTACCGGAAAACTGCAGAGAAAGGCCTGAGAAGTTAGGCGACTTGTTGGAATATCAGGGTGGCGGAGCCACCGGTAATTCAGTAAGCAAACCAACCACTGCCGGTTTGTAGCGGGAAACCGGCACGTCAAATCTAATCAAACTGCTTCGGAGAATCGCCCTACCACTTCACCACTCACAACTCACTGCTTCAAGTTTGGCATTGGAACGTATAAGCAAACAATAAGATGTCTCAGTAAACTTTTTTTCCCCAATAATCAGATAATTTGATTCTTGAAGGAATCCAATTCGGGATATATGCGGGGTCCACTTCCCGGAAGGATATGTTGACACGCGCCACGTTCAAGGTTTAGTCCGGCCCGATCAAGAAGAGGACACTAGTTAGAGGCTCCTTTTAACCATGATTAAAATCTCATTATGCTTCTAATATCTGTATTAAAAATATTTTTAACATAGTGTACTAATTTATATTATTTGGTATTTGGAATTATTTGATGTGTGGATTCTGTTTGATGTAAAGTATTTAAGTTAATAAAGTTTGAATAATAGATTATCAAAAAGTCATAAAAATATTGAAATCCATACTCATTTTCAGTCAAAAAAATCTATACACATTTTAATTCCTATAAGATATTTTTAATAAAAAGTGATTAATTTTTATAATTAATATTATTATTCTACAAAAAAAATTTAGAATAATGTTTTACAATACTCTATTTAGAAAACTATTTTATAGGAACATTAAGAAAATGAGAAAATGTGTGTTTCCACATCTTCTCTCATCTTCTTATTGATCCATTTAAGTCATGTTTTAAAATAGTGTTTTAAATAGATTGTTATTTAGCAATATTTTTTAATAACATACAAGTATAAAAGAGAAAATTTGAGTTAAACTGCATTGGTGGAAGTAGTGAGTTACTAGTCATAACAAAAAAAAGTGAGTTACTGTGAATTCATTTGTTTTTTCCCAAAGAAATCTAGCTCCAACGAACCAACTAGTTTATACAAGATCAAAAACAGTACCCAATTGTTTTAGAGTCTCCCGTCTACAACATGATATAGAAGGATTGAATGTACGCAACCATAAATGCACAGAGGTTGTTTTTCGATGGCTCATAATAAAAATTGCGTCAAGCTATATCGATCAACTGCTACAGTTGTGTCTCCGAGATATGTTACTGGCTTTTATATATTGAAAAATATAATTATTTCATAACTAAATTAGTCGAAGTAGTGAGTTAATTGGTCTAGTAAACGTGGTCCAGGGCCAAGTCATTCCGGTCAATTAGCTAAATCATATGATGAGTCAACTCGGGTCAAAATGGTTTATATGTTTAAGTTATATATAGAAGAAGCGGTGTAATTCCATATACCGATACTGACCACATTTGTAGATATCTAACTAAAAACCTTTTAGTTTTAATAGAGTTAATTGCACCTAGTATCCATTCTTTTCCACCAAGTTTTAAGTAACATCTAATGTTTCATGAAACACACTTGTCATCCAGACTTATAGGGTTAATAGACACCTGGCATCCATGCTGACGTCATAAAGGCAATTTTCATTTATTTTTTAAAAGTTTATAGAAAAAATAATTCAAAAATAAAAAGAAAAACCCCGCCCCCACCCCACGACACCCCCCATCCCCACAATCGACCTTCCTCCTCATCTTCCTCTTCTTCCTCCATCTTCTTCTTCTTCCTCCATCTTCATCTTCATCTTTTTTCCAGGATGGTGCATCAGGATGTAAATTTGTGGAAATAATGACATTTCTAATTACAAAAAAAAACGACAGTTCTAGATTGAACCATTTTTATAAGAGTAGTATATAAATTTTGCTTCGTGCAGAGATTTCTCTGTTCACCTCATCTTTCCTTTCTCCTCTGTGTGATGGAGCCCATTGGATCCACGTCTACTTGGATTCTTTTTAAGGTGGTATTGTTTGTTGTGTGTCTTTCCGCAGGTTCATCTATTTATTTATTGCAGTTGGTGCTGTTCTTTTCGTCATATCATGTTTTGGCTGTATCGGGTCAGCAACAAGAAGCGGATGCTGCTTAACCTGTGTATCCTTATCTTCATGAAATCTGTTTAAGCACTATTTGCACATTTTCTGACAATTACTGTTATCAATACTGCTATTGCTTAAAAAAGAAACAGGAACACCCTGTTTTGCACCTGTAGCAAGAGCAAATGAGAAAGGTGTGTGGTTATGGTGGACAGGGAGGAAGCAGCAGCGTTGGTGGTGGTATATTTGCGGTTCAATAGCTTCTTGTTAATGCAAAGGGAGAGATGACCATGGTTGGAAAAAAGATGAAGATGAAGATGGAGGAAGAAGAGGAAGATGTGGAGAATGGGGAGGGAGGTCGATTGTGGGGGTGGGGGCGTGTTGTGGGGTGAGGGTGGGGTTTTTCTTTTTATTTTTGAATTATTTTTTCTATAAACTTTTAAAAAATAAATGAAAATTGTCTTTATGACGTCAGCATGGATGCCAGGTGTCTATTAACCCTATAAGTCTGGATGGCAAGTGTGTTTCATGAAACATTAGATGTTACTTAAAACTTGGTGGAAAAGAATGGATACCAGGTGCAATTAACTCAGTTTTAATGCCTCAAACATTCGGGTTCGAGCCGTAGAAACAACTTATTGCATAAAGTGTAAGGTAAGACTGCGTACATTATATCGTAAAACGATCCGGTCTCTCTTCTAACCTTACGCAATCACAAAAGACAAGTGCACCAGAAACGTCCTTTACTTGATCCAGCTTAGTTTTAATAAATGATTGGGGAATCATCGCTCCCCTCTGTCCGGGGTGAGATCCTCTCACCGCCCCCTATGTCACCCTCCATGTGACCACCCGCCACGTGGCACGGGAGGAGGGTGGTGAGGCTGGGTAGGGGTCACCTGCACCCAGCCTCACCACCCCCTCCCCTGCCACGTGGCAGGGGGTCATTTGTTACCTCCATTTTTGGGGTGAGGAGATCCGGGCTCCCTCTGTCCCTTTAAAAATCCATGTCCAGATAATTCATCAATTTTCGCGGTGTTCATGGTTTGTTATATTGCTTGTAGAGAAAAAAGAATCAGGCTTAATTGTATATATCTTGTCGTTTATCTGAATTTTTTTTTGTTTCAAGTGTTCTCTCCGTGCAAAAACAAAACATGAAAAATGCACTAGAAAAAGATCGTATGTACATGTGTATATAGAGTCAATCACATTTTTCAATCAAAATTAAAATTAATTTTATTATAGTTTTATCCAAAATTTTTAAAAAAATGCTCACAAAAAGTTTGATTGAACTACTTAAGTAATCAAGTAGAAAAAACTAGCATTTCTCATCTGGGAGTTATAGGATCAAGAATTCATGGCGAAGTGGATAGAGGAAAGAGGGGGTGAATATAGCTAGTTTAACCCCTTGTCCATCATCTGCATCCACTTTTAATTAAATCTCTTGAAGAGAATAAATTCTTTTGTTTAAGCTTTGTTATTCGACCAGATTATTCTGTAATATCACTTTTAGTATTGATTATGGTTTAACGAAAAAGGATTTTACTTCCATTTAGTTCGTTTCGTGATTTTGATGTCACGAGTTCGAGTCGCGAAAACAGTCTCTTGCACAAAACGTAAGTTAAAACTGCGTACATCAGATCGTGAATCGATTCGATCTCTCTCCAAACCCTACACAAACGCAGGAGCCTAGACACGGGAATGTTTTTACTTGGTCCAGCTTTGTTTTAAATCTGTAGCCATATATGCAATATGTTTCACTCCGTCCCCAGTCAGTAAACTGTGATATGGAAACACACACATCCAGGAACTTATGATGAAAATGCAGGAAGCAACAGGAGGAGAAAGCACTACAGAGGAGTAAGACAGAGACCATGGGGTAAATGGGCAGCTGAAATAAGAAATCCAAAAAAGGCGACTAGAGTTTGGTTAGGAACATTTGACACCGCTGAGGATGCCGCTCTTGCATACGATGATGCAGCCCTCAAGTTCAAAGGCTCTAAAGCAAAACTCAATTTCCCAGACCGCCTTCTACAAGAAAACACAAGCACCCTGCAAGGTCCATTGCAACATCCGACCACCTTAATCTCTTCAACACCATCTTCTTCTTCTGTCGGATATGATCATCATCGATGTGATGCGGGTCTGAACCCAATGCCACATGCTGTTGGTGACATGAATATGAGTTGTGTTGCTGCTTATCCTGATATTGAACAGTATGCGAAGTTACTTTCCAGCAATGATGCAGAATTTCCTTATTACACTTGGGCGCTGTATAATCAACACTCGACGTCCACGCAGGGCGGGCAGCACCAACAGCCAGAAGATTTTAACACCGGCTTTTCTTTTCCGTCTGATCAGAATATCTCTAGTGCCGGTGGATTCCTCCCAAATGGGAAGGATTTCAATCCCAATAGCTCAGGAGGCTAATTATCTTTTTGCAACCATTTCTTTCGGCTATTTCTTCTATTAGGTTGGCTGAATTGTTCAGTTAGCTTTTAGACAGTCTTCAATTCATCCCTTAAACTCGCATTATATAATGATCTAAATGCTAACTAAATTATTTAGCTAGCTGAATAGAAGAAAATTTGTTTATTTAAGTACTTATATCATCGCTTTTTTATATTTGCTTATCCTTCCCTGCCGTTGTCCTGAGTGTTATGCATATGTTTTACTTACCGTATAATACAACAACATTACCCTATTATTTTAGAGGCTTCCGTCTATGGCGAGGTATGGAGGGTTCGAATGTACGTAACCATACTTCACAGTACAAGAAACACAGTTAATTTAGTAAGTCATTTTGCTTTATTTCATCGTATTTCAAATTAAAAGAATAGTACGTCCTTTACTTACCCTATAATATGCTACTAAAGAAAAAAAATGAAATGTGGGAGTTGCATATCAAAAGAAACTGGTTATTTTCTATGCATTCTAGTAATCCTATGTAGATAAATAAAACAAGGATAAAATATATATAATTTCAACGTGTGTTTATATGTATGTGTACCCATGTACCAATAATGACCCCTAAGAGAAAAGTAGTACCAATCCTTTGTCAAATTTGTAAAGTTCATATATAGGAATAGTGAGTGTCTTTGTTTTGTTTGTTATGAATGTTTAAGTAAGAAAAGTTACAAACACTGTTTCTGTATTAATAATTAGTGATGGATACGCTGTACTTTTGAATCCTTTCTCATACTATATATGATAAATGTCTAAAATAAACCATGATACATGGTGTACAATACATTCTAAAGACTAAATGCATGGAATAACCACCATAAACCATCCCACTTTAATAAATCAATAGATAATATCTTCTTAACACGTTGGTTTATGAACCATGATTATGAAATTGGGCATAAATAATACACGATTGTTAATGAACACAATAAGTGGTCAAGTTTTAAGTATAAAGCAACCACGGAGTAGTCCAATGTGTACTCAAAGAAAAGGCAATGTTGTTCTGTCAGTGGGTTTGGGGACTATGAACGTGCATGCAGAAATAATTGATGAGTTATGGATATGTCATACCAAGACGCGTGCACCGAATTCTTGGGGGATAGTATCCCCTTACCTGCGGTGACGCGTGACCGCACGACACGTGACATTAAAGGGGTGGTAAGGCTAGATGTAGGTGACCCTTATCTAGCGTCACCACCTTCCCTTGATGTCACGTGTCGCATGGTTACGAAGGGGATGATGAAATTAAGAGTGAGTAGATCCCAACCCAATTCTTGGCATGATTGATTAAACAAATGGCGCCTAAACTTTTTTTTAACAAGTTGGGGTTGGGAGGATAAAGATTCATGTGCAAACACTCCCCATGTGCATACTAGAAATGCAATCGTCGTTGGTGATTTCAACTGGTAAGGTTCGTCATCTTCGACTTATAAAGTTTTATGTTCGAATACTTTCAACAATTTTTTTTTATGGAAAATCTGTAAATTTTCGATAAAGGTGGTGGCGTAAATGATACACAAATCTTTAACCTAAACTTTTCTGTATAAAAAGGAAAAGGAAATGCAACGCGTGATTCGACTACAGTTTCCAGCCTCCTGATTTTGTATCTGCTAGCTTCTAACAACCCACTAGCTACAAGGGTACAAACTATCATAACTTGAGGACTCGTGATCCAGATTTCTTATTTTTATTTCGCTCTACAAAGAACTTATAATTATTTTGAGTTTTTTTTTAATAGAATGAGGTGTAAAATGTTAAAGGAGAAATTAAATAAAGAAAAAAGTACACTTGCACCCCTCTTTTAGACTCTCTATTTTGAAACTAACTTTTAGACTTTCTGTTTTTAGACTAAATTAAAAGCTCAATTAAACCGCAATTAAATGGATGGATGTGAACCTTCACTTTGTGGGAAAGCAACGACAACAACATTACCTATTGCCTTGAAGACTTTCGCTTATGGCGGAATATGGAGGGTCGGATGTACGCAACCATACACATGTGTCAGAAACACACACAGATGTTGTTTCTCAATAACCCATAATGAAAATTACGTCAAGCTGTGTCGATCAACTGCTACTTAACATTATAAGAAATGCAGTCAAGTTAGTAAGTCATTTTGCTTTATTATATTATATTCTAAAGTTAGAAAATACTATAAACTTGATTAAACTTTTAGACTAAAGTAGAAATTTAATTAAACTTTCTGTGTTTGGCTCGCAAACTCACGGGCCTAATCACTTGTTCGGATTTGGCGCTTTTATTTCTCAAGCCTAATACATTATTCAAGTTTGAAAGTGAACATGGATTTAGCCTTAAACAAGCTAAGTAGGATTAAGCCCAAGTGTAGTTTCATAAACAAAATAAGAGCCACAAAATCATGGCTACAATAACCAAACCAAACGCTCTTGTATTTTTATGGGATATTGTTCGACTAGAGAATAGGAAAAGGGGTAAATAGTTATACTTTCAAATTTCAATTAAGTGTAGGGGAGTATGATAGTTTCTGAAAGTGGATGTTTAACGAATTGAATAGTTCGTAAACTGTTTGAATTTGGTTTGTGTTTGGTTTGTGTTCGTTTAGTAATGGTCGGTAAACGAGTCAAATTCAAACAGTTGTTTGGTTTAGTTTAGGGCTGTAAATGAACCAAGCCGTTCGATTGTTCGGCTCGTTTGGCTCGAGTTTGAGCTCAAGCTCAGCTCGGATAAAAGGTTAATGAACATAACTTGAACATCTTTTTTCTGTTCGAACTCGGTAAGCGGCACTGTTCGTTTAAGGTGTTCGGCTCGTTAAGATTGTTCGTGAGTTAAACGAACCAAGCTTGAACAATTGAATATGTTTGTTTAAATAAACAAACAAGTTCGGCTCGTTCGCTAAGTTAAAAGAACCAAGCTGGAACAACGCAATGCTCGGCTCGTTCGGTTCGTTTACGGCCCTAGTTCAGTTTACTAAAACGAACCGAACTATTCTTGAACTGTTTGACTCATTTAAACAGTTATACTGTTATCAAATCAAACTTGAACTAATTTTAAAGTTTGTTTAGCTAAATAAACCGAACTAAATAATTCGTCTAGCTAAAAGAATATAAAATTCCAAAATCTAATATTCAATTCGGTTCGGTTTCTTAAATCATACACTTTGTAAATCATCGAAACACATGGGTGACGAGATGAATTTTTTATTTTCTTTTGAAGGAAAATGCAAAAGAAAGGATATACAGGGGTCTATCAATTTTTTATAAAAGGCCTGAAGGCAAATAGAAAGGATATACATAGGTGGTTGCACATCGTGGCAACTAGATGTTTAGCAAGTAACTAGACGACAGCCTAGACAAAAGAGGTGGCATACAGGGGTCTATCAATATCAACTGCCAACCTTTACAAAAAGAGTCCTATACGGACGATTTAAACGTGTTTATCCTACTAATATAAGACAGGACGTTTCATTGCAAAATTGCCCAAGATGGGAATCAGATGTGTCTTTAACAAAATGCACCACATTTGGCCTTTAAAGATGTAGCATAGAGAAGGCAGTGAAAGTGTAGACCGGGAATTCCATCAACATGCATATTTTGCTTCGAGTCTTCCGACTGGAAGCGAAAGACGAAAAGATCATCGTCTTTTCTTTGGACTTCAAGTAGTCCCTTAGAGGACCAATTATCCTCTGCGAATTTTTTTCATATTGAAAAATGAGGAGGGATTTTCCATTACCTGCCCGATGGTTGCTGTGTTCCATTTTTGCTTTGATGAGATGACGTCTTCTGGGTTGATTTCGAAGTAGATCTTGCCATTTTCCTTTGGGATTTGTACTTGCTTGAGCGTAGAAGCAGTCTCAGGGGAGAAATCAGGCTTGAGCAACGAGACCCAAGCCGATTTAGCCCTGACTAATTGTTGCATGTTGGTTATGATGACCGATTTAGTGATAATCAGCCATTGGAATCAGTAGAAGATAGTTATTTGGGACACTCCGACCGCGGGTAGCGGGCGGTCGGAGGATATTTGGGAACGGATTTGTGTTTGGGCCTTCGTCGAAGAATTTTTTTCTTCTTTTTTTTTTCCTTCCGATGTTCGAAGGGCGGGTGTGAGCAAGATAACGAAAAGGGGGGAGAAGGGATGAAGAGGTAAAAGATAGAAATAGGGGGGAAGGGAAGAAAGATGGGGAAGAAAGATGGGGAAGGAGTGGCGGCGGAGGAGGAGCGGCGGAAATCCAACCGTTAGGGTTGAGGAGAGAAGGGTTTTTTGGTGGAGGTGAGGAGAAGCCCCGTTTTTTTTCCGTTGGAACCTAGAGAGAAGCGAGAGTTTTTTTCCAAGAGAGAGAGAGTCAACTCAAAGATCAGCAAAGTAATATTTTTCTGAACTCTTCTTACCCTTCTGTCTTTCTTTACCTGAGAACCATGTAATGTAGTTTTCCAGGCAAAACTAGTTCTAATGATTCTGTCTCTATGAAGAATTATTCTTTGCATGGTCAAAAGTATGTGCTTGTTGTGCCTTAATTGTGGTTGTCTTACTTGAATCTCTATCAAGCATGTAAATATAAATAACACCAGCTGAAATGTTTCAGTGACAAATGGTTCCTGGGGGAAAGTATCAGGTTGTTGGGAACAGGTCTCAGAATTTTCCAACAGTGAGTTGACTGTATGATTTGGAAAATTGTCCCAGTTGTATATCTAAAAGGAGAAAATTTTTGTTATGCACTGATCCAAGCTGCCCAAGATCACTGGCAGTTATTTTGAAGCAAGTTGGAAAAATAAGGAAACTTTAAACTTGAACTTGTCCTAAAATTCTCCTTAAGAAATATGTTTCACAAGGGCATCTATGGGGATATTGCAAATCATTAAAAGGCAGACCTGCATAAATTAGAACCAAGTTTATTCTGGGGAAATTTACAACCAGAGGAAATGAACTAGAAATGTAATAGCTGTTATCTTCTAGGATGTACGATGGAGGGAAAGGGACTATCACTTCCAGTACTGCAAAGAGGGATTGTAAGGTAAGCATGTGTGGTGGTAGGAGGGTAAGCCAGAGAACATAGATGGCTAAAGGCCACATGGTTGGAGTTTTTGTGTGCTATTTAGTTAGCTTTAGCAGCTTCCGTATTGGATATGTGGAAACTGTGTGGATCCTTCTCCGTTGTCCTTGGTTTAACATGGATCTATCTGGTTGTTTGTTCAAATGGTTCTAAATGCTACTTGTTTTGTTAAAAATATTTGATTATGCGAGGTTTGAACTTTGAAGTCAAATGATTGTATGTTTTTTCAGCTGTTTGCTTTATGCTTTATGCTTAATATCTTTATGTACACCATGTTTATGTCTTAGTAACTGTCAAAGTTTTTCAGGGTTGACTTCTTACTCTCCTGCCGCCACACATGATGTTGGTTTCCTTCCAGATCTTCCTCCTACAATGGTGGCCATGAAGAATCCCAATTCAAATATTGTTTATGACGAGCACAACCATGAACGCTATCCTCCTGGTGATCCCAGCAAGCGTGCTTTTGCTTACTTTGTTTTAACTGGAGGCAGGTTTGTGTATGCCTCATTGATCCGTCTCTTGGTACTTAAATTTGTGCTGAGCATGTCTGCTAGTAAAGATGTTCTTGCACTTGCCTCTCTCGAGGTAGATCTATCTACCATTGCGCCTGGGTCAACTGTCACTGTGAAGTGGCGTGGGAAGCCAGTTTTTGTTAGGCGTCGAACTCCTGAGGACATTAGGTCGGCTAACAATGTTGATCTTGGCTCTCTTCGTGATCCAAAGGAGGACTCTGTTAGGGTGAAAAACCCTGAGTGGCTGGTGGTTATTGGAGTGTGCACCCACCTGGGTTGTATTCCATTGCCGAATGCAGGTGATTTTGGAGGTTGGTTTTGCCCCTGCCATGGATCTCATTACGACATTTCTGGCAGAATTCGAAAAGGTCCTGCGCCTTACAATCTGGAGGTTCCGACATACACATTCTTGGAGGAAAACAAGTTACTGATTGGATGATCTTAAGAGATTCTTCTTGAATTACACATGTGAAGGTGCTGGATTTTGTCTTTATTTAGTTTACTCTAGATCAGGCTGTGCAAGCTTTTCACATATCTTATTGGATTTTCCCGCTACCATTTATGTGCTCTTCTTTTGTTTGAGTGCAAGCCTTTCATCTCTAAATTCTTTACACGTGGGATTATTTGTATCCCCTGGAGTGCAGGAGCTTATTACCCTGAATAATACGTCTGCTATGTTTTTGAACTAATTTCTATTCTAATTCTTGGCGTTTATTCTTTCTCCATTTTGACCAAGTTTTCTCGATCTGACCAGCATTATCTTATGCGAATCTGAATTGTTAGCCTCGCTTTTTTTTTTTTTTCCCGGTTTTGCCAAGGTTACTATGATTAGGAAGCACCATTTTGCTAAGACCGACTTAAATTGCATTTTATTTTGTTCATTTCAAGGGGTACCAACCCCCACCTCCACCCCCACCCCCTTTTTTTTCTTCTTCTTCTTGTGGCCGTGGTCCAAAACAATGGCTTAAAAAATAAAAACCGAAGAAGATGAAGAGGAAAGAAAGGTGATGGACGGTCTCTTGGTTGAGCCCTTAAGCCTGATCAAACCAACAAATGGGAAATTCTATGTTACCGGCAAGTACATTTGATACACAGTTAGACATTATAATACGGATCATCACTGTGATCTAATGACACGATTAGAGTTTATGGTATGGATCATAATGTTGATCTACTGGTGTATAATGTTACGCTAGTTGGAGGACAATGTGATAACGTCTTATGTTGCGCTATCTAGAGCCGGAGGTCTTACTGAAATCAAACTCTATCACTTGAGATAAAAGTATTGTTTGTTTGTTGATTGCAAAAAAAAGCCTGCTATTGTGAAAGTCAATTGGAAGCCTCCACCATGCAGAAGGCAAGTCAAGTTTAAAGATAGTTCTACGTTTGCTATGTGTGTAGAAATCCAAGGTCGAATCAAGCTGGTTAAGCAAAATTTGTAAATGTATATCATTAGGTGCATCCTCACAGGGAGTCCGATGCTGCTAAACCAATTGTTGGCTCTGACGTCTCATCTTAATCTGCCAACTTATGATGGCAGTGCTCAGAGTAATCGGATCAATGTGCTTAATAACCTCAAAACTCTTGTTACAGATAAATGGTTGCAGACAGCAAAGACCAATTTACCAGCTTAACAGAGAGAACTTATTAGGGACATCTTCAACAATCAACAATCAACAATCATGTATTGGAACTAATGGTAGTTTGCCTCCATAAGTTTCGGGAAGTTGACTTTCATCGATGTCAGCAAGCAAGGTTGATTTTAGCTTCTTGTTCTCCACAAATATGATCTGCACAATGACGCATACAAAAGTTTAGTAATGATAATCAGATGTATCAATGACAGCCGTCAATACAAAGTCTGAATGTCATTTGCTTCAAAACACAAGAGGACCAAACTAGTAACATTTTCATGGACCTGATCAGGCAGTAACAAATAACAAATTACGAGATGAGCTAAGAAAACCCTAAGATATTTCCTCTTGGAAGATTCACTGTTACAGTGTTAAGCAGCAGCAGCCAAGAATAATGCAAATGAAATCCAAGCAAAAGACGTTCCTGGTGCACTATGCTCTCGCGTTTGTGCAAGTTCCAAAGAAGATCCAGATCGTTTTGCAATCTGATGTACGCAGTCTTATCCTACGTTTTGTACAAGAGTCTATTTCCGCGGCTCGGATCCGTGGCCTCAAGGTCACAAATCAGCAGCCTTACCAGTTCCTCCAAGACCCGCTCTTCCAAATAAAACCTAAGCAAAACTAGCCTCAAATAATGAAGATGAATACACGATGGTGAAGAACGATTAAATCGTTATGCTCTTTACTATCTAAATCAACCTTCCATCTAGGGGTGTTAACGAATCGAGCCAAACCGAATACTAGATTTTTGAAATTCAAATTCGTTTATCTAAACGAACTGTTTGGCTTGGTTCATTTAGCTAAACGAACTTTAAAATTGGTTTGAGTTCAGCTTGATAACCTTATAACTGTTTAAACGAGCCGAACAGTTTGCGAACCGTTTGACTCGTTTAACTAAACGAACCCGAATATCTGTTCGAATTCGGCTCGTTAACAAATAATTACCGAACGAATACGAAACGAATAGGAACCGAACTCAAACAGTTTGCGAACTGTTTGGTTCCTTCAACACCCCCACTTCCATCATCACCATATGCCAGAATAGTAATTAAATCATCAACGGAGATAGAAGTAGCGGTACCTTCTTCTTGGTCTTGCTGTCAATGAATGGATAAACCACCTTCCAAGCAGTCATGAATATAGAAGGCACATGAACTAAGTATAATTTCCCCAGCCTCTCTGGATAGCAATCCCAAATTCGTACAATGACTACGTCAGTGAACTTGTATAACAGTAAGATCATGATTATTGCAATGTATATGTGGAACCCTGGAGAAAAAAAAAAGGTTGATGTTTTGCCCAAAAGGAACGAGAACAGTCAACCTGTAAAATTGATAGGGCACCTAGATATCCGCGAATATCAGTGTTGGCATATCCCCAGCCCTCAAGATCAGCAATTGACACAAACTTTTCCTGTCCTGTTGGCATTCTGCAATGTACCAAGGAATAACAAAGAATGTTTTTTTTCATAAAGACTCCTAAATGACATTGATGGTAATCAACTTGATACTTAAAATATATGCTTTCCTTGAAAAAGATAACTGAGTTAGCAAAACACTGTCAATATTCATTATCATCTGACAAATCACACGCATAATTTTAGTTTTCGACTAACATTACCCTAATGTGCAAATCCGGTTTGTGCGTTTTGCTTCGCATCACAATCTGACTGATGAAGATATTAACTTATCATGGAAAAGAAACAATTTCCGAGTCTTTCTGTGCCTATTACTTTGATTTTCTCATAAAAGTAGGAAAACCAAATCAAATGCAGTAACATAAACAATGGACCTACTTACCTAGAGCATATTTTGTCCAAGGAGAAAGTAACATAACCTGCAAGAAGATAGTCAAGGAATTTCAGCACTAATGACTTGGAGGTGTAAAAAAGATTCAAAATATAGAAAACTGAAAACGAAGACTTAGGTGGAAAAGCATACATACGCTTGAACTCTTCAAGAGAGTTCTGCTTGTGGCGTCCACCGAAAACCATAACAATTGGGCGGCCCAACTTATCATGCCCTTGCATAAACAATTTATTCTGGGCAAGATCATTCCGAATTTGAGAGGGAGAAATGGAGCCACTGGGAACAAATTCTTTCCTCCAGCTCAGGTACTTGAGGAGCATATTAGAGGCCTTTTCAATGTCATGATCACGAGCTCTAAGAAACCTTCGAATCGTTAGATCATCAACATCCTGCAACGGGCCACAAGGATTAAATGCAAACCATCAGGGATAATATCACTGTCGGTACAGACCGTATCAGCAGATTCGGGGGGCGAAAATAATTAGAATTGATCAAATTTTCTATCCAAATGCTCGATGGGCGAAGTATTTATATCTATTATAATTGAAAAAATTTATCCAAATATGATTAATTTGTTGTGCAAAGTCACGATTGTACAATTAACGAGTTGACAGTCAAATGAGAGACGAATTAATAAGATTTGAGGATGAAATGAACCACATTTGAATCTATTTGTAATTAAAATGATCTTAGATATTTTATGCGACCACCTTCAAACATTTGCATCAAAATGTGATTAAATCAAAATAATTCATAGCAATAGTTTTTTTTTTTTGTAATTTTCATAGCAATAGTTTATTTCATACAAGCAAAACAAAAGGCACTGAACTGAAAAGTGGGAAACTGTGAAAAAGATTAGTAGAGGGGGGGGGGGTGAGTTTGACCTGGGGTGAAGAAGGGTGCTGGGAAAGGAGAAGGGATCTCATGTCCTTGATTTTAGAGCGCTCCAAATATTCATCGTAGGTCTGATCTTGGTGGACTCCATTTTCAGCTTCACTGCCGTTTTCTTGTTCTTTGTCGGAAGAGGATGAAGAAAGCTTCAAACTACTAAATGATAACTTCTGACGGAGATACGAAGTCATTCTGGGTAGTTGCTTCTTGTTCTTCTTGGCTATGAATAATGTTCACAGAAAATGGGAGGAACAGAAGGAGGTGGAGGAAGGCACCGGCTGAATGATGAATTCAATTACATATTTAATGGGTTTGTATTTTAGTAGTTGAGTGTGACTGTGACTTGTACGTCAGCAGTCCCATTGACTAAGCCAAATCAATAGTGATAATAGCGATAAGTATATTCGAATCGGTACGTCACCATCAACATCACCTAACTGCGTAAAAGCGTAGACTAGCGTAGCCACTCTCTCTCTCTTCTTAACTCGGCCTGAGAAACGGATATTCCAGGTCGGCCAACCATCTCCCAATAAAATCGATGCGCTCTAGCTGCCCACTACGGGTTTGCTCGGATCTCGCCGGCCCAGTCACGCTCCTCGACCACGTCTTCAGAGACACAGACGCCTCTGCTCAGCTCGGTCTAACTGCCAGAGTAGGTGTCTGCTAGCAAACAACATAACTCACCCATCGTGACACCATACACCACATGGCCACCATGCAGACGTGATCAGCTAGCAGGACGACACACATGTCGTTGCTTCCCAGATCCTGCACATGCACTGGCTGCCCCAGACGTATAAAAATGGAAGAAGAAATGATGCTAGAAAAAGAAAAAAAGATACATCCATACCAAACAAGTATTGAGACAAGTTTTCTCCATATACTTATCAGAATTTCTGACTACGAATGGACCCAAAAATGACTTGAGTGAAGGTTTTCTCTGAAACAATAGCCCTGAGACCTCTAACGTTGTTATCTGGAAATGTTGCCTCCGACAGCTGGCTGCGTCCTATTGAGACGTTGATGGAATTACCTTATTTGGATCATCTATGATCCGGTGAAGATTCGACTTTGCCATTTTTGCGCTAGAAGAAGGGGCTTGAACCTCCGGGCTTTAGTTCATCTTTGTTTCTCGTAGAAGCATTACACTTTTTTTTTTTGAATATGGGTTAAAACCCCCAATATGACGGTGAAGAGTCTTCTCACCATCGAAGACAAAGAGAGGGGCCTCCCTGTCCACCGGAGCAGGTCTTTGGAGGACAAGGAGGTCACGTGGCCAGCACCCAAGAGGTCACCCGTGATGAACATGAGCAGGTGGCCCGTTATGTAGTGACCCGTCACGAGTCCTAGTACTCAAAACGTCGTATTTCACTAAGAAAAATACAAGGCGTCAAAGACGAAACAATTACACGTCAGCGGAAGTCAAAAGTTAAAACCTTGAAACAATCGTCGTCATCATTAATATTAATGTGTAAGCAATTTAAATTCAATATAATGGTCAAACGTAGATAAATACTAAATCTCTGAAATACATAAACCTCGAATATCAAAATATCTGTCTCAACTAAGTCTTCGAAAATCTCATCAGAATATCCTCAAATCTCGAAATCTTCTTCCAGTCTCATCCTCTATGTATGCTAATCATATACATGTTTGTCTGCAAAACAACATCAACATATAGCAAGAGCGACATACATCGCCCCAATAATTAGCCTCACTGTACTTACCATGGGACCATACACGTGAAAACAAGTGTTATAAAGCAAATATCAAGGTATATAAAATAGCATGTTTATATTCGCAAATAAGATTTACAATTATGCCCTTAACAATCAAACGACAAAGTCAACTAAATCCAATTATCAAATCAAACCCAAACGATGGCCAATCAAATGTTAGTCCAAGTCAAAATCAATGTTGCAATTTCCAAATAGATGAATGCAAAGTCAAAGTTTCAAAATCCAAAGCCAAATCCAATGCCAAACCGGTCCAAATCCAAATATCCGAATCCAAGTCCAACTCGGTCCAAATCTAAATGTCCAAATATCCAAATCCGAGTCTAACTCGGTACCAAATCCAAATATCCAAAACGATTTTCGATGCAATGGCTATAGCACTTTCCTTACAAGTGACTTATACCGTAAGACTTACGAATTGATTCCTCCAAAACCAAATATTGTAGACACCCTGTCTCAAACTAGGTCGTTACGTCTATAGTGCCAAATATATACCTTTCCACTCCGTGACTAGGTAGTTACGCTCAAGCCCAAATATGCATAAAGAAGCCCTGTCCCAAACGAGGTAGTTTTATCTGCAGCAATCCAAATAGGCATACAAAAACCTTGTCCCAGACGAGGTAGTTACATCTGCAACTCTTGATAACCAAGATAGGAATCAACCGGCTTGCCAAAATATTTTCCTTTTGAGGGTGAATTTCTAAAATATGCAATGCACGATTTCCAAAATGATTTCAAATGTTCGATGTTCCAAATGTTTTCCAAAACCAAATAATTTCTAAACGATACCAAATATCAAATATTTTAAACCAAATAGGCCAAGTAATCAAATATCCAACATCAAATACCAAATCCAATATCGATTTACCAAATAACCACCACTCACGTGTATCTATAAACATATAGGTGTCCACGCCCATACATGTGCATATACACGTATATACACACATGGTTCTCCTTTGGCCCATTTTTTTCCCCACCACACTACCCAACTCACCTCACCCCTCACCCCGACAACCTCAGCCCACACTGACCACCAACCACTAGTGACTCCCACTCCCTCAGCCTAGCCCCCTCTCATTCCCCTAAAACACTAATTCCACTCAACTCACTTTTCACCCCTCGATCTCCCTCCAAAATGCGCACCACCCACATCCTCTCACATCTAACACTTCATGCAGCTAGCAAAATAAATGCTTAACACATTACCATAAACATTGCAGCCAAATTCCAAGCCACATGCCCTCACGCGTCTCTACAAGTGCTGTCACGCGCGACCACTCGCCTACTGATGCCGACCACCAGAATTTATATTTTCTTATATCCGACCTATTCCTACTAACAAATCATCCAAAATCCCAACTTAAAATGCTATCAGATTTCACCTAAAATCGATAACGATACACCGATTTAATCCATATAAAATCATACTATTTCATCGACTCTAATCCATAACTTTTGTCAAAATCAATGTTGTCCAGACGGTACCCCTACCACTCGGCCATCATACTAATTTCAATCACGATTTTCAATTCAAATACACACACACATATAGATATATAAAACATACATACCATATATATTATATTCATATAATATAATTTCGAAATCGAATTCCCCTCTTAATGGCCATTCGGCCGGTGACCAAAATCCAACATAAAATATAATTTTCATACCAATTACACATACACCACGACACACACACACACATATAATATATATATATATATATATATATATATATATTTATACATATACACATATATTTGGTCACATACAAGCACGTATATGCATTCATCTACACATTCGAATTTACTTATGCATGATCCATATTTTGATAAGAAAATAATGATGCGAATTTCACAAATTCATGATAAGTATAGAGAGGATACTTGATCGTATATACCATACCGATATTGATTAGAGTCTTAACAGGCAAGATTCTTCCTTTTCTCCCTCCTAGTTAGTGCTGGCCGAAATCTTCCAAGATGTAGTGAAGGTGGTCTACCTTTGTGTCCAAGGTGGAGTAGGATTTAAGGGGTGTGTACATATATATTATAGACACACACACACACACACACACACACACACACACACACATATATATATATATATATATATATGCGCCAAAGAATCTTCACTTTTTCCTATAAATGTTGAATGGCAAAATATGGGGATGGGAAAAAAGGGTTGCCACTTGGGAGTGTGGGGGAAAGAATGGGTAGAGTTTGATTATATGGTGGTATATATAGATATAATGTTTAGAGATATAATTAAGTAATTACCTATTAGGTTTAGGAATATATATATATATGTTTATCTATTATGGTAAAGTATATCTCCTAATTTCATATTCCAACCCTGATAGTATTAGAATAACTTTTATCCTATAACTATTTTCCTTTTTCTTCCTATGTTTTCTTTTCCTTTACAGGGCAAGACGTAACATGCTATGTGGTTGAAAACTTGGGAGTGTTCAAATGTATGGTCGAAAGGTTAAAGGGCAAAGCCCAAAGTCTGCACGCATGGACGAGGATCTACCCCAAAACTACGAAGTGGGTCCCAAGAACAATCGTCTAAGCCCCAAGACGAGTTTATGACAGCTGCTAGAGGAAATGACAGAAAACACTTGACTGAGTCCTTACCACATGACAGAAATCCCTTGGGAGTGAGATCTCGTCAGTTCAAACATGAACGGCGTGAGCCCCTGCCGCGCTGTAACCGTGGCAGCCGAGATGATGGCTCACTGTCTGGCCACCCAGAGTATGCGCAGGCTGTTCAAGAAAGTCTATTCTCGTAGGAGATCGCAGAGTACGCAGCTCTAGACAACTTTAATGGACACCTATGATGGAGCCTCTCACCCTACCGACCATTTGTTTCAGTTTCAGATTGCCGTGAGTATGAAAAAAATTCCGAATCCTTAAGGTGCAAGACCTTTCCTGTTTATCTCGGGGGAAGGCTAGGAGATGGTTTCAGGAGTAGCGATCTCAGTATATATATTCATTCCGGCAACTGGCACAAAGGTTCAAGTCAAAATTTCTGTCTTGTAAATCGTTTGTCAAAAACTCCTCACATCTCATGACTCTACGACAGAAGCTAGATGAGTCTATTCTTAAATATATGCAACACTTTACAGACAAGTCTTTGTAGATCGGAGACCGTAATGATGGAGCAATGGTCGCGATCTTCATTTATGAGCTTAGAGCAGGCCGCCGCTTCTCCCAGTTGGTCAAAAAAAACTCTAAGTCTCTCAAGGAGCTCCTTAAGGAAGCGCATCAATATGCTCGTGAAGAGAAAACGAACAGGTTGAAGCGGGAAGCCGAACAAATGTATCGCCACATTGGCCGAGCAGAGGCCCCGAAAGAAGCCGCAAAGACACCAGGGACAATGGGAGTATGTGTAAGCAATTAAGTCTTCAGGATCTAGAAATCTATGCTTTTACATACACAAACAATTCACAACTACAAGAGGACGTTTAGCGGAAGCGTACCTTTCTCCATTGTATGTTGAGCGGAAGTGTTTTTGACGAGAGGAACCTTCAACTTTGATGCAGACGAACACGAACTTGAACGGAGGTTTCTCTCCACTAACCCTTACTATAATGATTACTTTGATGGATAAGTAAAGACAATGGCAGGGTGAAGAGAGGACCTTCATCCATATTTATAGGTAACCATAAGGCACTTCCATCATAACCTTTGGCATAACACCCCTTTGATAAATGGACATGTCCCTTTAATGAAGAATTATGTCTATTAACTTAAAAGACATAACCCTTCTAGATAACTCTTCGTAAATAACCAATTAGGATTTAATTATAAATCATATAACTAAAATTCACAAGGGACACAATCTTACAATCTCCCACTTGTTCCTTGTGACTTTTATATGATCTATAAAACCATAATGTGCACTTTAGTATATAATTAAATCCTTTAACTATAATATTGGTCTCTATAATGTTGTGAGTAAGTAAAGTTTAATGTGAGTCATGGCGGTTGTAAATCATCCATTTTGATAAACTCCCTTCCATGTACTACATCAATAAACTTGTCCTTACTACAACCTTTAGTGAAGAGTAAAATACAAATTTAATAAACATTCATTCCTGTAACATAATTCTGACACGCTTATGTATACACAATAATCAGAAACAGGAAATATCAGAAACAAATAACTTTTATTGAGCTCAGAGTGTCAATACATTAATACATATCATTCATGACGTCTAACAATACCCATACGTTCAACATGCTCATGAAATATCTTTGGTGGCAATCCCTTCGTTAATGGATCTGCTACCATAAGACCGGTGCTAATATGCTCAATCGACACTCTTTGTTTCTGAACTTCTTCTTTAACGGCAAAGTACTTTATCTCCATATACTTAGCACCTTTAGAGTACTTGTCGTTTTTAGAAAAGAAGACTACTGCGGCATTGTCACAATAAATTTTCAGCGGCCTAGCTATACTGTCGACAATCATAAGCCCTGAAATAAAATTCCGCAGCCATAAACCTTGAATAGTGGCTTCAAAACATGCCACAAACTCAGCCTCCATGGTAGAAGCAGCAATGACAGACTGCTTCGCACTTTTCCACGAGATTGCTCCTCCGGCTAATTGGAACAAATAGCCAAATGTCGATTTTCTTGAATCAACACATCCCGCATAATCTGAATCTGAATATCCAACCACCTCTAATTGATCCATTTTTCTATAAGTGAGCATGTAGTCCTTAGTTCCTTGCAAGTATCTGAGAACTTTCTTTGCAGCCTTCCAATGATCCATCTCAGGATTGCTTTGATATCTACCTAACATTCCGGCAGCAAAGCTAATATCTGGTCTGGTACAAGTTTGTGCATACATTAAGCTCCCAACAAGTGATGCATAAGGAATACTTTTCATCTCTTCTCTTTCCAATTCACTTTGCGGACATTGTTTTAAGCTGAAATTGTCCCCTTTCTGAATTGGAACTGTTCCAGATGAACATTTTTCCATATTAAATCTTTCAAGAACTTTATTGATATAGGCCTTTTGAGATAACCCTAATACTCTTTGTGATCTATCACGGAAAATTTCAATTCCGATCACATAAGTCGCTTCACCCATATCTTTCATTTCAAAGTTCTTGGAAAGAAATTTCTTAGTCTCGTATAATAGACCAAGATCATTAGTGGCAAGCAAAATATCGTCAACATATAAGATTAGGAAAATAAACTTGCTCCCACTGACCTTCATATATATACACCGATCAACGATGTTCTCTTTAAAACCAAATGAGGTCACAGTGTCATTAAATTTGAGGTACCATTGTCGAGAAGCTTGTTTAAGTCCATATATTGACTTCTTTAATTTACACACCATATGTTCCTTTCCTTCAACGGAAAAACCTTCCGGTTGATCCATATAAACTTCTTCATCTAAATTCCCATTAAGAAAGGCAGTTTTGACATCCATTTGATGTAACTCTAAGTCATAATGAGCTACCAACGCCATTATAATTCTAAGTGAATCTTTCTTAGACACCGGCGAAAATGTCTCTTTATAATCAATGCCTTCTTTCTGAGTAAAACCTTTGGCAACCAGTCTAGCTTTATATCTTTCGATATTACCATTCGAGTCTCGTTTTGTTTTGAAGACCCATTTGCAACCAACTTTCTTGCAACCTTTAGGTAATTCGACAAGATCCCAGACTTGATTTTGATCCATAGATTTTAACTCATCTTTCATGGCATCAATCCATTCAGTAGAATGATCACATTCAATGGCCTGCTTAAATGAAACTGGATCATCATTAATGATCATGTCAATTTCTGATTCCTGTAGATAAGCCACATATTCATCGGGAATTGCAGATTTTCTTTCCCTTTGAGATCTCCTTAATTGTGGTTCTTCTATTATAGAATCATTGTTGACATTATCATTCTGAACTACTTGATCATCAACATGTTGTTCTTGACTGTAATCTTTGTCTATAATAGTTTTAGGAACAACTTCTTTAATGTTGATGTTACGTAGTTCAACACTCCCACTAGTTTCATCATTTTCGATGAATCTAGCATTTCCAGTCTCAATAATTCTCGTACTATGGTTAGGACAGTAAAACCTGTATCCTTTGGACTTCTCCGAATATCCAAGGAAAAACCCACTGATCGTTCGGAAGTCCAATTTTGTTTCATATGGATCATTAATCCTTATTTCTGCTGGGCAACCCCATACATGTAGATGCTTTAAACTAGGTTTCCTTCCAGTCCACAACTCATAAGGAGTTTTAGGAACTGCTTTACTAGGAACCCTGTTCAATAAATACATGGCAGTTTTTAAGGCATGCATCCATAAGGATAAAGGCAAATTTGAATGGCTTAACATACTCCTAACCATTTCCAAGAGGGTACGATTACGCCTTTCTGCCACACCATTTTGTTCTGGTGTCCGTGGCATTGTATACTGAGCACAAATACCACGCTTTTCAAGGAACTTAGCAAATGGACCAGGATTTTGTCCCGATTCATTATACTTTCCATAGTATTCACCACCTCTATCAGATCTGATGATTTTCACCTTTCTATCTAATTGTCTCTCAACCTCATTGATGTAGATTTCAAGTGCATCTACAGATTGAGACTTTTCATGCAATAGATAGACATAACCATAACGTGAGAAATCATCAATAAAGGTGATAAAATACTTTTCTTTTCCAAAAGAAGGAACATCAAACGGTCCGCACACATCGGTGTGTATTATTTCAAGAAGCTGTGTGCTTCTTGTGGCGCCTTTCTTTGAAGTGTGCCTTGTTTGTTTTCCTTTAATACAATCAATGCATACTCCAAGATCAGTAAAATCCAAGTCAGGAAGAATATCTTCTTTAATTAATCTTTCCATCCTTTCCTTGGATATATGACCTAAACGTTTATGCCACAAGCAAGCAGAATTCTCTTCTATCATACTACGTTTCATTCCAACTTTATGATGCACTGTCGTCAAGGTCTCAACAGAAGAAACTTTAAGATTAATTTTGTATAGACCATTACATAGGATTCCAGAACCAATAACGTTGTTGTTCTTCAACAAACTAAAACAACCAAAACCAAATTCAACCTTAAATCCCATTTTATCTAGTTTCGGTAATGAAACTAGATTACGGGAAAAACTTGGTACATATAGAGTTTGATATAAATACAGACAATGTCCAGTCTCTAATATCAGACGATAAGTGCCAATTCCTTCCACTGGAGCTTTGTCTCTATTTCCCATGTATACAAACTCATTTCTTACGGTTTGGATTGAAAGGAATCCCTGCATCGAGTTGGAAATATGAGCAGTAGAACCAGAGTCAATCCACCATGTATTAATAGGAACTTCAGTAAAGTATGACTCAAAAAATACAAAGGCAATTGGATTACCTTTCTTTTCAAACCACGCTTTACGTTTCAGGCAGTCATTCTTGTAATGTCCAGGTTTATGACAGAAATGACAAACGCCTTCCTTACGTCCCTTTTTGTGGATTTGAGAAGAAGACTCATTCAGATTATGCAAATCTCTTTTATTCTTCTTCTTTCTTTTTATGTTCTTTCCAGCTTCCTGATACTTTGCGAGATGAACAGAATGAGTCCTTTGATTCTTTAATCTTGTCTCTTCTTGAATGAGCATATTGGTCAATTCATTAACACTCCACTTGTCCTTAATAGTGTTGTAATTCATTTGAAATGGACCATACTCTTCAGAAGGCAAGGAATTCAGGATGAATTGCACCAAAAAGTACTCATCCACGTTCATCCCCAAACTCTTTAATTTTGCTGCCAAATTTCTCATTTCAATAATGTGCTCTTGCATAGTACGTGAGCCATCATACTTCATAGTAGTCAGACTACTCATTAATATACCAGCAAGCGACTTGTCAGCACTTTGAGAACATTCTTCCACATTGGCCATAAATTCCTTAGCACTTTCAATTTTAGGAAGGGTAGACTTAATGTTGCTTGCAACCGCCATTCGCATAAACATTAAACTCAACCGGTTTGATCTTTCCCAGGCTCTATAATGGTACTTATCATCATCACTGCTTTCATCAGTGATGTCACCTGGTTTCTCCTCTTCGAGTGACATATCCAGGTCCAACGCGCCTAAATGGAACCGGATTTGTTCACTCCATTCTGAGAAATTCAAACCGTTGAATAATGGAATGGACGCAGCATGTGAAAGCAACGAAGTAGAAGCAGGTACTGCAAGTAATGAATCACATAAATTCAGATTATAAACTAATGGAGACTCACATAAAATACATATCAAAACTCTCCTTTGGGAAATATTAAGATATGTAACTATAATAAACTTTAATTTGGTAAACTATGCTACTTAGATTTATATGCTATCTTTGGATATGCAAATAAACTAAATAACATATACACCAACTAGCACATTTATTATAGAACATTTAATCAACCTTTGGGCGATTACATGATTATTCCATAATAAATTAAACACATATCTATAATGTCATTCTTTAATTTATCATAACTTTAATTTTATCATATTATATAACTTGATCACTTTGGCGACTAACAAATTATATAATATGATAAAACCCCTTATATGACATCAACAAAGATGAGATCATAATGAAAATGTGAAGTGAACCGATTCAGCAATACCCAGGAAAGATCATGAATCAATTTCCTAGACAGTATTACCATTCCACGTAAAGTCCCAGGCCGTGCGGTGGGGTCACAGACGGTCCCGCTTAAGTACCGACTTTCTAGACAGAAATTACGTGCACGGTGTATTTATCACAACTTCATTATATCAGTAATTCACCTTTTGTATTTGCCACAAGCTTGAATACATGATCAACAATTGATCTAAATAATACCTTTCGAATGACATGAAAAATTCAACAATAAAATGATATGCAATCAAAACCAGATATGATGTGCGTGCATGAGCAACTATGATAATGATTCAAATAAGATATTAATTATAGCAATCTTTTACACATGGTCGAAAAGGACATTTGTGTGTTTTGGGGATCCCGCAAGATTGGGGTCAAAACATTTCCACATCAAGTCCATAATGGTACCACCATTAAGATACTGTCAACAATATGAATCCCACATTCTCAAAAAATGTCAAACTTAAGTATTGACTTGGGCCAACCTCCATTACAGTTAATGCAGACATAAACACCAAATAAACTGCACGCCTTGATACCCTTTGACGTTTCAAGAAAAATTTAGTAACATGGGCCATTGAACCAACAAAGGCAACTTACAGAAAACATCAAATTGATTTCTTGCGGACCGAAAGAATCTTAAGTAATCTCCCTCCATCAAGAATGTAGATTAAAATAAATTATTATCTATCAAACTTACTATTCATGCATTTGGTTTTACAGTAAATGCAGAAAATTGAGTCTTTACAGATCAAGAAGGCAAATGGCATCATACTCGATAAAGAGAATGTCAATATAAAAACAGAAAGCTAAAGCAATTATTATTGATGAACAACAAAGATACGTAATACCATATTGGCTGTTTCATTAGTGATGTTACTTATTGGCCACCTTTAATCATTTGCACCATTTCTTTTTCCTCTACGTTTCTTGAAAAACCCAAAAGGAAAGGAAATTCAGCAACATGTGTGGGAAGAACAGTACATGTCTAACCAATTATTTTATTTTGTAATTGTCCGATAAATTTCCTTCAAATACCCAGAAGTTTTGAACTACATTTCTATCCTAACCAGACTTCGTGGTTCTAGAAGTAATTGCCCACGGCAGAGGCAAATTGTATTACCGTGAACAACAAAATTATGAAAAACATAAATTTCTAAACTGCTCTGATACCACATGTAAGCAATTAAATCTTCAGGATCTAGAAATCTATGCTTTTACATACACAAACAATTCACAACTACAAGAGGACGTTTAGCGGAAGCGTACCTTTCTCCATTGTATGTTGAGCGGAAGTGTTTTTGACGAGAGGAACCTTCAACTTTGATGCAGACGAACACGAACTTGAACGGAGGTTTCTCTCCACTAACCCTTACTATAATGATTACTTTGATGGATAAGTAAAGACAATGGCAGGGTGAAGAGAGGACCTTCATCCATATTTATAGGTAACCAAAAGGCACTTCCATCATAACCTTTGGCATAACACCCCTTTGATAAATGGACATGTCCCTTTAATGAAGAATTATGTCTATTAACTTAAAAGACATAACCCTTCTAGATAACTCTTCGTAAATAACCAATTAGGATTTAATTATAAATCATATAACTAAAATTCACAAGGGACACAATCTTACAGTATGCATAAAGAAGGAATCACCTTCGAGACATAGTATCATTATTTATTAAGACAATCCATATATATTTTTTCATATGTAGTGATATTAAAAAAAATTGTAGCTAAACAAAATGGAGATACTTTCTTAAGATATGGAAAAAGATAATAAATAAAATTTAACCAAGACAAAGTGATTTTTTAATTTTTCATAACTATTAATCATGTTAACAATTTAATCTTAACCATTTTAGAGACAATTCAATAATTAAATATATAGTATTTAAAGTTGATACTCTTTAGTTGATTAAATTGGCAGTCCGAATCTTTTGGACTCTTCGGGTGAAAACCTCAGACATTTTAGCTTGGTTTTTCTTCGATTATGTGTGTAAACGTATTGTATTCTACAATTTACTTCCTAATTATAAATTTTGTCAAATTAAAAAACACAGAGATAAAAGGGACAGTAGGATATAAGGCAGGAGCCACTTAAATACTAAAATGAATGTTGTGGTGCAACTAAATCCTTTCCCTTTACCTTCACGAAACAGCGCCATCATCAAGTCAAAGATCATCCGGCCGCAGGTGACTGACGAAGCTGAAGGAAAGAAGCCGATCAAGTTTTTGAATGCCGGCGGTCTGAAAATGGGAGCTCTGGGTAAATGGGGTATGATCGCCGGAGTGATCGGAGTGGTCGGAGTCTTTAGAGGTGTGAGCAAGCAGCTAGGGCTGGGCTGGAACAACGATGCCGCATTGGAATGGTTGAGGCACACGTCGGATCTGTTAGGAATTTGGGCGATGCCTGCATATGTCGGAATGCATACTCTCACACTAGCACTTTGCTTGCCTTATGCCGTTTTCCTTGAGGCCGGCGCTTCTCTCCTTTTTGGCTTTTTGCCGGCCGTTTTGTGCGTTTTTTCTGCCAAGGTCTTGGGGGCTTCCCTTTCCTTCTGGATTGGAAGGTATATTATGTTTTCTCTTTTCCCTTCTTTTTTTTGGTTAATTAAATGAAGGTGTACTTTATCTGTTAGTCAAGAAACAGTTACCAGTATTGATAAACAAAAACATGCTGCCTTCTCTTCAAGTCATTTTTTTATGTGTGAAGACAAAGGCTCACTCATTAATTGTGCGGATGAAAAAAGAATAGTTTTTTTTTTCTCGTCTTGGCGTTAATCAAAGAACAGAATAGAATCCGTATGCTGGGACGGAGTACTCTTAAGTGACAAGTGAAATTTGGATGGAATCGCTAGACTTTGTGGTAAATTAGGGCTTTAGAGTAGTCTGCCTTCGTTTGCTGGAAAGTTAAACAAGTCCGGCAGAAGGCCTTTGTTGCATCCTGAGTAGTAACATTATGCTGGCGTGGTTTTGCCATTCTCCTTCTTGGTCAGCAAATAGATGACTTAGTGTTTGCAAATTGGCTGTTTGCTGCTAGTATTTAAATGTTTTTGTTGTTTAAGATTTCATCAATCTGGAATGCTTTCCTTGAGCCTTAGTTGCCTAATGCACCCGCATTTGAAGTTATAATCATATATGAGGTCTTCAAACATGAGACCTCATGTTGTCTTGGAACATTGGGCTGGGATAACATGGCCATCTTATTTTCCTGCTAATGTTGTCTTGTAACACTGGGTTCAGCAGCTCATATGTGTATCAAGTATTTTTTGTTGCTCTTTTTTTTTTTTTTGCATGAGACTGCTCAATTGGAAATAAGCAGCCAGTTAGAAATCAATCTAGTCTGGTCATAGTATGGTAGCTGGGATTACCAACCATTCTCTGATACTTCTCAACATCAGTAAGAAACTCCGAGGTGTCATTCCTTACATCAGGATTGGGATTGATATGTGTGGCTTCAGGTTTACAGCCAATAACTGCAGTCTCTTGCACATCAAGTGCATTAGGTTCTGTATGTTTTTGTTATGCAATAGTTCTACACCAAGTAAGTATGTTGGTCGTCCCAAATCCTTGGTTAAAAAAGTGCCCTTCAATGCTATTTTGTCTGCTATATACAAGTATATTGTTTTAATCCAGAAGACGTCGTCCATGTACACAGTCACACTTCCAGCTGAAGTAGCTCATGCTAAACAAAGTGTGATAAAATAAAAATAAAAGGGCGTTCCCGGTGTGTGATAAAATAAAAATAAAAGTGAAAAACTCCTAGATCCCATTGAACTCATAGCCTTTTTGGTTTCCAAACAAGTAATATAAAGTAGAGGTTACTCCATATGGACATCTTCAACAAGATCTGGAGAAATGAAAGCTAACATCCAATTGAAACATACACCTGTACAGATTAATAGCCATATACAGCACAAACTCGTATGGAGTTAAGACAGGTGACATGTTCCGAAGTAGTCGACAATACAGGTTGATGTATAAACTTTTATAACCAATATTTTTTTTGGGGGGGGGGTGGTTGATCGGCCCAATGTTTAGTGATGAATATTTAACGGCGTCCAACAATCTTGGTAATCAGGTGAAGGGGGCACCAATATCCAGGTATCATGAGAGGTAAGTGTGCCTATCTTCGAGTTCATATGTTAATTTCGAAAGGAGCCTGGAGAGCCTCTTGATAGTTACCAGGTACATATAGAAATGATGAGGGCAAATCAAATTTTCAACAGAGAATTTTTAAGTGATGATGCTTTTGTAGCGATAGAGATCTTTCTTGTTTCTGAAAAATCTTTGTAAAACAAGAAGTCCTGAGATGAAACCAATACATGCAGCATTCTTAACGCCACCAACTAGCAACTATATTTGTTAGGCTGTGGTCTTCTATTCAGGAGTAAGTAGGTATTTATACTAATCACCTAGCTGAATTGGCTCATCCAAACGCAAGGGAAATGATCTGTATGACAAAGGACCAAGATGTAAAGGCTTACTTAGATAGCATTCCAACTTCTATCAATCCACTGCAGCACTTTGAGTTTGTAGACAATCAGCAGTTCCTCTCAGGGAGAAACAGTACTTTGAACGAGATTCATTACTTCATCTTTTGGACAATTCTAGGTGATGTAGGGCTGTTTGTATCTTGACTTTGAATTAGCCAGCAACTACAACTTAAACATTTATCCAGAACTGTAATGTTAGGTAGATTTTATAGCGAGATAAACTCCTTTGGATGGAGGTTTTTTTTTTTTGGCACTGAAATGATAGTTCCTGTAAATTGTTTAAAAAATACTTCTGGTTTTTGGGTCTTGTAACTATTCATGCTAATTGTAGCTCTACAAAAAAGAGGAAAGGAACTGATAAGAAAGAAAGTATCATGCTAGAGTTTTTAGTAGGGTAACTCAATTGTTTTAGGCCTTCACAGCTTGTCTAGTTCTATACCATGTGTAGGAGTCCATCATGCAATTTGAATTTGGTGTCATTTTGTTAAGGTGGATTGACTACTGATGTTGATCTTTTATTCTTAAACTGTTTATGTTCTTCAGGCTTATATGTAGGAGCTCGAGCACTGCAGTCGAATGGATCCAGAAAAATAAATATTTCAATGTTCTCTCTCATGGAGTCGAGCGTGATGGGTGGCGATTTGTTCTTCTGGCCCGTTTTTCCCCTATACCATCCTATGTTATCAACTATGCTTTAGCTGCAACAGATGTAAGGTTTGCAGCTGATTTCCTGTTTCCAACTGTTATTGGCTGCTTGCCAATGATATTGCAGAACACATCGATTGGCAGTCTGGCAGGTGCTGCTGTTGCTTCAGCTTCAGGTTCAAAGACATCTTGGGTTCGATCTTACTTCTTTCCGGTTATCGGGATCTTATCCAGCATCATTATTTCTCTGAGGATCAACAAGTACTATAAAGATACCGTAGCTGAAGAAAAATTGTCTGATGGGGATGTTAACGATCAAAACAAGCCTTCTCTAACATCTGGTAGAAGAAAAAACAAGAGCACAAAGAAATCTTAAGTTTATCGTTCTCTAGGTCCTTTGATCATCCACGGGTAACCTACTTTAACTATTCTCTGAAGATTATTTTGGTGATAAGTGATTTTTGAGAATTCTTAAACATTAGTTTGTGAACAATGTCGTTTTTGTCAGAGACTGAAACAAGTTTTATGTTGATGAAGAACTCTTTTCAAGTATCCTAATAGGATACTTTTCCAGTCAGGTACATATACAAGCGATGTCTCATTAGAAGCAACCTCATGTCTCATTGGAACCAAACTCTCTATCTATTGGGATAGATGTATTGTTTGTATGCCTCTCATCTTCTCCAGACCCTAGTAGTAGTTTTTGTTATTGTTGACATATACTGGATATGGTGGTTGTTATTTATACGTGTAAGTTTGATTTTAGTGTAACTGGCTTAAAAACATCCACGAAATGTATTTCGTGGAAAGAAGAATCGGCTATAACAATTACAGTTGAGTTCTTTTGTAGCTGCGGAAAGTGGAAGAGTTTGAGTAGCGTAAAGATGCAACGTAAAACCTATTGATGCATCAAAATATTGGTAAATCACTGTTTGCCTTTGAATAATCGCCAAGTTTTATTATGCGACAATTAGTCTTGTGATTCCTTATTAATTGAAATGATCCTTCTCATTATGAAACATTCTGGAAACAAGAGAATCTTATAAGCTTTAGTAGCGCCAACTTATGGAAAGTTTGCTCAGTAGCCGGAATGGATCATTAACCCGTTAAAATCTTTAGAACGTTATGATGGTCCAAACCGGCCAATAAAAGCGTAGTAGTCAAAGGACACCCAAAGACCAGAGATCTTGGATTCAAAATAGTGCATTTTTCTCCACATCTCATGATCCCAACCACTTCTAATGTGAATAGTTTCCTTGGCTTTTTAATGTGAAATTAGCAAAGCGGGAGAAGTGGGACGACCAAGAGTCTCGCAGAGGCACTGGTTTGCCTATGTTGGTGTTTTGTTTGAAGATCTAACGTGTTAATAGCTTTATTTTGACAAGTGTGTCTGGATAGGGCAAATTTTGTAAAGGTTTGGCACTAGTTCAAGGTTAGCATCTTGTAAACAACCTATCTTTTGGTTTTTCGCTCCTGTCAAGCGCGGTTGCCATAGGTAGCAACACTTCATGTATATCCACCGATTTGACCTATTTATAAAATTTTACTTACAAAAAAATGTGTTAGAGATATAGTCTCTTTTAATTCTATACATGAAACAGGTATTCTGTCTCTTTAGATATATAGTCTCTTTTCCTTGTACCGAACTAAAATGATATGCTTTGCTAAGCATTGTAGCGTGTACATGGAAACAGAGGCCGAATAGATGCCCGTTCCAATTGAATCTCTTAACAATGCATCTGCGGTCGTCCTGGTAATCTGATCAGAACTCCAACAAAGAATCATCGGATGCAACTGACTATTATTATATATGGACTTCCATCACCTATCTCAGACTACTACCTGTTCTATAAAAGGATCAGACAGAAAACAGAGGGCCAAACCCAGGAATGGAGGTGGAGGTGGGGGTGGGGGACTAAGAGGGAAGAAAGGGCCGAATCCTAAGTACACCAATTTGATCTGTCAAGGACATGAGTATTATTCGTATATCTGATCCTCCATACCCGCCATATGCGGGAACCTCTAAGGCAATGGGAGACATGAGTATGGTTGCATACATCTGATCCCCCATACCCGTCATATGCAGAAACCTCTAAGACAATGGGAGACATGAGTATGATTGCGTACATCTGATCTCCCATAACCGTCATATGCAGGAGCCTCTAAAGCAATGAGGTAATGTTATTGTTTATACACCAATTGCATCTGCCCTTGGATAATCCGTGTGAAAATTTCAACTTGTGCAGCAAAAAGGAAAAAGGACGAGTGTATATAGAACGCGAACTAGATGGAAAAGCAACACTCTGGTAATCTGTGATGTTTTTTCCTTCTTAGTACACCAATTTGTCAGCCAAGGTTCACGTAGGAACCTGCATGCCCTGTGTGATAGAATTCAGATCTTATCAGCGATTTATAACATTCAAATACTCAATCCACCCTTAGATCTTATCAGCAATTTATAGCATTCAAATACTCAATCCACCCTTCTCTTCTACCTTGTCAAGCTTTCCCAGGAAAATCTGCAATACTTCTACTCGAAGATGTTCCACATCCAAAGCATACTCCCTCTGGTTTTCATCTTTCAGTAAATGTTGCAACCGCTCCCCTACCTGTTCCAAGGCTTCATCCAATTTACAGATATCCTTAAATACTGAAGCTTTAGTCGATCTCAATCGCAACAGGCTTTTGACTGCAAATAGTGACTACACAAGAGGAAAGCTGTCATTCAAGTCATTCAGGTTAACAATAACATTATAGATAGGAGTTTCTGTGTTAAATCCTGATTTAGATGATCACATAAAAATATACACACCCTGTAATGAATGAAGTGCAAAGATACTAAGTAGGAATTACAATAATTTAGACTGATGGGATTCCATGTGATTTGCGCGCTATCTAGAACCAATTAAAGAACTTCACCTCATATACATGCATATGTTTTTAACATAAAACCCCCAAACAAGAAATAAAATGCCAAAAGAATCACCTTCTCCTGTAGATCAAGGTCACTCGGGGCAAGAAGATCAACAAGTGACTTCAGGAACAAAGGATTACTGAAAAACTGTGGCTCTTTTGTGTTCCTAATTCCCATCTGATACTCCGCCAAACCAACCACAAGAAAGATGGATTTTTTCTGTAATCTGATGTCAATAATTGAGTTGCTAAGGATATCCCGCAACATATTTTGATACAAGAACTCAAATCCACTAGCTCAAAGTACCCCCCCCCCCCCCCCCAAAAAAAAAAAAAAAAAAAAAAAAGTTCACATAATCACCTGAAGCATCAAGTCTCCAGCTTCAGCAGGCTGAAATAGAATATAAAGCTTTGATGGCTTCTTCACTGAACTTAGATTTCACCATTGTCATTAGCTTTGCCAAAGCACCAAGCTCCAGTAACTGAGCACCTTAGCTGTGTCAAAAACCTCAAACAAACAAATATGCTGGAGGACAATAAAAGGACTAGCAACAGAAGAAAATTAATTTAGCCTTGGTCCAAGACAAGTTCCATGAAGCCATTGAATACAAACGTGGTTTTGAATAAAAGGATTGTTCTGTGACTGGATGATTCAACTCTCTTACTATTACAGGAAGTCCACCAAACTTCTGCAAATCTGATAAAAGGAGCGATTAAAACACAGTCTCTTCAAAAGTTTCCAGAGAAAACCACTATAGTGAGAATTCAGGCAAATAACTTTCAGTTGAAAAGCATTGCCAACTGTCTTACTATCCAAGATCTCCATCACATTCGGTTCATGCACCTGTGCCATTAATGGTGGACACTTGAGAACATGGGTATAATAATCTTAGCTGGACTTTGTGCAAGAGGCTGTTTCCATAGCACGAATTCATGACCTCAACGTCACAAAGAAGCAACCTTACCAGTTGCTGCCCGCCTTCAACATAAAAGGCCAAAAAGTCGATCCAGGAAAGGAGAAAAAAAGATATCGCGAGAAGAAAATGGAAAATTTAAAATAGCAAAATATAAGCCAGCAAAGCCACTGGCTAGACCAGGTTAAGCCTAAAATAAAAATCACTTTAGTTTTATTATATGGATAGGTAGCATGTTGCAGATTCGCATCCCTCACTAAGCCTGGGCATCCAATAGAGCAAATTTTATCCGCAAAAACTTTAGCCTTGTGTTTGAAGGACATGAGCAATATCCAAACAGATATTATCCTAATGTACAACCACAACCACCATATCTAATATCCTAAAAAAATCAAAAGCTATTGCTGCGTCTGGAGAGGGTGAAATACATTGAAACAATACCTCCATCGCAAGAGATAAAAAGTTGGCTTCCAGTAAGACTCTCGGTTTTATATGTACTTACACAGATTACAGTGCACTTCTTATGCTGGAGTATGCCAGCCCACTTTGGAATAGGGCACCCCGAAACTAAGTTGTTAGACAAACATCAAGGAAGCATTTGATTTCATAGTGTAGCAAATTGTAAATTAACATGTACCATTTGCATTATCGATGGGCTCTACAAGACCAAGTTGGTGTTTGGTTTAAGAAGTCGATTCTAGAAACAGACAGAGTGGTGTTCTAATGGTGCTAGGTCGAAGTCCTGATTTGTTGTATGAGTCATTGTATAAATCTTTACCCAAGCTAAGAGGTGGTTGTACTCTAATTTCATCCTCCACCATATTCCTTCGCTAAGACGGAGGGAGACTCCTGATAAGAGAATGACTTTTTCCTCGAAGGAAATGGGGAAGACAGAGAAGTGAGGTGAATTGAGTGAGGTCCTCTATTTTCGTGGATTTTCTACAGATTCCTGTAAGAATTTGACCACCAACCGTCTCCTAGGAGGGATAGGATCACCTCACCGCAAGGGGGGTGCGGTGACGCGTGACCGCACTGTTGAAAAATTTGGCTCGATATGGTACCAAACATGAATGAGAGATATTCAAATGTAATCACTTTATGTATGAATATGATGTTCAATAAAATGACTAAGAACATCATACAAATGGGGTCTGGTATTTGAAGAATTCAATAGACTTTAGTGACAATAAACATAAAACCAACAATATTATGACACTTGACAGAACAATTCTGTGATAATCAAAGATGTTGAAATGAAGAAATCAACAATATTATGACACTTGACAGAAGGACAAATAGAAGAATAAAGCCGAGACGAGACTCGAGATGTCTCTGAACTTAAAGCAATTTTGCCTTCACCATTGAGCAAGGTGAACTTTAGACAAATGCTTCCCAGCATAACGGCTTACTTCCTTTTGATTGCTCTCCAAGAGAAAGTTTGAACTTGCCCATAGAAGTGATTGTTGTTAGAGGAAAGAAGAGAAGAAGAAGAGAGAATAAATTTCCCGCGGAAATTCTCTAAGGTTTCATCACCTTCAAGTGTTTTTTTCCATCTCTATCTTTAACATGTCAAAGCCTTCTTTTTATAGGCTTCAAGTGGTTAATCAACACCTTAAAGACACATTTCTGCAGAGAATTTAACCTCCAAGTTGGTTGGTAATTGTTGGTTATCATTCTAATTGAAAGGAGATGTCATATGGTGCAAGAGTTGCATCTTTTATGAACAGACGGACACTTTAGGCGCCTTATGTCACTTCGAACGACTGCACAAAATGACATCAAACGACTGTACAAAATGACATCGAACGACTGTACAAAATGACATCAGGCGCTTCATGTCACATCGAACGACTGTACAAAACGATATCAGGCGCTTCATGTGACATTGAACGCCTATACAAGGTGTTCGAAGTGTTCTGGAAGTGTTCCCGAACACTTCGAACGCCTACATGAGACGCTTCAAGTGTTCTAGAAGTGTTCCAGAACACTTCGAACGCCTACATTAGGCGCTTAAAGTGTTTGGAACGCCCCCATTTCCTTCCATTGTTCATAAAACACTCCAAACTTCATCCAATCTCCTATCAATTGACATATAACATTATACAAGGTTGGATCACAAGATTTAAAGTACTTTTAAGTACTTTTCCAACAATCCCCCACATGATCCAAGCTTGTATAACCACACATCCGAACGATCACAAACTAACCTCTATAACAACAATGCGAAGACAATGACACATAACGGATACGATGACTTGTGGTCTTGAATCGCCGGTAGTACAAGTGGAGTTATATAAACGAGAATAGGATGAACTTCGTCTTGAATCATATTCTACTATTGTTTATATGAACAACCACGAGACATGTCATTATCTCCTCACTTCACCAAGTTCGCGGTGTGATGCGAAATCGGCCATGCACCTATGCCAGGGTTCATAAGCACTCTAGAGAGTTTTCCAGGTTCTCACAGGAAGCGGCACCACCTCCATACTTATATAGGTGAAATTCATCAAGTGTGTACTGCTCACACTACCATTCAACATGGCTATGAATTTTTATTAAGAGATTCTCAAAATCTCACCCTCAATTCTTGCAGCAAGTACTATCTTCAACAACACCATAGGGAGAGGCAACGTTGACAGTACTGAACAGAACTTTTTTGTGACTTGTTTTTACCACATTGAACTCCGTTTGTAGGATATCTACTAATAGTGAGTTGGGTTCCCGCCACATAGAGCTCACAACAATTGGAAAGTCTCACCCCCTCGATGTTACTGTGGGTCTCTCTCATAGACCTTACACTGTCTATGTTTTACCCAAGAAAACTCATGATAGTGCACAATCTCATGATATTTCCTTTCAGTGATTTTCTTTAACAAATCACTCAACATAACAAGATGATTTTTCAACAAGCAAATCACCAAACTTAAGATGATTTTTCACTAAGCAAATCATCAAACTTAGGACGATTTTTATCAAGCAAAACATCAAACTTGTTTTTACAAACTGTCTCTTACAGGCATGATCAAAAGTATCATGATGCGTCATAAAAAGCAAGCAAGCCTATCATCCTTATAGACTTGGAGCATTAATCATCAAATGACTAGAACAACATAGAGGCTATTACTTTGGTGATTAAACAACACAAGTTATTTACATGTTCAACATTCACATGTTATAATAACTTTGTTCTTAAATGAAAGTATTGAAAGGCTAAACCCCCACATTTCACCTCAATCTATATTAATCACATACCACACTTTTATTCATCATCAACAATTACTTCAACATTCATCTTTAACTGATCACATAGTAACCAGCAACTAGCTATGATATAGATTAATTCAAAAGACTTTCAACAGTGACCATAGACTAAATGTTCTATGTCACTTTAGAGCAAACTCCAACAATCTTCTTATGAACCAAAATTCATAAGGAACTTGCACTTTTGATCTTTCAATCACACCATAGTTTCAACAGCGTGGTTTTCCAAAAGCTAACAACTAAAACTAGAAATTCAACATCGATGATTTCTAAGTTTTCACATAGCATAACAATATTTTATCGGAGAACAAACACCTTGAACAATGGAGTTCTACTAGCATCAACAAACCATTAAACTTCATCTCTTAGTACTTCACTTACCACAAAAAGCTTACAAATGTCTAAGACTAGAAAACTTGATTTTCATAAGTTTATCTTCATCATAAACAACTAGTCTTAGTCAACCCATTTTCAACAAGAAACTTTATTAATGAAGGATGATAGCAATCTATCTAATCTTTCCTTCTTAGATTTCTTATTCTTTACTATAGAATGCTTTTATTATAAATAAACAGCATGCTTCACATTTCCACTTCTAGACTGATTTCTCTTTTCATGAAACTCTAAGTTGAAATGCAAAATAAATTACACACAATAAAACATATATTTAACACCATATTTAAATAGGATTAAATACATGCGTCTATTTCTTCACAAACTATACAAAACATATTTCTCATGTTCTTGTCTCTCACCATGCATAATACATGAAACGATTTCACATAAACTAGATGCAAATCTATTAAGACTCATAAATCACATATAAAGCACAAAACAAACATTAAAACCCTTGTTTGATAGCAACTCAGAAATCATTCTTACATGTGTAAGAATATCATACATATTGCCAACTCCAGTTTTTGTAGACAAAGTTAACTTCAAGTGCACCTTCTACCATCCAAACTCTTGGATTTCTAGTGCATCATTAAAGAAACTAGGCTACCTCTCTACTGGTTGCAATAAACTTGATAGATATAGTCTATCATCCTTTCCGAGAAACTATCAATAAGATTACCTCATAGAAGACCGTTGTGATCTCCTTATCATCCATCATGTTGATACTTCACATTGTTAGCCTTCATCTTCTATCATAGTGCAGGAGTTGCCTATCCACATCCTCCTATGGAGATTCTTCAATTGGCGTCAAACATGAAGACAACCTAGGTAAGACACCGGTGAAGCCGTGTTGTAGCGTGGTTAAAGGACTAGTCGATTTGGATGCTACTGTTTGTCTTTGTACAACCATTAAGGCAAACGTCTAAGAACCTTAATGTTCCTCTTTCTCTTAGCTTGCTTCCTGATGTCTGCAGCAAGAAAGTTCCCAAGGCTTCGTATGTCCCAAGAGGATTTTCCAAGATATTTTTATCAATGATTCAACCCCCACACTTTGCGGAATCCAAAAACTGTTTGGGAACCATACCAACTAGAAAATTGCTTTAAGACTGTTGGAAAATTTGGCTCGATATTGTACCAAACATGAATGAGAGATATTCAAATGTAATCACTTTATGCATGAATATGATGTTCAATAAAATGACTAAGAACATCATACAAAGGGGGTCTGGTATTTGAAGAATTCAATAGGCTTTAGTGACAATAAACATAAGCAACCAACAACTCTGTGATAATCAAAGATGTTGAAATGAAGAAATCAACAATATTATGACGCTTGACAGAAGGACAAATAGAAAAATAAAGCCGAGACGAGATTCGAGATGTCTCTGAACTTAAAGCAATTTTGCCTTCACCATTGAGCAAGATGAACTTCACACAAATGCTTTCCAGCATATAACGGCTTACTTTCTTTTGGTTGCTCTCCAAGAGAAAGTTTGAACTTGCCCATAGAAGTGATTGTTGTTAGAGGAAAGAAGAGAAGAAGAAGAGAGAATAAATTTCCTGCAGAAATTCTCTAAGGTTTCATCACCTTCAAGTGTTTTTTTCCATCTCTATCTTTAACATGTCAAAGCCTTCTTTTTATAGGCTTCAAGTGGTTAATCAACACCTTAAAGACACCTTTCTGCAGAGAATTTAACCTCCAAGTTGGTTGGTAATCGTTGGTTATCATTCTAATTGAAAGGAGATGTCATATGGTGCAAGAGTTGCATCTTTTATGAACAGATGGACACTTTAGGCGCCTTATGTCACTTCGAACGAATGTACAAAATGACATCGAACGACTGTACAAAATGACATCGAACGACTGTACAAAATGACATCAGGCGCTTTATGTCACATCGAACGACTGTACAAAACGACATCAGACGCTTCATGTGACATTGAACGCCTATACAAGGCGTTCGAAGTGTTCTGAAAGTGTTTCCGAACACTTTGAACGCCTACATGAGGCGCTTCAAGTGTTCTGGAAGTGTTCCAGAACACTTCGAACGCCTACATTAGGCGCTTAAAGTGTTTGGAACGCCCCCATTTCCTTCCATTGTTCATAAAACACTCCAAACTTCATCCAATATCCTATCAATTGACATATAACATTATACAAGGTTGGATCACAAGATTTAAAGTACTTTTAAGTACTTTCCTAATACGCGCGACACGTGGCAGCAAAGGGGTGATGAAAGTTGGGGTGAGGAAATCACAACCCTTCCCAGGATGAATAAGCTATCGCTTTTATTTATTTTTTTAATATAGGATAAGTTAGGGATAAAACTAATTAATGACATGATTAGAAATTTAAATACATTTATATTACAGAACACGCTATTTAAATTAAAATAAATATTATATTGAATATTTTGTAACAGAAATCATCATAATAGTAAAAAAAGCCATAACCATCGTTATTATAGTATGGTTCTAAAGGACTGCTTTGATTCTTATTTTCAAATAACTTATTTGTGTCATTTATTCTTTAATGCTTAATAAACGAATATGAAATAATAAAACATAAACTTGAGTGGCAAGAGGTTGAAGTCCAAATCTCGAAGTCTCCACTGTATAAGGGTCATGAAATGATGTAAATCAAATGTTCAATATACTCTTACATAGAGACAACATGTATTGATGTCCATAAAGAATCTGAGCACAAAGTAGTATGACCAAACTCTTACATTGCAATTATTGAAACTCGAATCTTCGTCTTTTGAACTGCACTAGGCTTTTCTTATAACAAACATGTGTTGTTTTATCATCATACATCCATTTTCGTATTAATATGTGTGTTTTAATTTTCATGAACATATATACATGGTATATTTTCATTTATCAATGTTTATATACTTAACACACATAATATAACTGCACTTATCTAATTTTCAAAGTGGGTAAAGGATTGGAAATTAAACGATAAAATAATAAGAACCAAAAGTACATTGGACTTGCATACACACATACACTTGAAGATGACAATGCAATGTTGCATAAGAAATGTGTAGAAAGAGAGAAATTTGCATGTATTTGAAAAGCATAATATAGATGACCATGCAATGTTGCATAACATTCTTATGAGCAAAAGAATGTATATGAACCTTGAAGAACACATATTACAAAGAGAGATATGATCCCCTCACTCAATTTCCATTACCGCACGCGTCATCGCACGACACGTGGTAGCAAGTAGGGGTGGTGAGACTGAATGAATGTCACCCGCATTTAATCTTACCATCCCATCCTGCTGCCACGTGTCGCGTGGTTATAAGTGGAGTGAAGGGATTGAAGGGAGGAGATCCCAATACAAAGAGCAACAGGGGGTTATACAGGAAGAGACGTGATTGAGCTGGACTCCTCCCCTAGTGGAACGGTGCAAGCTCAATATTGACGCTAGTAGGAAATCAGATGTTGTAATAGCCATTATATGGGAATTGCTTTCCTTATGTAACAAAAAGTAACTTCGATCCATTTTTTTAGGTCAGATACTATTGTTCATTTTATATAGTCATGTGAGATATTCAAAATAAAAGATAAAATTTTACATTTTCCACTTAACAATTAACCGCCTACAAAACATTAATCATGTTTAATCTAAAAGTTACTAAACGAATAATTTAAATTCCGTAAAAAAAAAAGCGTTTTCGATATATTAGATTTTCGTATTTTTTAATTTAAAAAACAGAAAAACAAAACCGACGTTCTCTAAAAAAAACGTTTTCGATACACTAGGCTTCCGTGTTTGTATATGGTTCGGAGAGTGGCGTTTGCATAGGGTTCGGAAAGGGCCAGATCGCTTTGCTATTTGATGACGCAGTCTACCCTACATTTTTTTTGTACAAGAGGCTTCTTCTATGGCTTAAACCCGTCAATTTCACTAGTTGTTTCAAGATCCACCGTAAAAAGGAAAACTTCACAAATTGCTCGGTGATAAAGTAATAAATTGTCAATAAAAAAGATAATGTACGTTTCACGCTATAGTGGTAGCTCGTAACTCGTAAGCAATTGGAAACGTCAGCAGTACACAAACCTCCAGAGTTGATTTTGCTTCCGTTTTCCGTCTGCAAGACGCTTCTGTAGGACCGCATGCCAAACAAAGCAAGAGCCAAGAAGACACTGGAAGACGGAGAGTCTGCGTGCTTTAGGAGGAATTAATGGGTAGTTATGTGTTGAACCACACAGTTTTGGTTCCTGTTTCCCCCCGTTTCACATCCACTTCAACCAGAACAAATAGCATCTTCTTCAGCGGTGCTACTAACGTCCGCTCTGTTGCTAGATATCGGAAATCCGCTTTAAAAATTGTCAATAATAGTGATGTCAACAGCAACAATCGAACTGATGGAACGGAAATTCAAGTTTATAGAGATATTGAGAGGTATTTTGCGTGTCGTCGATGTATCCGTTTATTTCATTGGATATTCTTTTGACTGCTTATTTCTCCTCTGAACATACGCGTCTTTTACGTTTAAGATAAGTTGAAGATAGAAATATAAGTGGAGACTCGATTTTGCAGGAAGGGAGGTCACTAGAGTTTCTAATACTTGACAATTGACATGGCCACAACCTCTTTGATTGATATATACAGCTCCGAGATGCTAGGAGAATGTTTAATTTGACGGTATTTAGACCTTGAATCAGTATTAGAGAAAAATTTTGGCACCTTGTATTGGATAGAAGAACAGTTAAGCTAGGTGTACGTGATCTTGTGTCAGCTGATACTAAGAAGATAAGTTATCTTTCATTGAGATGCTGAAGGAATAGTCCTTAAGCAATCTGGCCATCAGGTTGAGCGTGATTCTAATGAACATAGAGATATACAACCTATATGCCTGGCGGCGGCGTATACAACTATGTTGAAACGTGTGAATCTACGTGAACCAGTCCAGATTGTGTAGAATAAATGTCATATCTTGATAGTTAGGGAAAAAATTATAAACAAGGAAAGTAAATATTCTTGTATTATTGTAGAAATCAAATCTGATTCCCTCATATTCTGATCCCGTTAGTTATAGGGATTTTTATTCTTGCATATGTACTATAAATGCAACCATTTGTACACTGGAATAGGTGAATCGTTTGAATGCTCATTTCCTAATTACCCAAGGGTAGGCACTTTTACAGAATGGAAGTAATTATGTGGTAAGTGTTTGCAAGACCTTCTACTGTACATGACCACACCAGTGTATGAGAAAGTATGGGGAAGAGTTCTGCACGAAAAGTGTTTATCAAACCTTACCTGCTTGCTTTAGTAAGAAATTAAATAAGCACATTCTTGTGAGGGAAGGATCACTTAACATACACCTCTAGATACACTAATGGAAAAGTTTGAGCTTCTGATAGTATATTTGCTGCTGAAAGGGTTAGTTAAGGAAAGCGACAACCCCTATGCTTTGCTTGTTGTGTTTGTAAGAGAAATGACGCACATCAGACCCTGTTCTGAATTTTGATGCTGCTGAATTTTGAATGTTGCCTACACAGTTGTATTAACTTATAGATAGACGGTTTCTGCAGTAAATTGATGGAACAGTTTGATCTAGTCTCACCAAAAATTTTCTGGAAAGAAACAGATGGTCTCACTTTATGTAAACGCTTTCATGTTATTTGTCCTCCTAGCTTTACCCTTACATCCTTTTGGAGTCATTTCTACATATATACTATTTGTATTATACCCTTGCAGTCAGCCCTTAATCTCATCTGAAGTCCATCTTGCAGACGGAGGGGCTTGCACTCACTGTACTCTGGATATTATTATGTTACCTTATACAGCTCAATTTGTATTTAGCTAGTCTGTCGACCTCCCCTGCTGTTATTGTTTGGATAATAGGGCACTGAATGAATAGTTTAAGCACATTTTTGCTCTAAATTGGGATGTAGAATCCTAGCTACTATGACAAACAGCAAACCATCCATAATTTACCTCTTCTCTCCTGATCCGTGAAATCAAAGCAAGAAGTTGTCTTCATATCAGGTCCCCTCTATTTCAAAAGTCTTTGAAACTTTTCTGTAGAAGAAGTTTATTTTGCGATTGTAACCTTTGTTGTCTGGTCTGTTTGATTGATGTTGGCCATCATATCGTACTATAAACTCCTTAGGGAAGAAGTAATTTTTATGACTCTGTTTTGCAGATTGCTCACAGAGACGGTCAAACAATCTCAAGGGTCGTGGGGTGGTTTAGGCAACTGGAATGAAGTTGAAGTATCCTTTGGTTTATTTGCTTCTGCAACTGCTCTACTCTAGTAATCCAGGAGTTCTAGAAATGAATTTGTTAAATGAGCATATGCAAGCCTCAAATGTTACGTGTTCTTTGCTAAATGGAAACTGTATATGTTCCTTGATGATTTTTTCTTGCTTATAATCTTAATTCCTGTCGAAGCCTGCGTCAGGCAACAAGTGCTTCTGTGAACTAATGTGTTCCCGTTAGACCTCAACTCCATGGAATTTTCACTTGCGATGCTTTCAAAGTTTACTGTGTATCATCTGCATGGTGCTTTTGCATTATCTGTTTTGCTAGCTTTTATTCTTCCTAAGGCTGATATTAATGTATCTACCATATCCCTCTTCTCACCTTAAAATGACACAGAGGAAAGCCTGGCTAATGGAATGAAGGACTCTCATACTTACTTTCTGACCATCTTTCTGAATAGCCTTAACTTTTTTAGGGAGCATGGGTGCTCACTCCAAGTAACTCAAAGCCAGTGGCAGTTGTACATTTCATTGGTGGGATATTTGTTGGGGCTGCCCCTCAGCTTACATACCGCTTGTTCTTGGAGCAACTTGCAGAAGAGTGAGTAGAGTAAAGACCGTCATCTGTAACATATGATATATGATTTTTGCAACATAGTTCATGGAGTAACTTTTAGTAGATTTTTCCATGCCATTGTGCCCACTTTATTTATCGCATGCTGGAAGAAACCATGAGATGAATCTCTCTCTCTCTCTCTCTCTCTCTCTCTCTCTCTCTCTCTCTCTCTCTCTCTCTCTCTCTCTTTGAGCTAGTTCGGTATTACTAAAGATATATAAGAACGTTATCCAAGATGGGCATAGTGTTTGGAAGCTTACTTAGTGAAGAAGACAATACTCGACAACAAACTTGGCTGACATCAACAAAGAATTCTTTCCTGACAAAAGGAAGAAAAAGTCCTAGGACATAAAATAAAGTGGAAATACTATTGGCCTTTGCTTGTCTTTTGCTCCACATTTTGGCAATTTTCACCTGTTCTTCATCATTTTGTGTAATCCTTGAACACAATCTGCATACACTGTCGAAGGAGACTTACATCTTAGCCTAGTTTTCTTGCATGTAGAAGTACAACTGCAAGCACCGTCCTTGTAGTCTATTTTTCTTGATGTCTTCCTTATTGAGGTCCGTGTTAGACTGATAAGGATATAATCACCCGGTTAGCAAATGCCCAGGGCCGGCCAAGAACTTTTTTCTTTGTCAAGAGAAGAATATGAAAGGGATGTTTTGGAAGTTTGTGAATTCCTTATCCCTAAAAGATCTCTTCAACGCCTGGCTGACAGATGATTCCCAAGGCTTGGCTGGCTTAAGGTCTCGTCCATCTTTCCATGTCATACCTAACTTTCCATGGTTCCACCAGTATTAGTGAGCGGCCTTCAGCTTGGCGGGGTTCAATAGCTGAATTGCTGGCTGTATAAAACATACTAAGCTGTTGCACAGAGAGATGAGAGTTTCTCGCTGTAACCTGCTGCTCAGTGTTTTCACCTTTCTCACTTAACACTTCTTTATTGTTCTCAGCTTCATCTGTTTGACGTGGCATGCTTGTGACTTCTTCTATTTCAGTATCGTCAAGAAATGAAGTGATTCTGATGATTTCTATGTTTTGATTTTCTCGGATAGGGGTATATTGGTGATTGCCACCCCTTATGCGAGTGGGTTTGACTACTTTTTTATAGCTGATGAAGTGCAATTTAGATTCGACCGGTGCCTTCGTTGTCTTCAGGAAACCGTGAGTTATGAGTTTTGCATTACGAGACTCCCTTTGCCTCCTTCCCTCTCCGTTTCTCATATGTATTTACTAACTATTTTACACAGGTACGTGATCTTCCAAGTTTTGGAATTGGCCACTCTCTCGGATCAGTTATTCACCTTTTGATTGGTATTTACAGGCAAACTTTTTTGGTACATTACTTGGATCTCTATCAGCCTTAACTAATGAAAACTAAATCACTGGTGATCAGGCTCCAGATATGCTGTGCAACGAAACGGTAACATACTGCTGGCTTTTAATAACAAGGTAATATATATTACTTGTATATGCACTTTCCAGTCATACAACAAATTCAACCATCTAATTCAGTGGTTGACTTAACAGAAGGCAGTGCCACAAAGGGTGTTAAGCAATACAGTAGAAGTAGGAGTAGAGGAATCTTTCGATAGGTTTTTGAATTGCTCCCTAGAAACAGGCTCTGCCTATTGTTGGTTTGAAAGTACATTGAGCAATTGCTTGTCGTATTGTCTATTACAATGGCGACTTTGTATGCATATTTTAATATCTATGAAATTTAACTTTAAAAAAACAACGTATATGCACTTTCTCTGTCTTTTAAAACTGGGTCTCTGTTTTTGCTCTTATCGCTATCAGAAAATAGTCATCAGAAAATATTTTCGCTCTTATCGCCATCACAAAATAGTCAATTTTGTAAAATGAATTTATCTTAGATTTGTGGAGTTATCAGCTTTTAAGTTCTTTTTGTGTGACAAACTCCCAAGACTCCTCACTGTCTGAATAACGTCAGGCTAATTTGACCCTACAACATCTATTTTCAATTCTTCATAGATGTGCATGCCCGATGAATTTTAGCTTGTAATTTTTGGGGAATGGTAAAATATACATGTCTTGGCGTTATTGTGTGCGATGGATGAACTGCAGTAGAACTTATCTTAGCTCCTAGAAAGGAATTATGAAAATTGGATTGTTGCTTAAATGCCGCCTCCATATGAAGATTTTTGTTCAGTGGAATGGTGGGGACATTAAACCACCTTGCTAGTTGTGAGGTCCCATCTCTTTCTCTATGCCCCTGCCCCTGTTAATTATCTGAATGAAATATTTAAATTACCCTGAGAGAGAGTGTGTGAGTTTAGCACTAGATGATAGGATAAATCTTTTTGTTGTCTGGTCTTAGCTACGAACTTGGTAATTAAGCACCAGAGCACTTGTAGTTTATACTTCTATCACGGGAGAGAGAGAGAGAGAGATGAGGAAGTTAATCACTAGATGATAGAATAAATCTTTTTGTTGTTGTCTGGTCTTGGCCACGAACTTGGTAATTAAGCACTAGAGCACCTGTAGTTTATACTACTGCCAGGAGAGAGAGAGAGATAGAGAGA